>BSBK01004874.1:207500-807500 GCA_027943335.1 Chamaecyparis obtusa
TTGTGAAACTTCTTGTTGGGGTCATGTGTTTTCTTTTATTTTTATATTGAATCAAGTATAATTCTCAGTTTGATGCATCCTATATTAGATGGTGGCTAGTTTGTGGTTTTTTGGGAAAGGAGTAGGTACCCGGTTGTTTAAAATAAGGTTTTATAATTATCAAGGGAAGACACTGGAGACAGGTTCCTTTATGCTATATCTTGTCTTCTCAATTAAAAGGAGTAATCCTTGCATTTACTAGTCTAGTGTGCTAACCAAAGTTAAATTCATGATGTTTACTAATGAATAATATGCTATGAAAGATTTGATTTTATGATAATGTCATTTGGTAAACCTTACTCATATTTACTAACAAGATGGTGAATGCAGGAAAGGAGGGTAAGTTACAAAGGACTCATTTTTTATAGTAATTATAGTTGATTTTCTTAAGAGTTATCTGACTAGCTAGTCTTTAGATATCTGGGAATAACAACTCTTGTGACGTTCTAAGGATGTTTTATTATTATGGAAACTTATGCTAACATATGAAATGAGGAAAATCCAAGTGATATGAACAGGGATACAATCACGAAGAAACTTTTGCAGGAAGACCATCTACCTCGGCTCATCTTCAGGGATAGCAATTGAATCTTATAGGTTTCATGACAATAATGATTGGATTGTGTAGTGTGTATCTATGACCCGAATGTTGGAAATGAGCTATGCAACTTGTATTATGTAAACATGTAGAGCGGTCTTTAATAAGATCTTTAATCTGGGGATGCCCTCTAGATCGAGCTTTGTAAATAGGGGAATGCCCCTATCTTTCTAGTTTTGTAAATATGTGCTGGACAAATGTCCTGAGCAAGACTGAAGGTTTTCTTCTCCATTCTTTCCTACCAGTGCCCGCACTGAATGGAGACTCGTGTAACTTACTTTAAATATTAATAAAATCAATCATGGCCTCGACCTTTAATTGATCAAAAAAATTGTAATCTAAGAGCCTTATATGTAAGCTAAATTATTTTATTCATATTGGACAGTAGTTATGGATAGCTTATTTGAAATTTTGGAAGTAAGATATATCAAACACTAAAATTGTGATGGTAGATGATCGAATTTGAATTTTGGGTTGAGAAAGTCTAGGGGATTAATGCTTCAATATAGGTTGCATGGTGGGATTGATGACCATTTTGAAGAAGGTGGATGTCTTTATTTGTGGGGAGTCTTTTTTATTATGGATCTATATTTTGAGTGACAATTAGATTTGGATCTTTTCCTTTACTTCATCCAATTTTCTTTAAGATCAATTTTGACTTCATATGTCTAATCTAATTTTTTGGTTCATTTTCTTTGGTATTTGATCTTTGATCTTTCTATTTTGTAAGACTTTTATTTCCATTAATCTCAATTGGTAGGTTTAATAATTGGGAATGATGGCTTAGATGGAACTACAACTGATTTAGAACCTAATTGAAGATTTGTGATTAGAGATCACCAAGTTGTTGATTAGATATGTAATATGATTAAATCAGTAATATGTTGTCATTGATGTCAACTAGTTTGACAACACTTTTGTAAGTTACTATACCTAAACATCTGTAGAAAAAGGAGTAAGAGAGATGAAGAACAAAAATATCTACATGAGGAAGATGTATATGACAGATGAGGATAAGGAATACATTGGGTAACTTTCTGATGAGTCTATGACCTTATGTTATTGACTTGATTATGTTTCATTCATTTATGATGAGGAAAAGAGCTGAAAGACACAAGGCAGTGTGGTCGGTCGATAAAGCATTACAGTATACACCGAGCAGCGTAGTGTATACCGAGCATAGTATAAACTGAGCTTGTGTTCACCGACACATCTTTTTGTTAACCAAGCAAGAGAAAATGAACTAAATGATTAGTTTAGCTGTTAAGGATTAATGAGCTATAAAGTACATCAAAATAAATGATGGAGATAAAGTTTGTTATGAAGATCAACGGCTAGCATAATTCAAGGAAGATCTAAAGGATGAAATCAAAATGTGTTACTGGCACATCAGCCGAGGAAGGTTTAAGCGGAAAAATGGATGAAAGAGAATCAACAGAAAAATCTAATGGAGGAAAATAAAATGGTTTACTTGTCTATTTAAGAGACTAGGGTTTTGTTATGAAACTCATGTCGAAATAAGAACGACTACAGAATTATCGCATGAACAAGCTTCATGTATGCCTGATCAAACTGGTTAAGGAGAACTAAACTACAGAGTTTACCGAGCATCATAAAGTTATTACCAAGTGACAATTTGTCATTGATTATTGTTGATATAGAATTGCTATACTGATCAGAGGATTTGATTGAGCATACTATAGATCTAAACATTTGCAATTGAAGTTGTATTGTAATCAGATCAACTATTGTTACATTTTAACCATTGTAAACAAAGAACTCTCTTAACAAAGTGGACTTGAAAGTCTTATATGTATCATTCATAGAATGAGCATTGTTATCCTATCAACCCCATAGTGAATGCTGGTTGGATGATAACGGTTGGTCTAAAATCCTCTAACAAGGTCACATATAATAGTGTGTTTGTAACCTTTAACAGGGTTGGGTCTTCACCAACCTCACTTCATAAGAGTGAACATTTTTGGATTGCTAGTCCCAGGTGGTTTTTCCCTTCACAGGGTTTCCATGTTAAATATTTTGTGTTATGTGTTCATTGTGGTGATTGTTTGTTATCATACTTTACATATTGCATGTTGGATTTGATCGGTAATCATTAGTTGTTTAATGACTAGTAATTGGTAAAAGCACAGACAGTATAGTATTTTATGTTACCGAGCTACAGAAGTTTAAGTAAATTATTTTGAATTATACATTTTGATTTGGGACTGTGGATAACTGATTCACCCCCCTCTCAGTTATCCTAACAATTGGTATCAAAGTTGTGGTTGCTTGGAACAGAGTTTTAAGGACTTCAACACAAAGGCCTCAAAATGTTTAAAAGGGAAGTGCCAAAGCTAAACAAGGACAACTTCACAATATGGCAATGTCGAATGAAGCTGTATATATCTGAGATTGGGAATTATGCCTTAAATCTGATGACAAATGGATACCTTGCACCACCACTAGTCCCTTGACCCTTAATCAACTAAGGGACAGGCATGAACATAATGTTACTATGATGGAGATTGTTGCTACCTATTCAGATGCCAAATTTGAAGACATCAAGGACTATACTACTATTAAGCAGATGTGGGATAAATTAGCTCAAATTTATAGTGGTGATACGAATGTCAAGAGAGCAAGAGCCAAAATCTTAAGAGGAAGATTCGATGACATGAAGGTGAAAGAAGGTGAAAACATTGTGTAGTACTCAAACAGAATAAAAGAGGTAGTTCACACTATTAGAGCATCAGATGGAGTTATTGATGAAGACACTGTGGTAAGAAAAATTTTGAGAACCCTATTGCCTATCTATGCAATCAAAATATCTGTAATTCATGAAAATAGGTCAACACCTAACAACACACTCACTCTTGATAATCTAATTGGAAAGCTTACAACATTTGAACTGAATAATTATGATAATAGTGTTGTACCGTCTATTGAATCCACTTTCATGACTTCTCTAAAGATTGGTAAGTCTAGTAGCAGAAATAAGAATGATGAAAGTGATAGCAATACTGATGATGAGCTTGATGTTAGAATAACTAAGAGGGGGGTGAATCAGTTATCCAGTGTCCTAAAGCAAAATGTATAATCCAAAATAATTTCTTCTATTTATGTTCGTCGATAAGCAATAATAACTCTTACTGTCTATGCTTTTACTGATTACCAGTCTAATACTTGTAACTGTTTACCGATCAAATCTAATATGTAACATGCAAAGTATGATAACAAACAAATATCACAATCAACACATAACACAAGAGATTTAACGTGGAAACCCTGTAAAGGGAAAAACCACCTGGGACTGGTAACCCAAAATTGTTCACTCTTTTGAAGTGAGGTCAGTTAAGACCCAACCCTGTTAAAGGTTACAAACACACTATCAGGTGTGACCTTGTTAGAGGATTTTAGACTAGAAGTTATCGTCCAACCAGCATTCACTATGGGGTTGACAGGATAACAATGTTCATTCTATGAATGATACATCATAAGACTTTCAGAGTCCACTTGGTTAAGAGATTTAGACTGTATACAATGGTTAAATATGTAACAGTAAAATGACCTACCTTAATACAACTTCAATTGAAGATTACAGATCAATATTTAGTCCATTCAAATCCATCTGATCAATAATTCACTTCAGATTCAATACTGTATCAACTTACTGTTTGTCAGTAACTGCTCTTTGTAGCTCAGTAATTGCTCTGTAGCTTGGTTCTCACTAACCAATATGATCAAAATGCATGAGACCTTATTCATGTGATAATCTTGCAGCTTCTTCTTCTTCCGGCTTTTTCATAAAGAAATTATGTTCTCTTATATAGACGAGTAAATCATTTTCTTCTCCACCATCAGATTTTGCCGCTTAATCACATTCATAGATTTTGCTGCTATAACTTTTTTGGTACTTGTGTCAATAACACGTTTCAATCTGCTTTGTTAGATCTTCTTTGAATTTTGTCAACCGTTGATCTATGTAACAAACATTATCTGTTACCTCGATGTTATACTCTTGCCAGCTCATCAATCTTATCGGCTAAACTCAACTTTTAATTCATTCTGTTCTCCTCGGTAAACAAAGAATGTGTCACTGAACACTGCTCAGTTAATACTACGGTCGGTATACACTACACTCCGTTGATGTATACTAGAAATGCTTCATTTACCGATAACACTGCTTTGTGTCTTTCAGCTCTATACTTCATTATAGATGAATGCAACATAATGAAGGCAATATCATCAAGTCATAGACTCATCAACAAGTTACTCAATGTGTTCCTTATCCTCATCTGTCATGTACATCTTTCCTCATGTAGATTTCTTTGTTCTTCATCTCTTTTCATTTTTCTTCAGATTTCTTGGTGTAGTAACTTACAAGATAAGTGTTGTCAAACTAGTTGACATCAATGACAACATAATACTGATTTAATCATATTACATATCTAATAAGAAACTTCTCAGTGATCTTGTAATCACAAATCCTTCAATCAGATTCCAAATCAGTTGTAGTCCAACACTTGATGAACTTGAAGCTCTTATGGCCAAAAGGTTACCTAAAGGAAAAGGAAGATATAGAGGCAAATTATCTTTGGCATGCTTTAACTGTAAAGAAGTTGGCCACATTTCTGCTAGATGTCCACGCAAGAAATATGATGATAGAATCAAAGACCGATCTGAAGGAAGCTATGAGAGAAGATACAACAGAGGTTACCGACACTACAACAGAGACAACTGAGACAATAATGATGAAGGCAAGAAGGTTTGCTACATTGTTGAGGAAGAAGATATCATCGATATCGACACTGATGATGATGTGGAGGTAGTATTTTTGGAAATGAAGGATGATTCTGAAGGAGATGAAAGGTATGTAGAGACCACTTCTCTCTAAGCTTAATAAGAATGATACATGGATTATAGATAGTGGTTGTACACATCACATGACTGGTGATGAAGAAAAATTTAATTATCTTGAAGAATACAATGGAGGATCTGTAAGAATGGGAAATGATGCACCCTATATGGTAAGAGGTAAAGGATCCCTAATGATAAATGATAGATTAAAATGTGAAAATGCTTATTGGGTAAGAGGATTAAACTATAATTTGTTAAGTGTGGCATAACTAAACAATTCAGGCCATCGAGTTGCTTTTGAGAGAAAAAAGTAAAAATATTTGATGATGGGGGAAGACTTGTTGGAATTGGTACACAATCCAGAGGTAATCTATTTTATCTTGATAATGATAAGTCTTCTTTTTTATTGATGAAAGATGAAGATGCATGGTTGTGGCATAAGAGGTTATTTCATGTGAATTTTGATAACATGATTAAGATTAGTAAAAAGAAAAGAGTTGGAGGTCTGCCTAACTTGTCAAAGCCTAATAATGTTATGTGTCATGAATGTCAAAAAGGTAAGATGACTAAGTCTAGTTTCAAAAGCAAAGATTATTCAATAAAGAAGATACTTGAGTTGGTTCATACCGACCTATGTGGTCCTATGAGAACTCAGAGTTATTATGGAGATATATATTTTATTCTTTTTGTTGATGATTATACCAGGCTAATGACTGTCATGTTCTTAAAAGAAAATTCTGAGGTATTCAAGATGTTCAAGTGGTATAAAGAAAACGTAGAAAAAGATATTGGTAAAGAATTGAAATGCTTAACATCTGATAGAGGAGGTGAATTTATCTCTGATGAATTTACTAATTTTTGTAATGAGCATGGTATTAAAAGACAAGTCTCTGCACCGAGGACACCACAACAGAATGGCATTGCTGAAAGGAGGAATAGGTCAATTGTTGACTACGCAAGGACATTAATGATAGAAAAGAATGTTGCTCAAACATACTGGAGAGAAGTCATTAGCACTGTTGTCTATGTGCTAAACCAAGTGCAACTGAAGAAGGACACTAATAAGACACCCTATGAGTTATGGTTTGGACACAAACCCAATGTAAGTTATTTTAGAATTTTTGGAAGCAAATGTTTTATTCTGAAAGATGAAAGAAATGGAAAGTTTCACTCAAAAGGTGAAGAAGGGATATTTCTAGGATATTCCAGTAAAAGTAAAGCATACAAGTGTATGAACAGAGTTACAAATAAAATGATTGAAAGTACTAATGTTCGAGTTGATGAGTTTGATGATAAGAATGTAGAGGAAAGAAAAAAGGAACCTGAGGAATATAGTAGATTCACTTACATTGAAAAACCTGAGTACCTAATGACGCCGCAGACAATGAAAACCGGTCAGCAGGAAAAAGAAACCGATGATCAGGAAGCACCCACTAAGCAAGCAAATGAACCTGCACAAGATGAACAAGAAAGAAGAAATCAGATACTGGCAAGTTTTGTCAGAAGACATCATCCTGAGACACAAATCATTGGAGATAGACAAGTTGGCATGCAAACAAGGAGTAAAGCAAGACAATGTACATGTCTAGTTTGTGAATATGAACCGAAGAATGTAAAAGTTGCATTAGAAAATGATGAATGGGTTAATGAAATGAAAGAGGAAATAGACCAGATAGAGAAGAATAAAACATGGACCTTAGTACCCAGACCTAAAGATAAGAATGTTATCGGTACTAAGTGGATATTCAGGAACAAGCAAAATGAAAATGGAGAGGTAACAAGCAATAAAGCTAGATTAGTATGCAAAGGATATGCACAGGAGGAAGGAATTGATTATGGTGAAAAATTTTCACCTGTTGCTAGATTAGGAGTTAGAATGTCACTTGCATATACTGCACACAAAAAGTTCAAAGTTTACCAAATGGATGTCAAGTCAGCATTTCTGAATGGAATACTTGAAGAAGTCTACATATAAAAACCTGAAGGGTTTGTGGATCCAGAAAAGAAAGATATGGTATGTAGATTACATAAAGCTTTATAAGGTTTGAAGCAAGCACCGAGAGCCTGGTATGAAAGGCTACATACTTATTTGTTAAGTATTGGATTTTTTAGAACAAGTGAGAACAACAATTTGTACATGAAAGGAGACACTGATGATACTATTCTTATTGCTGAAATATTTGTTGATGACATTATTTTTGGAGGACAAGATCAAATCTATAAGTCATTTATTGATGAAATGAGAAGTGAATTTGAAATGTCTATGTTCGGAGAGATTATTTTCTTTCTAGGACTATAAGTGATTCAGCAAAATGATGGTATATTCATCACACAATCCAAATATATCAAGGAAATATTGAAGACATTTGGCATGGAAGATGTTAAACCTGTGGGAGCACCAATGGCTACTGGATGTAAACTAACTAAGGAAGATGAAACTACAGAAGTGAACCAGACACTGTACCGATCTATGATTGGTAAGTTAATGTATGTAGTGCATAGTAGACCAAACATAGCACATGCTGTGGGAATTGTTGCAATATTTTATGCAAACCCTAGAGAGTCACACATGGTTGCTACAAAGAGAATCTTAAGATACTTGAAGAAAATAGAAGGTTATGGATTATGGTATCCTAAGGAAGGCAAGTTTGAACTCAAAGTCTATACCGACACTGATTGGGCTAGAAATGTGGATGACAGAAAAAGTACCACCAGAGGAGCATTTTTCTTTGGTGAAAGACTTGTTACATGGACAAGTAAGAAGCAGGCTTGCATTTCTTAGTCTACAGCCAAAGTAGAGTATGTTGCTAGTACTACAAAATGTTCAACTATTGCATATATTAAGCAAGTTTTGGAAGGTATGAATGAGATAATCACCGAGCCCATGATTATATACTGTGATAACATAAGTGCAATAAACATTTCAAAGAATCCAGTGATGCACTCTAAAACAAAGCATATATCAATCAAGTATCACTACTTAAGAGAACAAGTACAGGAGAAGAAAGTTAAGCTAGAGTTTGTTACATCAAAAGAATAACTTGCAAACATATTTACAAAGCCTCTATCGAAGGATACATTTGAATACTTGAGGACTAGACTTGGGGTCCGTCCCCTATCTATCGATCACTAATGTGATCTGAATGTTGCATCAGCCTAATCTTATCAGAAGATCATTCATGTTGATGCAACATAGTTCACACTTTGGATCATGTTTAAGGTTCTAAAAAGTTTGAAGAATTGGAACAGATTGGCATTTCAGTATACAGATACAGAGTATGCACCGGACAATAGAGAGTTACATGGCTACTACAAAGCTGTATGTTTATTTGTTTCTTTGGCATTGTTGTCAAAGGGAGAGATAAAAAAATATGAAACAATATGCACCGATGAGAACACTAACATCTATCTAAGGGAGAGACAAACTGAAAGAAAGGGAGAGCATTGAATATCAGTTACTAAGAATAGAAGAAGGAATCTGAGAGCTGAAAAGATCATATCTACAAATTGTCAAAGCTGCATTAGTAATGCTACTGAGTAACATAGTGATTAAATATATTAAGCTAGGGAGATCTTGTACAACATTTGTTCACAGAGTTGTAGAATACATGTTTGGTATGTGTATGGTATATTTCATATTACTTGAGTTGGCATCAATGCCAAAGGGAGAGATTGATGAACTACAACTGATTTAGAACCTAATTGAAGATCTGTGATTAGAGATCATGAAGTTGCTAATTAGATATGAAATATGATTAAATCGGTAATATGTTGTCATTGATGTCAACTAGTTTGACAACACTTATTTTGTAAGTTACTATACCTAAACATCTGTAGAAAAGGAGTAAGAGAGATGAAGAATAGAAATATCTACATGAGGAAGATGTATATGACAGATGAGGATAAGGAATACATTGGGTAACTTGTTGATGAGTCTATGACCTTATGTTATTGACTTGATTATGTTTCATTCATCTATGATGAGGAAAAGAGCTGAAAGACACAAGGTAGTTTAGTCAGTCGATAAAGTATTATAGTATACACCGAGCATCGTAGTGTATACCGAGCACAATATAAACCTAGCTTGTGTTCACTGACACATTTCTTTGTTAACTGAGTAGGAGAAAAGGAACTAAATGATTAGTTTAGCCATTAAGGATTGATGAGTTGTAAAGTACATTGAAATCAGTGATGGAGATAAAGTTTGTTACGAATATCAATGGCTAGCATAATTCAAGGAAGATCAAAAGGATGAAATCAAAATGTGTTACTGGCACATCAACCGAGGAAGGTTTAAGTGGCAAAATCTAATGGAGGAAAAGAAAATGGTTTACTTGTCTATTTAAGAGACTAGGGTTTCATTATGAAACTCATGTCGGAAGAAGAAGGATTGCAAAATTATCGCATGAACAAACTTCGTGTATGCCTTATCAAACTGGTTAAAGAAAACTGAACTGCAAAGTTTACCGAGCGTGAGAAAGCTATTACCGAGCGACAGTAAGTCATTGATTATTGTTGATATAGAATTGTTATACTAATCAGAGGATTTGATTGAGCATAATATAGATTAGAACATCTACAATTGAAGTTGTATTGTAATCAGATCAACTGCTGTTACATTTTAACCATTGTAAATAGAGAAATCTCTTAACATAGTGGACTTGAAATTCTTATATGTATCATTCATAGAATGAGTATTGTTATCCTGTCAACCCCATAGTGAATGCTAGTTGGACAATAACAGTTGGTCTAAAATCCTCTAACAAGGTCACACCTAACAGTGTGTTTGTAACCTTTAACAGGGTTGGGTCTTCACCAACCTCACTTCAGAAGAGTGAACATTTTTGGGTTGTCGGTCCCAGGTGGTTTTTCCCTTCACAGGGTTTCCACGTTAAATCTTTTGTATTATGTGTTCATTGTGGTGATTGTTTGTTATCATACTTTACATATTGCATGTTGGATTTGATCGGTAATCATTAGTTGTTATTGACTGGTATTCAGTAAAAGCATAGACAATATAATATTTTATGTTACGAAGCTGCAGAAGTTTAAGTAAATTGTTTTGGATTATACATTTTGATTTGGGACTGTGGATAACTGATTCACCCCCCTCTCAGTTATTCTAACATGCTTATGGTGTAGATGTGATGAGTGTCAACAAGAAGTTTGTGGTAAGGACTAACATGGCCACTATTTTGATGCTTCTATTGAATAAAGTTGGACCTCGTAGTGTCAAGTTACCACTATTTATTGTCACATTAGAATGCACCCTTTGGAGGATTAATGTGACAATTCTCATTTCAAATAAGACAATGGAGACACTGTTAGTTTGTGGGTGTCATAGAAGTTAGAATGCATCTCTAGAGAGGGTTGGCTCCCTATGTGTAGTACCTAGATGTAACCTTACTCTAATACTAAAACACAGAAAAGGATAAAAATTAAGCATAAATTGAAACTAACTTGAAAGTGGGAAGATACACTAGAAATTTTAAGTAATTTACATTATCTTGTGTATATACAATAATATCAACTAAACTAACTAAGCTACACAAATACTTGACATAGTTTTTGCATGTGTTCCCTAGCAAGGTTTATTTAAAATTAAAACAAATCAAGAGGAAGGTTTTTCATAGCTAAGACTTGCACAAACTTGATGACTACAAGATATGACTTGCAACAAAGTGCATTATTGCATAAAGGCACGAAGAATGAAATAATAAATTAGGGACAAATTATTTTATCACAAGATAAAATCATTCTCATATTATTGTACACAAAAATCCATCCTTGAGAAGGTAAAATATATTTTATTGATCAAAGATACATTGTAGCTAAGTACAAGTTTGTTCTATACATTTTTAGTAAAATTGAGTTCACAGTGTTTTACTTATCACAATTTTTTGTTGTATTTGTAACTCTTATTTGTAATCACCTAACATTGGTCTACTAGAACTTGAGCCCCTTTGCTAAGTATTATTATGCAGTGTAATCGTAAAATCCCCTTTGCATAATTAAATCAAAAAAAGTTGTATCAAGCTTATACTATGGTCTAATTTCTAGAGCTTGCATATTTATTTAATTTCTAAAACATTACTTTTAATATAAAATTCTACACTTTTATTAAAAGAACACATTCACATGTGTGTACATACTTAATCTTGATTAATTAGCAATTAAGAGGGATTTGTGCTTTCAAATGCTATTTTGTCTTATCTTACCTAACATTTCCCTTTTTGCCTCTTAATCCTCACCACTCACTTCTACCTAACCTTTCATCTCCTTGAATCTCCTTTTTCCTCTTCATATCATCCACTCATTATTTTTCCTCTTAATCTCCACCCTTCATTCTTGAGGCAATTTCTTTAAAAGGAAGCTCTTCCCTTGATCAAGGGCCCCCTAATCCTTAATCTTGCATTCTTGTTATTTTGCATTCTAGCTCTCTTGAATTCTTAGAATAATCTTGCTAATTTTAATTCTTAGCTTTATCTCTCTCATTTCATAGCTTAGCTTCATTTCTAGATTAATATTGCATTGTTAATCTAGTTTCTTTCTTGCATTGTTCTTACATCTCATTCTTAGATTAGTAATTTCTTGCATACATCTTAGCTTAATCTTTCATTTATAGCTTGCATTCTTGTATTCTTAGCTTTTAATCTTCCATTTTGGAGTAGTCAAGTCACTAACCCTTCATGTCAATTTGATAAGCATCATGAGAAGGATTAAACTCACTTCAACTAAGAAGCTATGAGCTGCTTCTTGGGATATCCTCTTCCATAGATTTGTCTCAAGTGTAATGGTTCATAGAAGTGTGTCACACTTTTTATCATACATATTTGGCATCCACTGTGGGACTTAGCATTTGTTTCTACTTAAATTCTTGTGCTTTCAGTTTCTTGTTGTCACAGGTTCAAAAATTATTTTTTTGTAGGTTCAAAGGTTGTATGACATTTCTCATAATACCCAGGTGACATTCCATTATATTATTCTGTGAAACTTTGTATTCTTTGAAGTGTCATTCTAACATACAAGGAAATATCACATGGCCTTATTGTGAAGTATCACACTGCCTTTATAAGGTATATCGCACCAGTCTGAATGCCATCCTGCTTCTGTAAGGTCTATCTTACAATTTTATGACAGACTGATTAACTATCACCCAGATTTTATTTATGTCATAGTCTGAGTTTGGGCCAAGCTTGCTTGATTTTCGTTACATTTCCTAGTTTTTTGGTCTTCTAACAATGACCAATTAGTGATCTTGTAGGGCTATCACTTCATTTTGCATGCTTTTTATGATCTAACTTGTGGTTTTGTAGGGTCTTTCTTATCAAAAGAGCTCAATATCTCCATGCTTACTAACATTTTTTAATGTAGGCTTCACTTTTCAAAAACTCCAACTTGAAACTATTAATGCTTTGTCTTGTAGGTTGCCTTGGAGATACAAATAAACTATGTGTTTTCTTACATTTGATTTCTAGGCACCTAGCTTAACTAGAAGGCTTATTGTTTGTGATTGGTTAAGTAATAGGAGAGTATGCTCTTTTCCTCTTGTAAAATTAGAAATATGGACCTACTTGGTTGATCACTTACAATTGGTCTTGGTAAATGAACAAGTGTTTGACATTTTTGGGATAAACTATAGAGTAGGAGACTATGCTCTTTTCCCTATGGGAATATCAGAAATCTAGACCTCCACTAGCTATCCATCTTTACTTTCTTGCATTTACCTTTAGAGGGCCTACCAAAAGAGAAATCTTTTGGGAATGACCAAAGTGGGTAACAAGAAAAGCTAGCTACTACACCCCACTATAATCAAAAGCTTCTTTCAATCCAAAGAGAGAGAAGACATGATTGCTTCCTTGTAGGGCTAAAGGTCTAAATTTTGCTTGCAGAACTACAACGGATGGGCATGAATGGAGGCCCTCACTAAAAGCTTTAGGGCTTAGAAGCTATCATTTTTTGGTCATGTGGTTTCCTTTGTGAAAGGATTGATCCAAGTGGATTACCTAGATCACCCCAAGACACTCACCATATGTACTCCCTTGGATGCAAATCCATGATAGAGCCAACATTAGTTTGTGTGAGGTGAAGGGGTACCAAGTTGTGGACAAAGGTTGCAACACTACCCGCTTTACCTTAGGTAGCTTTCTTGATGTGTCTTCTTTTGCTAAGACTTGAGGAAACATTTGTCGAACATACACATGATACACTTGGTTATTTGACACCTTACTAGGAATTCACATATGCTTGTATACATAAGGTTATTTAGTTCCTTGTTGGATTTTCTTAAAGACTATTATTTTCTCATTGTACATGCTTTCAAAACAAACCTTGTCTAGGGAATGCTTCAAAATTACCAACCACCTTGCAAATCATTGAACTTAAATTCTTGGACCAAGCTTAAACTTTGTCAAAATTGCTTCTCCGTTGCTATCCTTAACTTATCTTTTCATTTGGTACATTCCATCATGTTAGGAATTGTCCTTAGCTAGAAATGATTACTTTGGTCTCTTGACTACACTCTTGGATAGTAGAATACTCACTTGTACACCATCTATTTGATCAACTCTCTTGGATGCTCTACCCAATCTATTTCTTATTCACAAGTGTCATACATAGGGATCTCCCCATAACTTGGGCACTTTGTGGAAATTTATCTTTTCTCTACCTCTCTTAAACTATCATACTTTGGACAAGTGAAAATCCTTACTTACCTAGCTTGAACATCAAGTCATCACAAGTTTCCCTATTTCGCTTTTGACAACTTTCTTTCATGTCAGTCATAACTAGATCTAAGATCCATGAAGAAAAACAACCCGAAGCTATCTTTGAAAAATCAACTAAAGAAGGTCCTCTACCTTGGGGTTTCAAACCTTTTTCTAACATCTCTAGCGAATCTACTCTATCCTCTCCTAAGTTGGCACATAGCATTTCTTAAACTCCAACCATGGATGATCAAAGTAGGAGGTTTGGAGAATTCCTAAAACAACTTGGTGATAAACACTTTGGACAAGAAAATCAAGACTGTCCTAACTCTAGGCATGGCTCTCAATAAGGCTCCCAACACACTTGACATGGATCACATGGCTCACAAGGTGGTGTTTCAGATAACGAAATAATTGAGGAAGACATCTTGCAATTTCAAAAAGATGAACACTTACAAAAACTCATGAAGTTGACTCTAAGTCAAAACAAAGACCAATACTTCTTGCACTTGGCCTCTCAAGGAGTTAAACTACCTCACAACTTTTACATTGATAATCTAATCAAGAAAGAACCATCTGAAATGGAAATATTGAGAAAATAGATAGAAGACATGATGAAACATGTGCAACACTTGGAAAAATAGAAAGAACAACCAAACACATATTTCTCACTTGAGAATATATGCTCACTTCCATTTGAAAAATATCTACACATTCCACCTTTTCCTAGAAAGGTTGAGTTTCCTAAATATGAAAAATATGATGGTAGCAAAGATCCTCACGATCACATTAGGGAATTTTTCACACTTAGCATGGAGTTCTTACATGAAACAACTCATCTAATGAGACTCTTTCCTAGGAGTCTTAGTGGTCAAGCTATAGAGTGGTTCACCAAACTATCTCCTCCTCTCAAGTCATTTGACTAGCTTGTGCAATGATTTATCCAACAATATTCCTATAACATTCAACATGCTATCACCACACTCGATCTTTGTAACATAAAACAACGTCAAGGTGAATCCTTTGTGGTCTTTCTTCAACGATGGTGGAATCTATAGTCGCACTATCCCCGACTGATTCCCGAGACTAAAAAGATTGACATATTTATCAACTCTTTAGTTCCCAAAATGAATTATACATTACAGATGCAAACTCATGCTTCATTCGACAAATTGGTTGAAACATCTCTTTGCATAGAGTATGTCCTTGTTCATAAGGGAAATGTCACTCTTCAATCCAAATCCTCTTCTAACAACCAGTCTAACAAAGACAAAAGAAAATTATGGAACAAAACTAAGGATGTCATCAATGATAGAATCATGGCTTTAACTTCACAATCTACCACTACCAAAGAACTAGCATTTAATCTATCTATTGTTGTGAAGGATAAAACTGATAAGTCTTGGGCTCCTAAGCCTAAAATAAATTTCACTCCTCTTGGAGAATCACTTAAGAATACTTTAAAGACTCTCTTCACTAACAAGATCATTACTTTGCCTAATAATTTAAGACCTTATGATCCTGAAATCAAGCCTAAATGGTGGAACGACAACCACTATTGCGATTATCATTGCAACAAAGGCCATAAAACCAATGAATGTATGAAACTCAAAAATCTCATTCAGGATCTAATTGACAATGAGACTATTGTGTTTGACTCCCCATAAGAAAACAATGATCATAATGTTGGGATTATGGAAAGATGAGTACTGAGAGGGGAGGGGTGAATCAGTACCTTAAAAACTTTTCAAGACTAAAAATTTTGTAGATATAGAAAGCATTAACCAACTAAATCCATACATTCAAATATAACTAAAAATGTAAATTGCATGTAATCTAATCAATAAACCATTCATGAAAATTCATACACATAACATAGATGTTTTGGTATTGCAGAAACCCTGGTAAGAAGGTAAAAATTGTGGTGGGGATGACACCCACAAATCTTCACTATTATAGCAATAAAGTATGTCGGTTAAGGCTATAAATTATGATCAATTATGATGATCTTTCCCTATTCAGAGTAATGATTAGATCGACTAGATCTACCTAGTTAGAGGATTTAACAACATAATACATGTGTGTACTCGGTTAAGAGATTTAAACAAGAACTCTTAAGTCCACTCTGTTAGGAGATTTTAGATCTGCTACAATGGTTAAAAGGTAACAATAAATGTATCTATAATTAGAAACTTAATCTTGCCTAATTCAAATATGTAATATACCATAAAAGATATCACCTCATAGTGATGTATGTGTCCTTATGTTCTGCTTGGTGGCCTTGTGTATGTTCTAAAAAATTGAATACTTCTTTCAAACCTTTTGTCAAAAACATTTGCCTGATCTCCTGATATCCTTAGTGTGACTACTCCTTCATGATATATATTCATAATAACATCTTTACATATTTTATATCAAACCGACTTGACCTAATTAGGATTTACAATATCTTAGAAAACCTAAGATCAACGGTGTAACAAAATAACCAAGATCTAACATTACATAGGAATCATCAACAAATTAATGATTACATCCATATTTAATTCTGTCTCGATCTTGGTAAACCATTTTCCTTCTCGGTGTGAACCATTTGCCTTGATGTTTGTGCCATCTCAAATTACTATGTCATTTCCTAATTTACTCGATGGTCACTACATTCTTCATTTGGTAATTTATTGATTCTCGGTTCATATGAATGCTCGATGATCAGTATGCTCGATACTTAGTAATTAGCTATCTCGGTGAGAGTACTCAGTCAAAGCCATGTTTGGTAAGCTTAGAGAGTTGCTTTGAATCTTTCTCGATGTATAGGCTTTATGTGTTTGACTGACTATCCTGTTTGTCTTCTTTACCAACTGAATAAATGATCAATACTAATGACAACAAATAATGATCAAATAGGATTAATATTCTCCCCCTTTGGCATTAGTATCAAAACTTTATGTATATGTACCGACTGCTCCAAAAATATGCTAACTCCAAAAAAATATTAACTCCCCCTTTGTGCATGTTCACGGTGTGAAGTACATACTGGCATCTATATACATACATCTATATACATAGACTTTCCCCCTTTTTGAAATTAATGCCAAACAAAAATAATGTACTTACAATTTATCAAAGATGTGCTGATGGGTTTTCTTGAGTGAATCCAAGAGGTTTTCCCATTCCTCTTCCAGGTTCTCAAGAGCAATGTGCTCTAAATCGACTTGTGCATGCATGTCAAAAATATTTTCTAGTACAGAGATTTCCGGGGTGGCAACTAATTTCTTTTCCTTATTAACATGTCTCTCCATTATTTTAAGATGGGGAAGCAACTCTTCCTGAAGCTCAGTCATTTGTTCCCTTATTATGTCTTCTTGCTTCCTCAAATCACTCCTTAACCATTGAATTTCTTGAACCTTTAAAAAATTCTTAAGGAATGCATTGGGCTTGGTTAAATAATTATTAGCACTGACCTTTATTTCTTCATCAAGTTTCTTGATCTTTTCACTAATCTCGGTCGTGAAGTGGTCCACAGTGCATAACTTATAAAAAAATTGAATTATCTTCTAAATTATGGTTTCAATCTCGGTAACAACCTCTAAGAGCTTGACCTTATTTATTGCCACTTCCTGGCTTATTTTCTCTGCTAATTTAAACTATATTTTTGCTTCCACTCCCTCTTCCATTCTTTTATCTACATCTACATCAGAGGCATTGATGTGTCATGTTAGAATAGCAAGTTGATCAATGATGGGATTTACCTCATCAACATTGATGTTGGGGACTACTTGCATTAGGATGTCTCTAACTTCCTCCAAAATTTGTTTGCTCTTACTCTCCTTTTTCATTTTCTCCCATGCAGCCTTCCTTGTGCACAATTTCCCAGATCTTCTCAATGCTTCAGGGTCTAAGGTCCTAGGGTCATATTTAGGAATTTCAATAGCTTAATCAAGTGTGGCAGGACCCTTACCATGTTTCTCCTTCTTCTTCTTCTCAGGTGTAGGATATTTGGTGTAAGGCACTAGAGCTTTTGTCTCTAGATTTGGTATTTTTGTCTCAGTAGACACACTTTCTTCCTTAGCTTTCCTGGTGACCGGTGTCTCAGTGGCTTGTGCTTGGGCATCTATTGTAGTGTCTTGTGTAGTTTATTCTACAGGTTTATCCTTTTCTTGTTCTTTTATTTTTGCATCTTTAGGCTCATTAGAATCTTTCTACTCTATTGTACCATGTCCCTCAGGTATATCTTTTTGTTGCTCGGGGGTTGAGCCTTTTGGGTCCTTTTGTGTGACAATGTCAACTACTTATACCAATATTAGTAAGTCACCCAGTATTTCACCTATTGCTACCTCACTAGGTACATTCTCCTTGGTGGTGTCTATAGTAGTGTTAATATCTTCATCATTATTTACATCATTAGGATCTCTATTTGTGATGTCCTCAATCAAGATATCATCTATCCCTAGGGTTATCAGTTGTTTGGGAGCATCCAATCTATATTCCTCACTATATCCATAAAATCAATAGAAATAGTGCCATCTACTACCTCAGCATTTGATATGTGGATTGGCTCCTTGGTGGCTAAGTTTGCATCATCTGAGTGAACTCCTTTTCCTTTCTTATTGTTCTTATTATTGGGAATGATAGCCAATGTAAGTTGATCAGCTTCTGATCTTTCTTGCAAAATTGAGGTCCATAGAAGCTTGTTGTTCTCATCAACTTCTTCAAGGTTTCCTGCCAAATGTCAAGGGCTCTACCCTTCATTAAAAATTGTTTAGATTATTGTTTCATCAATTCTTCTTTCTCGGGAACCGATAGAGTAGGCATAGCCAAAATCAATGAGTGTTCCCTCATTTTCTTCTCAGTGTGCAGGGCATATGTCCACCTAGATGACACTTTCTTATACAGTTCTTTAGGTACATATCTTATAAATTCTATTGGTACCCTTTTAAACTTTATCATCATTTGTATGATAGCTTCAACTTTTTCTTGATCCTCGGTAGTCATGTGTACATACCGACTTAGCTTAGGGTGATTTAGACTTCCTGTTTCCTTTATTCTATTTGCTAACTCATCTACCAATTTAATTTTAATTACAACAACTTTAAATTTACCTTGATCCTCTTCTTCATCATCATCTTCATCAATATCATCTTTAGCTCTAATTAATCTTCTCCTCTTATTAGGTTGCTTGGAGGTGATTTAGGCACCTCCCTTTTTCTTCTGATAGGTTTTAGTAGGAGTTGGCCTTGATATTTTTATAATTCCTTTCTTCAGGGGTGGAGAAGTAGTTGTTGAGGACCTTGTACTTACTCTTGTAGGTGCTTTTACTTGTTTTTTCTTCCCTATGGCATTTATAGGTGCAACTTGGATATCTTTGTCTAGCTCGATCTCCTCCTCATCATGTTCACTGTTTCCTATAAGTAATTGTTCCTCAGTTGCTTCCTCAACTGGATTAGCTGTGGATGTATCTTCTTCTTTTGCATCATCTCCAAACTATTTTACCAAAGTATCCATCATCTTCTTGGATTTTCTACTTACCTTCACTTCAACTAGATCCATTTTTATTCTTAGTTTGGCCTCTTCATAGGTACCGAACCTAGTTGCCTTTGGATCTTTGGGCTCGACCATTAATGTTTGTATTGACTTGGAAGCTCAGTCAATATCTAATTCATAGCCCATAGGGGGTAACCAATCAATCCTTGGTTCAACTACCTTAATTAATGTGGTGTTGATGTCCAGCAGATATCATCCTTATATTTTTCTACTAGCTGACTTGGTATCCTGCTCCTTTGATGAATTATTTCCTTAAATTGTTCAAAATAAACATCCATGACACTAACAAAATTCTAACCCAAAATTTGAATAAATTCACCGATTTGCATAATAGCTAGTTGGTTGACATCCCAGTCAACATTACCAACTGAGTGAAAGAATTTTTTCAGTAGAAGCTTGGCTAGGTCAAATTGGAAACCTTTCTTCACAATCTTGTAGGCAATGTCCACAACTCCACAAGGTACACTGTTTGGCCTGCTTGATTGAAATATTTTGTAACTGACTACATAGGCTCTGAACCTTGTCTCAAGATCAATAATTTTGTTAACTCTCATACCTCTTCCATCCCATTCTGCTTCAGTAAGCTTCTCAATTTTGGTCCTCAGTGCACTCCTTATGGCTTTCACTTTATCGATAACAGGGTAACCAGTGACTGCATGTATGATGTCCTTTGTGATTTTTATTGGTTCATCTAGCCATAGCTTCCCTTCATGCACTTGGCTCATAACAACCCTAATCCACTCAGTCTTGAAATCTCTTAGGAAATACAAGGCATTCATCAATCCCTTCACCTCTAGGTGTTTATGCTCATCCTTGAGCTTTGCATCCATAATCAGCTCGTGGTAGGTGGATTGGAGCTTGAAATCTTCAATTTCACTAATCTTACAATGGATGTAAGTGTTAATGTCTTGAACTAGCAAAACCCTAGGTGAAATACTTGAAAATACATCGGTTTGATCAATTTGTGATGCAATCTCAGGGTGTAATTTATATTTTGGTTTGTCACATGTTGCAAACTTTATTAAGGTGACCTTCTTATCACTTCCAAACTTGGATTTCATGACCTTGGATGAGGATTCCATCATTTTTTGAATTCAGGGCTTCTCAAATATCACGATAAAACAACTCAGTGACAAAGAAACTTACTTTAAATCTAAATAAACTTGGTTGAGAACTCTTTAAATATTTTCTCAAAGCTCTAGAAATTCTTCACTCAAATCTGCTCAAGTCACTCTAGATTCTCTCATGATCTTTGTATGAAAAATGACTAAGTCCATCGTGTATTTATACCAAAAATTTCATTTCCCTCTTAAAATTTTGCATTTAATGTTTTACCTACCACATCTCGGTAGACATAGTTGCACTCAATTTACACTTTAAAAGACGTTAGCTCAGTTAACACTTAGATGTTACTCGGTTGATACCACAACTCGGTTAACCTTGCCAATATTTACTGACTAGCAAACATTTATTCGGTCATGCTTTTACTAACTGTACACAGTTTTAAGTTCTAAACATGTAATCCCATAGTGTATCTTATTTCATGTTGATTTGGTGTGCATTTACTAGATATAAGGAACTGTTGTAAAATATAATCGATATGAAATTTAGTTCCATACATACCTTCATTGATTTAGGTGGAGGTGGTGATATCACCTAATTCAATGGATGAGGTGTCACTAACTGCACTGCTTGATCTAGCATTGTCATTTGATGCTTTTCTCCACATTTGATTTCTTATTCTCATGATTTCTTCAATTGAATTTCCATTTGTATCTGTATGTATCTCTAGTGTTCGATCTCTTTAATCCTTTCTTAAGTGACCGACCTTTTTGACAGTGCAAATATGACATTCGAGTACTTGTCCAATTATGAGATCTTCCTCTCTAGTTCTTTCTCATGCAAATTGTTGCTACATGTCCATACCTACCACATGTTGTGGAATTAACCCAAGTATATGAATTACCTTGCCTTCTCGGTTGATATGATTTGTTTTGTTCCTTCGGTGTCTAGACTTGCTTCATTTTTCTCCTGCATTCTTGTGACATGTGTCCATGCATGTTGCAAGTGAGACAATGTTTCTCTATGTAGGGTTTCTTAGGTGTCCTTTTCAACTTTTATCTACACTCGTGTGTCTGATATCCATACTTATTACAGTTATAGCAATAACCATTTGATGCAGGGGCATCCAAGGTTGAGGCAGGGGTGGTCCTTGTCCTCGGTGAAATTGCATGGGTGTTTGTATTTTGGCCGGTGTTACTCGATTGAAGCCTTGACCGACGGTCTTGGTTATTGAAGGAAGCTCGGTCGTTGAAGGAACTCAGTACTCTCTAGCACTCGGTGAAAGTGTTACTCGGTGATGCCTTTAGTGCTCGGTTGAGACTGGCGCACGGTGATGCTTGGATTGCTTAATTATTTCACTATTGCCCGGTATTCTTGGTTTACTGACTAGAGTTTTGTGTGATTTGTTGGCCCGACTTGGTGCATTTATTGTTGGTAGCTGTTGTTATAGGCTGACATTTTGTATTAAATGTTTGTAAGGCAATTTTGATCTGACTTGTATTGCATTTAATAATTGTTGGGGGGAGTTAGTGGTTTCATCCAGTTGACTTGTGGCTGATGATTAGTATTTAAGGGGTGTTTGGGTAGATTTTTAGGGGGAGGAATAGAGAGTTTGATGAGAATAGAAGCTTGAAAGCTGGAGTTAGTGAAGTTGTGGAAAAGATCTTGCATGATCTAGCAAATCAAAATAGTTTTCTGGTAGTTTGTAATTGTAGAGCTAGTAGTTTGCACACTTGGGAACAAGGAGATTGCTTGGAGGCTTACGAGCTCAAGTTTAGATCTACCTTAGGGTTTCCATCAGCTTCTGATTGTCTTCAGAGTTGAACTAGCTAGTGTTGTAATTGGATCTTGGACCTTGTAGAATTATTTCTTATTGTAATTGGCCCTAACCTGGAAGGCTTTACAGCTGGGCATGTTAATGCAAATTACTCAAAATAATTGTTGTTATCTGTTGTGTTGATTATTTTGTTGTGTAATTATGAAGCTGCAAGGTTTGGACTATCCTTTATTGGATCCTTCTCACCTTGGTCTACGTCAAGTGGTAACTGAGTAGAGTTGATCTTATGGAGTGAAGGTTGACCTAACAAGACTGATCTTATGAAGTTGATCTTGTTGGTGAAGAGATCATATGATCTTGGTCACATATCCATGGCACTGAACTTGTGGAATCGTGCCCTAGTTGTTTGCAAGATTACAGGTTGCGATCTGACTCGTTTACAACTTGGAGATTGTCATAACGTGGTCAGTGAGGGTTTGTTGCAGAGGGTTTATACATATCTTTAAGGATGCCTTTGAGAAGATTGGACCCTAGAGTTATTTCTAATCTTTGTGATACTGTGGAATCCCGGATCATAGAGAAGGTGAAATCATATTTTATATTTGAGATGGAATTGATGAAGAATGACATGGTCACTGAGATCATGAGAGTTGTTATTGGTATACCTCAAAATATTGGTACTGAGGATGGTTATGAAGAAGCTGTTGAAGAATTTGAAGCTATTAGATCTAGTGGTGATGACCAGAGGGACAGATCTGGTGGATACAGAACTACTCAATTGCCTAGATCTGAAGCTCAGTTTAGTAATAGTTACTGAATTGAAGTTTCTACTTTCTCTGGTACCTTGAAACCCAACAATATGATTGATTGGATTGGTGAACTTGAAGATTTCTTTGAGTTGGAAGAAATTGAAGATCCTCTTCGGGTGAGATTGGCACAGACTAAGTTGAAAGGACATGCTGCTCTTTGGTGGAAAGAACTACAAAGAGATAGAGAAGATGAAGGTGAAATGAAGATCAATCGGTGGAGGTTGATGGTGACAAAATTGAAAGCTAAGTTCATACCTGTTGACTATAAGCTTGACTTGTTTAAGAAATTGTAAAATCTAAAATAGAAGGATTTTTCTATTAAAGATTATACCAAGGAGTTCTACAAACTTACTATTCGGTTTGGACACATAAAACTTGGTAAGGAAAAGGTAGCTTGGTATATGAATGGTCTGAGATTCAATATTTAGGATGAGCTTGGTATGCTGAAGATTGATTCTATTGAAGATGCTTATTAGTATGCTATGAAGGCAGAAGATAAGTTGAAAAGGAAACAACATAGTAACTCTCGAGGGAAGGAGAAAATTGATCACTCGGTGAAGGATAAACTAACTGATGCAAAAGATCAATAGAAACCTGTGTAACCAAAGAAGAAGACATGTAGAATTATCTTTAAGGGTACTTTCTAAAACTGTGGAGAGGAAGGGCACTGCTCTTTTGAATGTACACAGAAGAAGGTTGACTAATGAACTGTTGTGGTAAATGAGAACATTCAGAATGACCCTGAATTAGAGAACTTGCTACTTCGGCAAACATTTCTCGCTACAAAGGATGAACCTTGTCAGAGGAGTAACTTGTTTAGGACCTGATGCAAGTTTGGAGGTAAACTCTATGATGTTATTGTTGATAGTGGTAGTATTGATAACCGTGTTGCTGAGGACATGGTTCAAAAACTTGGTTTGAATAGAATGAAACATCCATGTCCTTATAGGATTGGTTGGTTACAAGATGATCATTCTTTGGAAGTTAGAGAAGAATGCTTCATTGATGTTCAGATTTACCAGTATAAGGATCTTGTGCTTTGTGACATTGTGAACATGAATAGTTGTGATATATTGCTCTATAGACCTTGGCAATATGATTGCAAAACTATTTATGACTGTGTGAAGAATGTGTTTACTATTAAGAAGAATGACAGGAAGTTTTCCCTGATGCCTTTGATGGATACAACGCTTGGTAGGAGAAACCCGAGTATTGGTAGCCGATTTGAGTTGGTGGATCTAGATAAAATGAATGATCAGTTTGAAGAACCGACCTGTGTACTGTCAAGAAAAGACTTGAAGAGATAGAGGAAACTGAAGTGGAAAAGTATGCAATCTGAAAGGGTGGAGAACTTGTATGTGAAGAACTAGTTCAAGATTTACGTGCTGAATCCTCAAAGATTTTCTTCTCACATATGAACATCTTTTGGAACTTGGGTTGTCTGATGCAGGGGCATCCAATGTTGAGGCAGGGGTATTCCTTGTGATGAACTACAACTGATTTGAATAAATTGTATGGCTTGAAGATCTATGATTTTAGATAACTAAGTTGCTGATTAGATATGTAAGATGATTAAATTGGTAATATGTTGTCATTGATGTAAACTAGTTTTGACAATACTTATCTTGTAAGTTACTATACCCAAACATCTATAGAAAGAAGAAGAAAAGAGATGAAGAACAGATATATCTACATGAGGAAGATGGATATGACAGATAAGGATAAGGAATACATTGGGTAACTTATGAATGAGTCTATGACCTTATGTTATTGACTTGATTATGTTGCATTCATTTATGATGAAGGATAGATCAAAATGCACAAAGCAGTGTGGTTGGTTAAAGAAGCATTTTAGTATACACTGACACAGTGTAGTGTATACTGAGAATAGTATAAACTGAGCTTGTGTTCACCAACACATTTCTTTGTTAACCGAGCAGGAGAAAAGAACTAAATGACTAGTTTAGCCGACGGAAGTTGATGAGCTATAAAGTGTCATGATTATGAGGTTGGAGATAATGTTTGTTACGAAGATTGATGGCTAACATAATTTGAAGAAGATCTAAGGGATTGAAATAAAATGTGTTACTGACACATCAGCCGAAGAAGGTTTAAGCGAAAAAATCAACAAAGGAGATTAAGCAGCAAAATCTGATGGACAGAATTAAAATGGTTTACTTGTCTATTTAAGAGACTAGGGTTTCATTATGAAATCATGTCGGAAGGAGACTACAAAGATATCACATGAACAAGCTTCATGCATGCCCGATCAGATTGGTTAAGGAGAACCAAACTACAGAGATTGTCGTGCGTTAGAAAGCTATTACCAAGAGACAGTAAGTTACTAAATATTGATTAAAATAGAATTGATATATTGATCAAAAGATTTGAATGAGCTTAACATAGATCTGATAATCTACAATTGAAGTTGTGTTGTAATCAGATCACCTGCTGTTACATTTTAACCATTGTAAAAAGATAAATCTCTTAACAGAGTGGACTAGAAAGTCTTGTAATGTCATTCATAGAGTGTATATTTGTTATCCTGTCAACCCCATAGTGAATGCTGGTTGGATAATAATGGTTGGTCTAAAATCCTCTAACAAGGTCACACCTCATAGTGTGTTTGTAACCCTAACTAGGGTTGGGTCTTCACTGACCTCACTTCAGAAGAGTGAACAATTTTTGGGTTGTTGGTCCCAGGTGGTTTTTCCCTTTATAGGGTTTCCATGTTAAATCTCTTAGGTTATGTGTTGATTTTGATGATTGTTTGTTGTCATACTTTACATGTTGCATATTGGATTTGATCGGTAATCACTATATATTATTAACTAGTAATCGGTAAAAGCACAGATAGAATACTATTTTATGTTACCAAGCTGCAAAAGTTTTAGTAAATTATTTTTGGATATACATTTTGTGATTGGAACTATGGATAACTAATTCACCCCCCCTCTCAATTATTCTAACAATTGGTATCAGAGCATTGGTTGCTTGGAACAGAGTTTTAAGGACTTCAGCACAAAGATCTCAAAATGTATAAGAGGGAAGTGCCAAAGCTGAACAAGGATAACTTCACAGTATGGCAAAGCCAAATGAAGCTGCATGTATCTGGAATTGGGAATTTTGACTTCACACTAATGGAGAATGGCTACATTGCACCGCCCACTGGTCCCTTGACCCTTGATCAACTAAGAGACATGAATGAACATAATATTACTATGATGGAGATTTTTGCTACCTATACAGATGTCGAATTTGAAGATATTAAAAATTGCACTACTACTAAAGATATGTGGGATAAACTTGCTCAAGTTTATAGTGGTGATGTGAATGTCAAAAGAGCCAAAGCTAAAAGCTTAAGGGGAATATTCGATGATATGAAGATGAAGGAAGGAGAAAATATTGGGCAATACACAAATAGACTAAAAGAGGTATTCTATGCTATTAGAGCATTTGATGGTGTTATTGACAAAGAGATAGTGGTAAGAAAAGTTCTCATAACCTTATTGTCGGTTTATGCAATCAGAATATCTACAATTCATGAAACTGGGTCTGCATCTAATAACAACCTTACCCTTGATAATCTGATTGGTAATCTTACAACCTTTGAACTCAACAACTTTGATAATAGTGTTGTACCATCTATTGAATCTACTTTTATGTCTTCTATGAAGATTGGTAAGTCTAGTAGTAGAAATAAGAATGATGATAGTGATAGCAATACTGATGATGAGTTTGATGAACTTGAAGCTCTTATGGTTAGAAGGTTACCTAAAGGTAAAGGAAGATATAGAGGTAAATTACCTTTAGCATGCTTTAATTGTAAGGAGATTGGTCATATTGCTACTAGATGTCCGCACAGGAAATATGATGATAGAAACAAAGATCGATCTGGTGAAGGAAGCTATGGGAGAAGAGGCAATAGAAGTTATCGACACTACAACAAAGACAACCGAGACAATAATGATAAAGGTAAGAAGGTGTGCTACATTGCAGAAGAAGATGTCACTGATTTTGACACTAATGAAGATGTGGAGGTAGTATTTGTTGCAGTGAAGGATGACTCAGAGGAAGATGAAAGGTATGTAGAGACAACACTTATCTCTAAGGTTAATAAAGATGAAACATGGATCATAGATAGTGGCTGTACACATCACATGACTGGTGATGAAGAAAAATTTGATCATCTTGAAGAACACAATGGAGGATCTTTTAGAATGGGTAATGATGCACCTTGTATGGTTAAAGGAAAAGGATCCTTGATGATAAATGATAAAATTAGATGTGACAATGCTTATTGGGTAAAAGGTCTAAACTATAATTTTCTAAGTGTGGCACAACTGAACAATTCAGGCCACTGAGTTGCTTTTGAGAGAAAGAAAGTGAAGATATTTGATGATGGAGGAAGACTTATTAGATCTGGAACACAATCGAGAGGTAAATTTTTTTATCTTGATAATGATCGGTCTTCTTGTTTAATGATGAAAGATGAAGATGCATGGTTGTGGCATAAAAGGTTATCTCATGTGAATTTTGATAACATGATTAAGATCAGTAAAAAGAAAAAGGTTAGAGGTCTGCCTAACTTATCTAAGCCTGATCATGTTATGTGTCATGAATGTCAGAAAGGTAAAATGACAAAATCTAGTTTCAAAAGCAAAGATTATTCAACAAAGAAATTACTTGAGTTAGTGCATACCGACCTATGTGGTCCTATGAGAACTCAAAGTTACTATGGAGACAGATATTTTATTCTTTTTGTTGATGATTATACTAGATTAATGATAGTCATGTTCTTGAAGGAAAAATTAGAGGCATTTAAGATATTCAAGTGGTATAAAGCAAAAGTTGAGAAAATGATTGGTAAAGAGTTGAAATGCTTATGATTTGACCGAGGTGGTGAATTTATTTTTCAATTTACTAACTTTTTTAATGAGCATGGTATTAAAAGATAGATCTCTGTACCGAGGACACCACAAAAAAATGGAATAGTTGAAAGGAGGAATAGGTCAATCGTTGACTGTGCAAGGACACTGATGTTACAAAAGAATGTTGCTCAGACATACTGGAGAGAAGCAGTCAGCACAGCTGTTTATGTTATGAACCAAGTACAACTGAAGAAGGACACTAATAAGATACCTTATGATTTATGGTTTGGCCACAAACCCACTGTAAGTTATTTCAGAATTTTTGGAAGTAAATGCTTTATTCTGAAAGATGAAAGAAATGGGAAGTTTGACTCAAAAGGTGATGAAAGGATATTTCTGGGATATTCCACTAAAAGTAAAGCATACAAGTGTCTTAACAAAGTAACTAATAAAATGATTGAAAGTACTAATGTTTGGGTTGATGAGTTTGATGATAAGAATGCAGAGGAAAGCACAAAGGAACTGAAAGACTATGGTAGAATCACTTACATTGAACAACCAAAATACCTACCGATGTCACAAATAGTGACAACTGGTTAGTAGGAAAACAATACTGATGGACAGGAAGGAAATACCGATGATAGGAAGCACCTACCAAGCAAGAAAATGAACATGCATAGGATGAACAAGAAAGAAGAGATCAAATACTGGAAAGATTTGTCAGAAGACATGATCCTGAGACACAAATCATTGGAGACAGACAAGCTGACATGCAAACAAGAAGTAAAGAAAGACAAGGTACATGTCTAGTTTGTGAATATGAACCAAAGAATGTAAAAGTTGCATTAGAAAATGATGAATGGGTTAATGCAATGAAAGAGGAAATAGAACAGATAGAGAAGAACAAAACCTAGAGTTTAGTACCCATACCTAAGGAAAAGAATGTTATCGGTACTAAGTTTATATTTAGAAACAAGCTTAATGAGAATGGAGAGGTAACAAGGAACAAAGCTAGGTTATTATGCAACGGATATGCACAGGAGGAAGGAATAGATTATGGTGAGACTTTTGCACCTATTGCTAGATTAGAAGGAGTCAAAATGTTACTTGCATATGTTGCACACAAAAAGTTCAAAGTTTACCAAATGGATGTTAAATCTACTTTTCTGAATGGGATACTTGAAGAAGAAGTCTACATAGAACAACCTAAAGGGTTCATTGATCTAGACAACAAAGATATGGTATGTAGATTACATAAATTTTTATATGGTTTAAATCAAGCACCAAGAGCCTGGTATGAGAGGCTGCATAACTATTTGTTGAGTATTAGATTTGTTAGAACCAATGAGAATAGTAATATGTACATGAAAGCAAATTTTGATGATACTATCTTGATTGTTGAGATATTTTTGGATGACATAATATTTGAAGGACAAGATCATATCTGTAATTCATTTGCTGATGAAATGAGAAGTGAATTTGAAATGTCTATGTTTGGAGAGATTAAGTTCTTTATAGGCTTACAAGTGATTCAACAGAATGATGGTATATTCATCACACAATCTAAATATATAAAGGAAGTATTGAAGACATTTGGCATGGAAGATGCTAAACCTGTGGGAACACCGATGGCTACTGGATGTAAACTGACTAAAAAATATGGAACTACTAAGGTAAACTGGACACTGTACCGATTCATGATTGGTAAGTTAACGTATGTAGTTCATAGTAGACCTGATATAGAACATGTTGTTGGAATAGTTGCTAGATTTTGTGCAAACCCTAGAGAGTCACAGATGGTTGCTACAAAGAAAATCTTAAGATACCTAAAGAAAACTGAAGATTATGGACTGTGGTATCCTAAGAAAGGAAAGTTTTAACTTAAGGTATACACCGATGCTGATTAGGCTGGAAATATGGATAATAGAAAGATTACCACCAGAGGAGCATTCTTCTTTAGTGAAAGACTTGTTACATGGACAAGTAAGAAATAGTCTTGCATTTCTCAGTCTACAGTTAAAGCAGAGTATGTTGTTGTTGCTACTTACTATTCAAATATTGCATATATCAAGCAAGTGTTGGAAAGTATGAATGAGGTAATCACTAAGCCAATGATTATCTATTGTGACAACACTAGTGCAATTAATATTTCAAAGAATCCAATGATGCATTCTAAAACAAAGCACATATCTATTAAGTATCACTACTTAATGGAACAAGTACAGGAGAAGCAAGTGAAGCTAGAATTTGTTACATCAAAAGAACAACTTGCTGACATATTTAGAAAGCCTTTATCGAAGAATACATATGAATACTTGAGGACTAGACTTGGGGTCTGTCCCCTGTCTACCAGTCACTAAGGTGATCTAGAGGTTGCATCAGCCTAATCTTATCAAAAGATTATGCATGTTGATGTAACAGAGTTCACACTTTGGACTTCTATCTAAGGTTGTGAAAGGTTGAAGTACTGAAATAGATTTTCACATTAGTATACTGAGATACAGAGAATGCACCAGACAAAAAAGAGTTACATGGCTACTACAGAGCTGTATGTTTTTATTTCTCTTTGGCATTATTGTCAAAGGGAGAGAGATCTCAATATGAAGCCAAAGACAAAGGGAGAGAGATACAAAAAAGGGAGAGCATTGAAGATTGGTTACTAAGATAGAAGAAAACTTGCGAGCTGAAAAGATCATATCTGCAGAAGTCAGTTTGCACTTGCAAATGCTTTTATGTAATGTAGTGATTAAACATATTAAGCTAGGGAGAGCTTGTACCGAGTTACAACATTTGTTGACAGAGTTGTAGAATACATGTTTGGTATGTGTATGGCATATTTCATATTGCTTGTGTTGCCATCAATGCCAAAGGGAGAGATTGATGAACTACAACTGATTTGAATAAATTGTATGACTTGAAGATCTGTTATTTTAGATCACTGAGTTGCTGATTAGATATGTAAGATGATTAAATCGGTAATATGTTATCATTGATATCAACTAGTTTTGACAATACTTATCTTGTAAATTACTATACCCAAATATCTGTAGAAAGAAGAAGAAAAGAGATGAAGAATAGATATATCTACATGAGGAAGATGGATATGACATATAAGGATAAGGAATACATTGGGTAACTTATGAATGAGTCTATGACCTTATGTTATTGACTTGATTATGTTGCATTCATCTATGATGAAGAATAGAGAAAAATGCACAAAGCAATGTGGTCGGTTAAAGAAGAATTTCAGTATACACCGACAAAGTGTAGTGTATACTGAGAATAGTATAAACTGAGCTTGTGTTCACCGACACATTTCTTTCTTAACCGAGCAGGAGATAAGAACTAAATGACTAGTTTAGCCGATGGAAGTTGATGGGTTGTAAAGTGTTATGATTACGAGGTTGGAGATAATGTTTGTTACAAAGATCGATGGCTAACATAATTCAAAGAAGATCTAAGGGATTGAAATAAAATGTGTTACTGACACATCAGTCGAGGAAGGTTTAAGTAGCAAAATCAACAAAGGAGATTAAGCGGCAAAATCTAATGGATGGAATTAAAACAGTTTACTTGTCTATTTAAAAGACTAGGGTTTCATTATGAAATCATGCTGAAAGGAGGTTGTGGAAATATTGTGTGAACAAGCTTCATGCATGCCTGATCAGACTAGTTAAGGAAAACTGAACTGCAGAGATTGTTGAGCGTCAGAAAGCTATTACCGAGTGACAGTAAGATACTAAATATTGATTGAAACAAAATTGATATATTGATCAGAGGATTTGAATGAGCTTAACATAGATCTAATAATCTACAATTGAAGTTGTGTTGTAATCAGATCACCTGCTGTTACATTTTAACCATTGTAAAAAGATAAATCTCTTAACAGAGTGGACTAGAAAGTCTTGTAATGTCATTCATAGAGTATACATTTGTTATCCTATCAAACCCATAGTGAATGTTGGTTGGACGATAACGGTTGGTCTAAAATCCTCTAACAAGGTCACACCTCATAGTCTGTTTGTAACCTTTAATAGGGTTGGGTCTTCACCAACCTCACTTCAGAAGAGTGAACAATTTTTGGGTTGCCAGTGCCAGGTAGTTTTTTCCTTTACAGGGTTTCCACGTTAAATCTCTTATGTTATGTGTTGACTGTGATGATTGTTTGTTATCATACTTTACATGTTGTATATTGGATTTGATCGATAATCACTATATGTTATTAACTGGTAATCGGTAAAAGCATAGACAAAATACTATTTTATGTTACCGAGCTATAGAAGTTTTAGTAAATTGTTTTTGGAGATACATTTTGTGATTGGGACTATGGATAACTAATTCACCCCCCCTCTCAGTTAGGGGGAAGAACAGAGAGGTTGATGAGAATAGAAGCTTGAAAGCTAGAGTTGGTGAAGTTGTGGAAAAGATCTTGCATGATCTATTAGATCATAATAGTTTTCTGATAGTTTGTAATTACAGAGCTAGTGGTTTGCACACTTGGGAACAAGGAGATTGCTTGGAGGCTTGTGAGCTCAAGTTTAGATCTGTCTTAGGGTTTCCATAAGCTTCTAATTATCTTTAGAGCTGAACTAGCTAGTGTTGTAATTGGATCTTGGATCTTGCAGAATTGTTTCTGATTGTAATTGGCCCTAACCCGAAAGGCTTTACAGCCGGGCATGTTAATGCATATTACTTGAAACAATTGTTGTGTTATCTATTGTGTTGAGTATTCCTCTCTATAATTTTGAAGCTGCAAGGTTTGGACTGTCCTTAATTGGATCCTTCTCACCTTGGTCTGCATCACCATTAAATTTAGGAATGGATCTAGGAATACCTTTTTCTTTACTTCTACAAATATTTGATGTGTGGCCTGGTTTTCCATAATGATAACATGATAGATTCTTTGGCCTTGGATTAGTGTAGGCATTCTTTTGTTCAACTTGTCTTGATGACTCTCCCTACTCAATGTAGCCTAAACCAATTGTGATATCAAGTCTTTTCTAAATAATTATAAATTCATCCATTCTTTTAGTACTACCTTCAGCTTTCTCGATCATCTCATTATGTTGGTGTTGCATCTTCACCCCAATCTTTAATGTTTCATTTTCCTCTCTTAATTCACCAATGTCTTCTAGTTTCCTTGTAAGCTCACTATTTACTCGATTGACTTCCTAACTGATGACAACCATCTGATTAGATATTTCAAAGTGATGCTCAGTAAGTCTCAATATATCAGATTCCTTATCTTGTAACTTGTCAGTCATTTGCCTCATATCTTCAATAGCCAAGTTTCTTTCTTGTTCTACTTGCCTTGCATTGTTCATCACATCAATCATTTTTGTAAAAATTTGCTTGAGGCAAAGAATAAAATGCCAAGATCTAGAAGCTCAAGAGATAGCAAAAGAGAGATATGAAAAATAATCAAATAATTGATTATAGCTAATTGAATTGAATACAAAGTAGGAGTGCCTAAATATATAGTCAATGCAATAAGACTACATTATAAGGAGATGATAAGATATCACCCACACAAGGTGGAATCACATGTCCACCAAAGGTGGATCATCCTCCATTGTCCATCAAAGTATGTGCAACATGTGCAATAATGAGAGGATGATAATTGTATACACCTAAAAATGGTCACCTAGACTATTAGCCCCTTTTGCTAAATCATAAATTGCTTATTCCTTGATCAAATCCTAGTTCTATCATTTATTCGATTATTTTCTATGGGCTAACCATCTTATCCTAAGTTTTTATTTATTTAAAAGGAATATTTCCTCCCCTTTTAATAAATAAAAAGCTCCCACTTTTCCTCTTATCCTAAGTTGCACAAATAAAGCATTATTCTTATTTTATAAAAAGGGAAAAAACACTTTTTGTCTCATATGGACACAAAAGTCAACTCTTATTTTCCTATTGGAGGATACTTGTGCACATGGATTGCTCCTCTTTTAAGCTCCACCGTTGATTAAATCTTTTGCCTCTTAATCTCCATGGCCCATTCCTTTTTCATTCCCTATAAAAGGAGAGCTCTCTTCCTCATTTGCACACACAATTTTTATGTTATTGTTATGCTACAGGTTTTCTAGGTCATCTTGGAGCTTTTGGAGATATTCTTGCATCTAGGGTTTGAAGATTTGGAGCATTGTTGGCATTCATCTTGGATCTTCATCAACACTCTATCTTCTTATCTTCATTCTTGCATCATCATGGCTTTCTTGCTTCATAGTTAGATTTCATTTCTTGCATCTTTCATTTTCATAGCTTAGCTTGCATTGTACTTTCATTTCCATAGCTTAACTTGCATCTTCATTCTTAGCTAGCTTGCATTGCATTGCATTTCATTTGATTCTTGGGGATATTGGCATTCTTGCCCTTGTCTTCATTGAATCTCCCATTGCATAGTTTACTAGCAAGGTTATTGGCTAAATAGCTCTAGCTAAGAGCATTCTTAAAACCCTTGCACTCCATGCCTAGGGAGCTATGGATCGATTTGTGAGGCCTCATTCTTGAGTTCCCTTGCATGTAATGATCCATAGAAGTGTGACACATTTATAGCACACAATAATGTGATATGAGCACTAAAGGTGGATCTCACACACAAAGAGGTATGTGATGACAACTATCACACCTAAAGTGGAAATTCTCCTAACCATATGCTAAAATGAAATGCAAACTCCTAGGTGTCACAATGACAACTAATAATGCATTATCCTAAGTAAACTTAAGTAAAGTGTAATTAGTGAATATTTAATTACACCAACACCCCCCCTTAAGTGTAACTTAGGGGAATGCACTTAAGCTCACAATGAAAGATGGGTCCTGGATACTAGGCCATGTTAGGTACCCATGTACAAAATGCAAGAACAATGCAATCTCTCATAAAGTGGAGAAAGAGGAAAAACCTCATGGGAAAAACCCTCCCCCCAAAAGAGAGATGAATACAAGATGCATGCATGGATGGAGTAATCAAGACCCCCCAATTATGACATACATCATGCATATACAATAAAAAATCCTCCCAAAGGAAGGAAATAAGGAGACATGATATCCCCCCTATAATGAGTAATCTCCTCCAAGGATGGTAAGTGTTTGAAGACAAAACATAGTCCAATGCCTACAAACAACATTTCTCCTCTTAGGAAGAAGATACACCAAGTATAGATGTAAGAAGGCTTCCCATTGATGATAAGAAGTAGGAAGGGGAATCCAAATGAAGTATGATGTCTCTGAAGTATGCCCAAGTGTCTCCATTTCCTTGGTTGATGAAGATGCCATGAACCAATCAGGAGAAAGCCCAGTAGAAGAAGGTGACAAACAAGGAACTAATGATAACTGATCCACGTAAGAATTTGGATCAAACTCCAAAGACAAAGATGCCTCCTCAAATGAAGTAGGAAGAGAAACAAAAAAGCCCCCCCTCAATGTAGAATGTACACCCATGATAGATACACCTGGATCAATGTAGAAACTACACCAAGAAAAATGAATGATGTTCCTCCCCTTAGCAAGAAACAAGTCCATAAGTGTATCAATGAATCCTCCCCAATCTCTAGGAAGAATACTCAAAATGTATGATGTCTCAGGAAACTAAATAGGAATCTCCAACACATGAGTATGATCAACTTGAACCATGCAATATGACATCTCAAGTGAAGTTTGAGACTCATGAAAACCAATCTCCAAAGACTCAAATGTCTTCTCTGAAGTTAAAGAGACCTCCTCCAAATTTTGTATCAAAGGATCCACAATCATGTCAATCTCGAAAGAAGGATCAAGTGGAGAATGAAGATGAGGGTCAACATACTCCCTCAAAAAAATTGAAGAAGGATCATCTTCAACAAAGAGAAGATGAATGTCATCAATAAAGTCTCCCAAATCTGAAATGTAGGACTCCACAAACAAACTTGCAATATCTGTGAAGTAGTCATCCCATGGAACCAAGTCTGGAAGAAAATGAATATTCTGTTGCACTAAATCAGAAGAGCCAATGGCTATATGAAGAGAAGAATCATTAAGAGAGACAATAGATGTGATCTCAATAGGAGGAGAAGGAGCTACAACTGGAGGTTCTAGACGTTTTGGAAGTGGAGGAATATGTGGATCTCCATACATTTCCCAAAGAAAAATCCAAAGATCAAGAATATTTTTTGCCTCATCATCATAGTCATCAAGGGAATCCATAACATCCATATCCATATTCAAATAGATAACTTTAACAACTTCTGAGTAAGAATCACAATTGTAAGGACTTTTAGGTCTATACTCATACAAATAGGACAATAGGTTATGCTCACTAAGATGAGAAAGAACCAATTCACTCCATTTCTTATAGTTCCCTCTTGTCAACTTAATTAAACCATCCATGATGTAATTCTCACATGAAACAATGAGATAAAAAAAATAATGCACCCCCCAAAAATAGATGATTTTGGCACTTTAAATATAGTGTGTGTACAATTGCCACTTGCCAAAATGAACCAAAGTGGACTTTTGATTTTGATGATTACAACAGAAAATATGAAGCTATGGTAGACTCATACAATTAAGACACAAGACCACTCAATGATCCAACAAATTACAAGTGCCAAAAATAGGCCAAAATAGAACAAATTTTGAAAGTACTATGTCCACTCAAAATTTTTCCAAAATGATACCAGATCTAGAAAGTAGACAAAAAATTATGAACTTTCAAAAAAAATAGCACCTGAAAATGTGTCCATATGAGCCCAAACGAAGCCTCTAAAGTTGTAAAAATCAACATTTTGAATTTTCAAAAAACATTAGAAATAGAGATCAGAAATCACCTGCACCATTGTGTAGATCGTGAAATTCTACCCCAAAACAAAAAAAATTACTTGAAAAAAGGACTCCGGATGACAGAGATATCGTTGTTTGAAAATCGTCTCTAAAATTATTTTTTCTGAATTGCCGCCACCGAACCTTGAAAATTCAAATGGCTCTAGATTTGGCTTTAGATGTCCGATTTGGATGAAACAAAATTTGATTTAGGGGTATTTGGACCTCCTTAATGTGATTTCAACCTCTGATTTGCACCAGCAAGGTCCAATTTTGACCTGCAATAAAAATCTCTCAAAATAGGCTATACAATGAAACTCTTATGGCTCTGATACTATGTAAGAATTTGCTTAAGGCAAAGAATAAAATGCCAAGATCTAGAAGCTCAAGAGATAGCACAAGAGAGATAGGAAAAATAATTAAATAATTGATTATAGCTAATTGAATTGAATACAAAGTAGGAGTGCCTAAATATATAGGCAATGCAATAAGACTACATGATAAAGAGATGATAAGATATCACCCACACAAGGTGGAATCACATGTCCACAAAAGGTGGATCATCCTCCATTGTACATCAAAGTATGTGAAACATGTGCAACAATGAGAGGATGATAATGTGATATGAGCACTAAAGGTGGATCTCACACACAAAGAGGTATGTGATGACAACTATCACACCTAAAGTGGAAATTCTCCTAACCATGTGCTAAAATGAAATAAAAACTCCTAGGTGTCACAATGACAACTAATATGAAAATTCATTATCCCAAATAAACTTAAGTGTAATTAGTGAATATTTAATTACACCAACAATTTTGACCATTTGTCTCTCTTGACCGATCTGTAGTGCCTTTACTTTTTCAGCAAGATGTAGATTCTTTTTAGATAGATCTGATATGGTTCCTTCAGATGCATTAGATATGCTACTAGATCCAGATCTAGATACCTCAAATGGTTCTTCTATCTCTTATTCATGATAATCAATCTCACTATACCAAATTTCTATATCCCTTCAGTTCTTCTTTGGCTTCTTTGAATTGCTCAATAAATATCTGCATCAGTATTCTTTGATCTTAATAGTCTTATCCAACTTATATCTTTCCATCCTTGGATCTTTCCTCTTCATTGATTAAACTTCCTTAACAAGAGATCTAGCTCTGATACCAATTGTTGGGATTATGGAAAGATAAGTACTGATAAGAGAGGAGTGAATCAACACCTTCAAAAAATTTCAAGACTAAAAATGTTGTAGATGTAGAAATAATTAACCAACTGAATCCATACATTCAAATATAACTGAAAATGTAATTTGCATGTAATCTAATCAATAAACCATTCATGAAAATTCATACACATAACACAGATGTTTTGGTATTGCAGAAACCCTTGTAAGAAGGTAAAAACTACATGGTGGGGATGACACCCACAAATCTTCACTACTGTAATAACAAAGTATGCCGGTTAAGGCTACAAATTGTGATCACTTCTGATGATCTTATCCTTTTAGGAGTAATAATTAGATCAACTAGATCTACCTAGTTATAGTATTTTAACAATAAAATACATGTGTGTACTCGGTTAAGAGATTTAAACAAGAACTGTTAAGTCCACTCTATTAAAAGATTTTAGATTTTCTACAATGGTTAAAAGGTAATAGTAAATGTATATGTAATTAACAACTTAATCTTGCCTAATTCATATTTGTAATATACCATAAAAGATATCACCTCATAGTGATGTATGTGTCCTTCTGTTCTGCTCGGTAGCCTTGTGTATGTTCTAAAAAATTGAATACTTATTTTAAACCTTCTGTCAAAAACCCTTTGTCTGATTTCCTGATGTCCTTAGTGTGGCTATTCCTTTATGATATATATTCATAATAAAATCTTTACATATTTTATATCAAACTGACTTGACCTAATTAGGGTTTATAATATCTTAAGAAAACCTAAGATCAATGATGTAACAAAATAACCTAGATCTAACATTACATAGGAATCATCAATAATTTAATGATTACGTCCATATTTAATTATGTCTCGATCTTGGTAAACCATTTTCCTTCTCAATGTGAACCATTTGCCTTGATGTTTGTACCATTTTAAATTACTATGTCATTTCCTATTTTACTCAGTGTTCATTGCATTCTTCATTTGGTAATTTACTAATGCTCGGCTCATATGAATACTCGATGATCAGTATGCTCGATACTTGGTGATTATTTGTCTCGGTGAGAGTACTCGGTCAAAGCCATGTTCAATAAGATTAGAGAGCTTCCTTGAATCTTGCTTAGAAAATAGGCTTTATGTGTTTGACTGATTGTCCTATTTGTCTTCTTTACCGACTGAATAACTGATTGATACTAATGACAACCAATAATGCTCAAATAGGATTAACACATAAGGCTTTCAAGGAGCCTTTTCCTAAATTTGAAAAGGGAGAATCTTCCGAGAAAAAGGATAATAAAGTTTCTTACACTTATGTTGACGATGGCAATGTGATCAACATGCTTGAATCTTCTAATCATGCTAAAGGCAAAGCTAAAGTTGAATCATCTAATGTGGAAACCAACTCTCAAGCTCCATTAGGAGTTGATTCATCTTCCTCCCTTGCTCCCCAATAGATATCAACTTCAAAGGATCTTGACTCGATTAACCAACTTCATCACACTACAACTTAGATCTCAATGCTTGAGCTACTTGACATCTCTCTTGCTCACAAGAAGATTCTTAATCAAGACCTTCTTGTAGAAAATGTTCCTAGGGACCTAGATGTCGACAAGTTCCAGTCCATAGTCGAGCACCTCGCTTCACCTCCTTCTCTCACTTTCTCAAAAAAATGTGACATTTCTATCAGTCATCCTCATAATCAACCCCTCCACATTGAATTCTCCATTCAACAATTTAGAGTCAAGCGCATTTTGATAAATGGAGGCGCGAGTTTGAACATATGTACTTTTAAACTTGTTAAAGTTCTCAGTTTTTGAGATCTTGTTGTTGATCCTAGATGAAAAATAACAATTAAAGCATATGATGTAGAGGAATTTTCTTCTAAAGGCATTGTAGTCTTACCAATCAAAGTGGGTCATGTTTAGCGAGACGTCATCTCCCAAGTCCTAGATATTCCTTTGGCTTGGAGCATACTCTTGGGTCATCCTTGGATCCATGCTATGCAAGCAGTTCCTTCAACATACCATCACTGCATTAAACTCATGACAAAATTGAGATTACTATTCATGCACACTTTGTGTGTGCTCCTAACAATCCTAAATAGTTATATTGAATGATTCCTCACAACAAAGAACAGTCACCTCCTAAAATAGAATCTCTATCAAATCATGGAAAAAGAATACTTGCTAGACCTAATGGCGTGGGAACCTATCAAGTGGACACTTTCCCTCTCTCTTAAAAATTTTATAGTAAATCATCTCCCTCAACTTCAACACTTATCATTCATAAGGGTACAAGGATGATTAAAGCTTCAGTTCCTCTAGAACTAGAAAGGGATGAAAATGTTACCTCACTATTCAAGAACAAAGAGTCTGAACTAAAGGGTAAACATGTTGAAATCTCACCTCAAAAATATGGTATGGGTTATCATCATATGCAAAATATGGGACTATTAGGAATGAATGCTAAATGTTTGGCAGTCATTCTGTAGCAGTTGTTGTTGCATTCATGACTATGATTGTCATTGATGTCAACATAGTGATTTACCAGAGACTTGCAGAAAAGAAGACAGTGTTTGGATTAGCGCACATGGGATATTGTAGTTGGAGCTATGTGATGTTGAGGATATACTCTTTGATATGTTATATGGTTATGGCTAAAAGTGCAAATAGTAATACATTTATTCATGGAAGTTATGAGCATTTTGGTGGAACCAGTATTCAAGCAGTGTTCCTGAGTAGCGGTTTGTGTAAATTGAATGATATCTCCTAATCGAGATGGAATCTAGTTTTGTGCAATTAAAGAGAAGTTGAAGACACATTGTTAGTGATGTGGATGATAGTGCAAACTTTGAGGTCACACGAGTGAAGAATTATTGTAGTTGGAAGCTGACAGTTTTGTGTAATTTTGATGTAGCGTGTGGAAACTTTTATTTTGTAATTGTATGCTGACTCATTTGTAATTACTTGAGTGTCGTATAAAGGAAGGAATGTTTTTCCTTATTGTAAGATGAATGAACTTAGTTTGATGTGTTGATGTATGCATGAAGTGAAGAAAAGAGCTAATTGTGAAAGTGAATTTGTGAAGGAAGACATGCGAAGTACAGAGATCTGAAATTGAGATCTGGTGTAATAGTGAGTGTAGTTTGGGACAATCAAAGAAGAGGTAACATATTATTCTATTGATTAATACAAATATTAGTTGGACAGTGTGTTCAGTGATCTTACCTTGAAGTTGTTTGGGCAGTGGGTCCTTATGTATTCCATAACTCTTAACAGGGTTAGAATCTTTTAACAAGGATTCAAAATCTCCTAACAGGGATTCTTATGTACTGAATGTATTTCATAAGACTCCTACCAAAGTCCATCCTTTCACAAGTAATATTCATATTAGTGCATCTTTTGTGGGCATCATTCCCACTGGGGTTTACTCTTTGATCAAGAGGTTCCCTAGTCAACATATCTTGTGTCATTGTGTTATTGTGTATGAATATATTTCTATGGTTGGTAATTATATTGCTTACATGGTTTAATGTTTTTGAAATTGATAAAAGTTATAATTATCAGATAACTGATTCACCCCCCCCCCCCTCTCAGTTATCTTGGTGGACTTTATTTTCTAACAATTGGTATCAGAGCAGCAGGTCCTTGAAAAAGAAGTTTAACAGCTTAAGGAGATCCATGGTGAATTTCAGAAAAGAAAGCCCTAAGTTTGATGGAGTAAATTTTGATAGTTGGAAAGAAAAGATGAAGACACACCTACTGTGTTTAGGACCAAGTTATTGGTTGATTACAAAGAATGATAAGACTATCATAGAAGAGGACAATCTTGAAACATGCACTGGTGATGAGAGAGATCTATTCATGTGTAACATACTTTCAAGAGAAGCACTCTTGACAGCCCTTCCGGAGAATGAGTACAGTCAGGTAAAATATTTGAAAAATTCTTATGAAATTTGGAAACCTTTACACTCTACTTTTGAAGGTGATGAACATGCAAAAAGATTTAGATTACATAATTGGATATGTGCATTTGAAGATATAAGAATGATGGAAGATGAATATGTTAGAAGCTATATTGGTAAAATGTCAGAAATTGTTACAGGCATAAAATCTATTGGAGGAACAAAGATAGAGAATGAGGTGATATGGAAGATTTTGATAATATTGACTCATGTATTTAAGCAAACAACATAGATGATTGAACAAGTTATACCTTGTACTAAAAACTTTACAAGAGAGACTCTTCTTGGAAGATTGGAAGCAGTAGAGATGAACCTGAGGTTATCAGGAGACTTGCCTAGAATGGAGACAACATTCAGTGCTCTTAGTGTTCACCCTACTTTGTCAAGAAGCATCAGTGTGAGCAGATATTATGCTGAAAGCAATAGATCTAGAAATGAAGAAGACAAGAAGATTGAAGAAGCTATTGCCTTGCTTGTGAAGAGAGAACCAGATGGTAAGAAAAAAATTTAATGTTGGACTTGTCAAGAATATGGTCATTTTGCATCTAAGTGTCCTAAGAGAGTTAAAAAGTAAAAAAAAAATTCAAACCTAGAATATCTAAGGAATGTTATTATGCTAATGATGAAGATCTTGAAACTAGTATAGAGAGAACTCTGAGTGAAAGTGATACTGAGAATAATGATGACATAGGATTTGTAGCAATTAAAGAAGAGAATCTTGAAACTGATGTTAAGGAAGAAAAATCCTTAGTTTCTCAAGTTGAAAAGAAAGCTGATTGGATTATAGACAATGGTTGTTCACATCATATGACTAGAGACATGAAAAAGTTCTTTAAGTTTAACGATTATGATGGAGGAGTTGTCAGAGTTGGAAACAATGCACCTTGCTTGATTAAAGGTATAGGATCTATTACTCTTGATGGAAAGACTAATATTGATGATGTTTATTTTGTGGATGGATTGAAACATAATCTTTTGAGTGTTGGATAGTTAGTTGATAAGGGATATCAAGTTTGGTTTACTAAGAAAACTTGTGTGATAAAAGATAAAGATGGAAATCTGATTGGAACTGGATCTAGAACTAGAGGTAATGTATTTCAGTTGAATCCTACAGAGATGACATGTTTGATTACTAAGATTGATGAAAGTTGGTTATGGCATAGAAAGTTTTGTCATATAAAATTTGACAACATTGTAAAAGTAAGTACTACACTTGCAGTAAGGGATTTACCTAAAATTATGAAACCTACTAACATGATTTGCAAAGAATGTGTGATGGCTAAATAGAAGAGTTCTTTTCCCAGTAAGAAGTTTACATCTACAGGAATGTTGGAGATTGTTCATATAGATTTGAGCGGTCCTACCAGGACTAGAGGATTCTATGGAGAAAGGTATTTTATGATTCTTGTTGATGATTTTACAAGAATGATGTGGATTGCATTTCTTAAAGAAAAGTCTGAAGCATTTGATAAGTTTAAGATCATTAAGAATAAAGTTGAGAATGAATCTGGAATGAAGATTAAATGTTTGAGATCTAATAGAGGTGGAGAATTTACTTCTAGAGAGTTTAACACCATTTGTAAAGAAAATGGCATTAAGAGACAGTTTTCAGCCCCTAGAACACCTGAACAAAATGGTATTGCAGAAAGAAGAAACATATAAGTGACTGAAGCAGCAAGAGCTATGTTATTTGAGAATGATTTGGTGAAGATATTCTAGAGAGAAGCAGTGAACACAGTAGTGTATACAATGAACAGAGTACAAATCAGAGCAGACACAGATAAGACACCCTATGAATTATGGTTTGGACATGCACCCTCAGTTAAGTATTTTAGAATTTTTGGAAGAAACTGTTATATTAAGAGAGATGATGATATTGGAAAGTTTGATCCTAGAAGTGATGAAGGTATATTTCTTGGATATTCTTTGAAAATCAAAGCCTATAGATGTTACAATAAAAGAACTAAGACTATTTTTGAAAGCGTAAATGTTAAAGTTGATGAAAAGTTCAAAATTCAGGAAAGAATGCTTGATTATGAATCAGATGAAGAAGCTCATCCTAAACCTAACACTGGAACTACTGAATTATTTTATGAGACTAACAGTTATTTGTTGAATGAAAGCCATAGTGAAGTCATTGAAGAACCTACACCTGAAGTGAGATTTGAGACAGTGACACCTAACAAGAGTTTATCAAGAAATCATCCTATTGAGAAAATTATTGGAAGCATCAAAAGAGGAGTTCTAACTCAAAATAAGGTACAAGAATAGTTATGTTTGATTTCTCAAATTGAACTTAAAACTACTAGTGAAGCTTGTGAAGATGAAAGTTGGACTAATGCTATGAAAGAAGAACTAGATCAGATTGAAAAGAACAAGACATGGGAATTGGTCCCTAGACCTAAAGACAAGAATGTTATTGAAACTAAATGGGTATTCAGAAACAAGATCAATGAACAAGGAGAAGTAGTAAGAAACAAAACAAGATTGGTATGTAAGGGATACTCATAACAAGAAGGAATTGACTATGAAGAAACCTTTGCACCTGTTGTAAGAATTGAAGTAGTAAGAATGTTTTTTTCTTATGCAGCTTATAAGAAGTTCAAAGTATATCAGATAGATGTGAAGTCAACATTTCTGAATGGAGAGTTGGAAGAAGAAGTCTACATTGAGCAACCTGAAGGTTTTCCTTTGACTCAAAAAGGAGACATGGTATGTAAACTGAAGAAAGCCTTATATGGACTAAAGCAAGCACCTAGAACTTGGTATGCAAGACTGGACATGTATTTGTTAAAGTTGAGATTTACAAAAGGAACAGTTGATAGCAATTTGTACACAAAAGAAATTGAAAATGGTTCACTGGTTATAGTTATTTTTGTTGGTGGCATTATTTTTGGAGGAGAAGATGAAGCTAGTGACAAATTGCTGATGAAATGAAGACTGAATTTGAAATGAGTATGATTGGTGAAATGAAATATTTTTTGGGATTACAGATAACATAGAAAAATGATGGTATCTTTGTAAGTCAGACAAAGTACCTGAATGATTTATTGAAAATATTTGGAATGGAGAACTGTAAACTAGTTGGAACACCTATGGTAACTGGACATAAATTATCTAGCACAGATGAAACACCAGCAGTTGAACAGAAGAAATACAGATCTATGATTGGAGGATTGCAGTACTTGACTCATACAAGACCTAATATAGCACATTTAGTTGGAACTATAGCAAGATTTCAAGTTGAACCTAGAGAATCACATTATGCAGCAGTAAAGAGGATACTGAGATATCTAAGAGGCACAATGGACTATGGATTGTGGTATGAAAAATCTGATGATTTTACCCTATGTGCATATACAGATGCTGATTGGGGAGGCAATGTTGATGATAAGAAGAGCACCAGTGGTGGAGCATTTTTTCTTGGAGGAAGATTGGTTTCTTGGTTAAGAAAGAAGCAGAATTGTATCTCACAGAGCATAGTAGAAGTAGAATATGTAGCAGCAACAAACAATTGTAACCAGATAATTTGGATGAAGCAAATGTTGAAGGATATTGGAATAAAGTTTGTTGAACCTATTGTCATACATTGTGACAACACCAGTATAGTTAGTATGTCTAAGAACCTTGTATTACATTCTAAGACAAAACATATAGAGATTAAGTATCATGTTGTAAGAGAGAAAGTTGCTGAGAAAGAAGTTAGACTTAAGTACATAAGTACAAAGGAGCAGATAGAAGACATATTTACAAAGCCTTTGCCTAAGGATACATTTGAGTATCTGAGAGGTATGCTTGGGGTTATGCCCCAGCCTACTTTTAAGAAGTGATGCAGTTGGTTGCATCTGTCCAATGGTATATAAGCTTTATTTTTCTTCTGGACTGGATGTTGGTACTTCCTCTATGGGGGAGTATGTGTATCTGAGCTGAGTCATGAGGACTCTAGTAAATGTATTTTCTAAATAGTGTCTTTTGACATTGGATTTGTTGACATAATGATGAGATTTTTGGAATTGATTTCAATGGGGAGAGTGTACATGAAAAAACTATTTGTACTATCTGAACAGGAAAATGAAGCAAGATTTGATTGATGAAGAGGACTTGAAATATTTTCTTGAAGCAACAGTGTTGCAGTATTGGATTTTTAGAACATTGGATGTTTTTTCATCTATGTTGCCATCAATGCCAATGGGGGAGATTGTTAGGAATGAATGCTAAATGTTTGGCAGCCATTTTATAGCAGTTGTTGTTTCATTCATGACTATGATTGTCATTGATGTCAACACAATGATTTACCAGAGACTTGTAGAGAAGTAGACAATGTTTGGATTAGCGCATGTGGGATATTGCAGTTGGAGCTATGCGATTTTGAAGATATACTCTTTGATATGTTATATAGTTATGGTTAAGAGCGCAGATAGTAATGCATTTATTCATGGAAGTTATGAGCATTTTGGTGGAAGCAGTATTTAGGCAGTGTTCCTAAGTAGCGGTTTGTGGAAATCGGATGATATCTCCTAATTGGGATGGAATTTGGTTTTGTGCAGTTAAAGGGAAGTTGAAGACACATTGTTAGTGATGTGGATGATAGCACAAACTTTGAGGTCACACGAGTGAAGAATTATTGTAGTTGGAAGCTGACAGTTTTGTATAATTTTGATGTAGCGTGTGGAAACTTTTATTTTGTAATTGTATGCTGACTCATTTGTAATTACTTGAGTGTCGTATAAAGGAAGGAATTTTTTTCCTTTTTTTAAGATGGATGAACTTGGTTGGATGTGTTTATGTACGCATGAAGTGAAGAAAAGAGCTAATTGTGAAAGCAAATTTGCGAAGGAAGACATGCAAAGTACAGAGATCTAAAATTGAGATCTGGTGTAATAGTGAGTGCGGTTTGGCATAGTCAGAGAAGAGGTACCATATTATTTTTTTGAGTAATACAAAGATCAGTTGGACAATGTGTTCAGTGATCTTACCCTGAAGCTATTTGGGCAGTGGGTCCTTCTATCTTCCATAACTCTTAACAGGGTTAGAATCTTTTAACAAGGATTCAAAATCTCCTAATAATGATTCATATGTACTGAATGTATTTCATAAGACTCCTAATAGAGTCCATCCTTTCACAAGGAATATTCATATTAGTGCATCTTTTGTGGGCATCATTCCCACCAGGGTTTACTGTTTGATCAAGAGGTTCCCTAGTCAACATATCTTGTGTCATTGTGTTATTGTGTATGAATATCTTTCTATGGTTGGTAATTATATTGCTTACATGGTTTAATGTTGTTGAAATTGATAAAAGTTATAATTATCAAATAACTAATTCACCCCCCCCCCTCTCAGTTATCCATGTGGACTTTACTTTCTAACAGGGACATGACGAAAAAATCCCTCTTAGAAAATGAAAAGGTCTTCTTGAACCTATACACGTTGAATTTAGAGACCCTAAGGACAAAACTGGTGTTGGTTACCTTGAACAAAAACTTAGCAAACCTAGCAGTAGTACTAATGCATATGAAGACACAAAAGATGAGGACAAAGCAAAAATCTAATTTATGACTTATGAAAGGCTCCTACACATTCAAAATTCTAATCTAGATTATCAAGGAGAGCCTTATTTACCTACTCAAGTACCTCAAGGACATGATCTTAGTCCTACCTAGGAAAATATTGCTTCAACTACTGAACATGCTATTGATCTTGATTGGGGGCAACTAGCTAACATCTCCCACATCTTGGATATGCCTAAGCGTATGCCCATCCTAAACTACTCCGCTAGTCCTACTACCAAGCAAGCTCATATTGTTGAGAATACTCCTCCTATAACAGATGATAGTGATGAATAAAATATATCTCCTACAATATCTCTAACTGACTACATTAGATAGTATTGCTACAACGAGGCAGACTCAAATGAATATGAGTGGGATTCCTTATCTGATGCTACTATAGAAATACCATTTGATGTTATACATAGATATGCTCCTCCCACCAACTTTCAAAGAGGAGAAAGTTCTAACTCTCAAGATCCAGAAACCGATAATGATACTTTCCACCCTTCTGTGGAAATAATTCATATGGATCCTAGGCCATCTACTTCAAGAAACACTTCAACTGGTCCAGCAAATCATGGGTACATAAGACCCCATCTTATCATAGCTTCATGGAATATAGGAAGATCCTAGATTGAATGGTTCCTATTCATGCACTCTTACCACTTGAGGAGGATCCTAGCTCTCAGAATTGACCATCTCAGCTAGACTCACATAATACCCCTCTAAACTCATCTAACTCTTCTAGGACAACTCAGGATCGAAAATGTTCTATGGAAGATAACTTTCTTGATCTATTTGATTCATTTATTAATGATGAGGATAATATTGATATCTTTGCACTTAAGCTCCCCTTATCTCCCTTCCTTCCTGAACTAAGTGGCTCATCTGCTTCTTATCCATCCCTCCATATAAACTAGTCATATCAACCTCATTCATCCATAATTCTTGAGTCTTCTGGAAGTAGCTTGGATGTGCAACACAGAAATCAAAATCCACTCATATCTAACTGTCACCATGTCCCATCTAATCGACATGTGACTACAAATAAAAAATCAATATTCAAAAGACCACAAAGGTCCTCAAAGAGAAAAAGAAAATAAAAGAAAAATGGATCTTGAAATCTATCTTACAATAATTGCAATCAAAAGCATCTCAAAGCAAAGAAAAATCAAAAGCTATGTGGAATCCTAAGCTAAATTACTTGGATATAAAAGAAAAATCAAAGTTGTCATTAAAGCTTCCAAATTCTCATAACTCACTCCATTCCACCATCCTTGTTGCTCACACTTCACACTCTTCACTCCATCTTTCCTTTCCCAAAAGTGCATATCGATATCTCCTCATTTCTAATGACATGACTAAGAGAAATCTAGAATGTACTCTCCCTAAGCCTTTAGAACTTGGGAAATCTAACAAAGGGTTAAGATGCATCCATGAGGATATTGGTGGATCTCACTTAGATGATCTTTCCTTGGCTATGGACCTCCCAACAGTTGGACACTACTAGTTGGATCCTCTTACCACTACTACAACATCTAGTTATGCTTCTAAAACTTCTCAGTTGGTTACGACTACAAATGAAAGTGTTCTCAAATAGCCTCTCAAAGCTCTTCCTATACAGTGGTTCCACAACTAAGCTTTTGATCTTGTATAGAAATCTATAATCCTAAAAAAATCTCTAAAAATCATATACTGCTCCTGAAAAAATCCTAAAATTTGTAAAATGTCCTAAAAAAATAGAAAAAATGAAAAATCATCCCAAGTGGTGAAACCTTGCAATCAATGCTCCATCTATCAATGCGTAGCTAAGCTCTTGTCTCATTGCATCCATCTCTCTTTATGTTCCTTTATGCTGGCATGTGATGGAACTTGTCTTTGTCTTGTCCTCGATTCTTATCTACCATCTAGGGCAATTGTTCATTTATCTAAGTTGTTAATGCTTTACCTCTTGGTCGACCTCTTGTGCTTAACTTGAGTCAGTTATCACTCCTTCCCATTGGAAAATTTCTCACTGACACTACTTGGTGTTTCTCAACACCCCGATCCTTTAGTGTTTCTTAACACTATCTATTTGGACTTCATTGTGTTTCTTAACACATAGCAAATCTTGCACTATTCATTGCACGCTTGCAGTTTAAGACTAGCACAAAGGTGTTTTCTTAATACTCAACACCCATTACATCCTAGAAAACTGAAAATGACTAAGATATGCTAAACTATTTTCTTGTGTGTTGTCTATTATCATTTATTTTTTCTTGCTACGTCTTCTAAGATCACTTGACGATGTCTACTTGACTAGAGATTCACGACTAGGGGCATAACATTCTTTTTCTTTGATTTCTGCTAGTGGTGTGATTTCAATGATCCTATGTTGTTTAATAAGCTAGGTGGTTGTGATAAGATCCTCCATCACAATTGGAATGCCACACATACATCGACCCTCTTTATTCAGACACTTAGGTGAGGTTGGAATTATCTCCTTGTCTATTGCTTGTGATATCTTGCAACAGTAACTTGGAAACCATGTTCAAGTCATCTCAACACTTATTTCTCAATGCTTACGTGTGTTTCCTACATCCCATCTGATAGGGTCATATTCATATCTTCATGGTCGCTCTCACACTAGTGATAGTTGTACTAACCTCCAATGTCTCAAATGCTCAAATGGTGCAAACTAATGGTCTACTGGATTGGTGACTTGACTACTCTAAAAGTCTTAGGCTGCATTCTGATTCTTAGGTCACATTTCATTATAGGGCTACATTTAGCTTTGCATTTCTGGTTCCTTTGAGCTTCACTTCCTTTCTTTCTCACCACCGAGGTATTTGATTGCAAACTTACCTTTGATCATAATTTTCAGGATCAAAATCAAAATTTCCAATCTTCTAATGTAGTTGATTTCTAACACTATCACTTCTTTCTTTCTTCCACCTTTCTTTCTAAACTAATGAGGCTAATATTCAACCCTTGTACATCATTTCTATTTCAATCCCAAGGGGGCATGACAATATGGAAAATCTTTTCGTCGATCAAATCTCCTAATCTACAAATCTAGTAATTCAACCAAATCTTAAATCAATCATGTCAACCAGGACTAAAACATCATTGCTTGGGGCATCTCAGCTTTATCTCTTCATATCAAGTTGATATTCTCCATATCTCCTTCTGAAAGAATGTTCTCATCACTTCATATCAGTTCACTCAGATGGACATCTTTTTTATCACTTGGGGCATATCAGGGTCATCAGGACCCATATCAATCTGGTATTGTCTCTTAGATGATTATCTATCTCAATCTCCTTGGACATATATTCAAGCTTATCACTTCATATCAGGTTGGATACTCTTGTCTTGTTTATCGGTCTTTGTTCAATCAAGTTTGGAGTTCGATCTCTATCAGCTACTTTGACATCATCATTATTTGACTCAATGTATTCCCAGATCACTCACACATTAGTCAAACAAGGGCAAATGTAATCACCTAAAATTGGTCTACTATAACTTGAGCCCCTTTGCTAAGCATTATTATGTAGAGTAACCTTGAAATCCCCTTTGCGTAGTTAAATCAAAAAATATTGTATCAAGCTTATACTATGGTCTGATTTTTAGAGCTTGCATATTTTATTATTGCTAAAACATTACTTTTAATATAAATTTCCTACACTTTTATTAAAAGAACACATTCACACGTGTTCACATACTTAATCTTGATTAATTAGCAATAAAGAGGCATTTGTTCTTTCAAATGCTATTTTGTCTTATCTTACCTAACATTTCATGTTTTTCCTCTTAAGCCTCACCACTCACTTCTACCTAACCTTGCATCTCCTTGCATCTCCTTTTGCCTCTTCATCTCATCCACTCATTCTTTTGCCTCTTAATATCCACCCTTCATTCTTGAGGCAATTTCTTCAAAAGGAAGTTCTTCCCTTGCTCAAGAGCCCCCCTAATCCTTAATCTTGCACTCTTGTTATTTTGCATTCTTAGAATAATCTTGCTAATTTGAATTCTTAGCTTTAGATCTCTCATTTCATATCTTAGCTTCATTTCTAGCTTAATATTGCATTGTTAATCTAGTTTATTTCTTGCATTGTTCTTGCATCTCATTCTTAGATTGTTAATTGCTTGCATACTTCTTAGCTTAATCTCTCATTTATAGCTTGCATTCTTTCATTCTTAGCTCCATTTCTTAGCTTCAAATCTTTCATTTTGGAGTAGTCAAGTCACTAAACCTTCATGCTAATTTGATGAGCATCATAAGAAGGGTTAAACTCACTTCAACTAGGAAGCTATGAGCTGCTTCTTGGGATATCTTCTTCCATGGATTTCTCTCAAGTGTAATGGTTCATAGAAGTGTGTCACACTTATGATCACACATTATTATTTTAAAGGAAAAACCTTATATTTTCTTTTAATAGGCGTACATGTAAAAGAAACCCAAAAATTTGAGAAAAAAGGGCTTGCACTTTGAGAAAAATGAACCTCTCTTGGCTTGTGGACATAAGCAATCTTCTTATTTTACCCTTGGAACTAGGTTTTGAGGGACAAAAACTTGACTTTCAACTTCTTCACTTGTGCATGAATGAATGAATGAGTTTAATTACGTCCATGAGACTGAGTAGTCTAAGGGATCAATGACTCACAACCTTGAATAATCTCCATATTCCTTTCAATGTATGACCTCCTATTATGGATCTTGAATAGAAAAATAGCAATTTGGTTTATCTTATCCTTGTCAAATAAATTGTGCATGGTGTCGGCCTTCTAGATGATTTCATACTGAGCACAAATATCTTCATGTGTTGTGCATTCAGTGAGAAAGTGGCATTCTATCTTCATTGTACCCATCTTACAAAACATGCAAATTCTCTCCCCCTATACCTCTTTGGGTCTCTTCCACCTACCCATCTCACAGCTTAAATGATGTGATTGTTGGAATTATTCTTGACATGTGTTGTCATTGATGTCAATATATGTTTCAGAAGATTGACTTAATTGTATATGATATTGCAGTAATATTGGTTAAGATAGGAATGGGCAAAATCATCATGATTGTATGGGTTGTGTATAGAATGCATGACTCTACAAGCTTGGATTTATGTTTCAGATGGAATTTAGATCTTATATCTAAGATCACATGCAATAATTTAATCAGAGGAATAAGTTACAATAGTTTTGGTACAGACTAGTCGTCCAAACAAAAATAGAGTTAGTCTTTGAATTTCTATGTTTTCTTGGATGTGAGATGGATTTAGGATATGCGAGTTTAGGATATGATAGAAGATTCATTAAGTAATAATTTCCCTTGTTCGTTGATCGTCACACTCTTGGTAATGTCAACTCTAGTTTGTAACCTTATGAGGTCTTATTTGGTGTCAGCGTATGGGATGTGGCGTGTTCTACCTTCTGTGAAGATAAGTTATGGATTATGGAGTATGTTGGATGAGTAATGTTTGTTATTTTCTTTTCCAAGATCTCATTTCTATATTGACAAGGTTTTATGTAAATCATTTTTATTAGGGAAGTCCTAATTGATATCAACCTAATAAATCATTTGTGTCTTGTATAAAGGAGTAAAATAAGTGATGCGAAGAGTGTGGGTGCAGATGTGAATGTGTGAATGTGAGGAATGTTGATGTAGAGAAGGCAGTGTGATTATTGTACTTCATTAGAAATGTTTTAGCAAAGGATTTATTGTTTGTGAGTTCATTATCTGTGATCAGTATATTTATATACTTTCATTTGGATAGTGGTTCTAGAAGATGGGTTTAACCTTCAGAAGGTGGATTTAACCTTCACATTGAGCAAGTTGTTGCAAGCAAAGAAAGGCTCATCCTATCAACTCCTAATAGGATTTTTGACTCGAAGAAAGGAGTCTTTCCTTTAACAGGGACTTTGTACTGGTTGTATTTATATGCTTCTAATAGGGCAAGATCTTGTAACTGAGATACTTTATTACTAGTGCATTATTTGTGGGTTTCATCCCTACTGGGGTTTTTCCCTTAACAGGGTTTCCTCAACAATTCTTGGTGTTATGATCTATGTTACTTTTGAGGTTTCATATTTGTATTTATTATTTTGATATGAAAATATAAAGTTTTATATTAAGGGAATACAAATAATTCACCCCCCCTCTCCTCTCAATTGTGTCCAAAATTGGTAACAGAGCAATTGGTCCTCAGAGAGAAAGCTTGACCGCTTGAGGTGATCTGAAGATGGATTATTACAAGAAGGATAGTCATTAATTTGATGTTGAAATTTTTGACAGCTACAAGAACAAGATGAGGACACATTTGTTCTGCCTAGGAATTAATTATGGGACGATTACAAAGAATAAGAAAAATATTTTTGTAGAAAGTGATTTGCCTAAACCTACTGATGATGAAAAGAAATTTTTTTCTTTCAATATGGTTGTAAGGGAAGCTTTGATAAGCGCACTATCTGAAGTAGAATCTGCAGAGGTTAAGGACCTTGATTCAGCTCATGAAATTTGGGAAAGACTAGAAGCACTTTATGAAGGAGACAAGTACACCAAGCAGGAAAAGTTACATAACTGGAAGACAAAGATGGAAAATCTAAAAATGCGAGAAGATGAAAATGTTAGAGCTTATGTCCAGAGGATTTTAGAAGTTGTTACAGGGATTAGAAATCCAGAAGGAACTTATACTAAAGAAGAGGTCATCACAAAGATCATGAGATCTTTGACACCTGTTTACAAGACCAAAGGGTAGGCAATTGAGGAGATCATCACATTGAGTCGGGGATTCAATAGAGAGATGTTGATAGGTAAGTTAACTACCTTTGAGGTAGAAGAATTACAGGATTCGGTACCTAAGATAGAAACTACATTCAAGGCAACTGTTCATAATGAAAAAATACCTCATCAAGTCTTGCAAGCACTACTAGGGTTAACAAATGTCCTGAGCTTTGAGACTATGGATATGATCTAATGGAAATTGATGAGGAAAAAGGGAAGATGGATGAACTTGTTGCTCTAATTGTAAGAAAGGAGAAAAGAGGTAAGGGTAAAATTGAAGGAAAATTAACTTTAAAATGTTCTTCTTTCAATAAAATTAGTCACTTTGCATCTAGATGTCCTACAAGGGTCTCTAAATAGAAACCTAAGTTTACTAGGCCGGATTTTATGATGAGGAATTCTAGTGAAGGTGTTTTCGATGATGATTCAATAATAGATGAGATTTGGTTTGTAGCTATAAAGGATTATGAGCCCATTCATGAAGAAAAAGCCTTAGTATCACATATTGAAAAGAAACTCGAATGGATCATTAATAGTGGATGCTCACATCACATGACTGGTGATAAAAGATAGATTTGTTCAACTAAAGATGCATGATGGTGGATTTTTCAGATTTGGTGATAATACTCCGAAACTAATTGTTGGAGTAGGATCTATTTCTCTGGATGGAAAAAATAATGTTGATAATGTGTTGCTTGTTGATGGACTTAAGGATAACCCGTTGAGTGTTGGAAAACTTATGGATAAAGGTTATTAATTGCAGTTTAGTAACAGATCATACACTATCAGAGGACAAAAGGGAAACTTTATTTCATCAGGAATAAAGACAAGAGGTAATGTAGTTCAATTGAATACTACTAATGCAAAGTGTTTTGTTGCTCAGATTGATGAAAGTTGGCTATGACATAGAAGATTGTGAATTTTGATAACATTGTGAAGGCAAGTACCATCAGCGCAAGTAGGGACTTACCCAAAATTGTGAAGCCCTCTAACACCATGTGTAGAGAATGTAAAATGGGAAAGTAAAAAAAGGGGACTTTCCAAAGAAATTCATTAACTGTCAAAGGGAAGCTAGATCTGGTGTATAAAGATCTTTGTGGTCCTACAAAGATTGGATCCTCTTATGGTGAAAGGTATTTCATACTATTTGTTGATGATCATTCTAGAATGATGTGGGTTATTTTTCTTAAAGAAAAAATAGAATCATTTGACAAGTTTAAGATCTTCAAGGCAAAAGTAGAAATTGAATCAGGTCTAAAGATACTTGATGTTTGAGGTCAGACAGAGGAGGAGAGTTTACATCTACTGCATCTAATTCATAATACGAAGAACATGGGATATGCAGGTAGACTTCTACTACTAGGACCCCACAATAGAATGGGATTGCAAAAAGAAGGAACACAAATATACTGGATGCTGCTAGAACAATGTTGGTTAAATGAAATGTATTGCATGTGCATTGGAGGGAAGAAGTCAGTACTGCAGTTTTCACTTTGAACAGAGTTCAGATTAGGGAAGGTAATACTAAAACATATTATGAACTTTGGTTTGGTTATACTCCTATTGTGATATATTTCAGGATCTTTGGTAGCAAATGTTTTATCAAAAGAGATGATGAGGTAGGTAGGTTTGATTCAATAATTGATCAAGGAATATTTCTTGGTTAATCTACCAAAAGTAAATCTTACAGATGTTTCAACTTGAGATTGAGAAAGATGGTTGAGATTATTAATGTAAGAATTAATGAGAAGTTTCAAGTTCAAGAAAGAATCTATGATCAAAACTCAAAAAAGACTTAAAGCAAAAGATTTGGTTGAATTTGATAATAATAGGCAAATATGTGTAAGTGAACAATCTGAACCTCCTAAAATTTCAAGGTATGTAGCAAGAAATCATTGCAGAGATCATATTATTGGTGATAGGAATACAGGCATGTTAACTAGGTCTAAGGCTAGAGAGGAATTATGTCTGATTTCACAAGTGGAACTAGAACTACTGATGAGGCTTGTAAAGATCAATCATGGGTTAATGCAATGAAAGAAGAACTAGATCAGATAATAAAGAGAAACACTTGGGAACTAGTTTCTAGACCTAAAGGAAAGAATGTTATTGGAACTAAATGTAGATCTCTATAGTTTTGTTGATCATTAGTGTTTCACACTTAGTCATATATCTAGGCAATGATGGTTAGTCATTACTGCGACTGAGTCATTTTGTAAAGGCTGAGTTTTGTATTGTATACTTACCGAGTAGTAGTATTGCCGAGTAAAGTTAATGTCACTATATGTTTGTAATATGCCGAGAGTATAGTTGTTGTCAAGTTACATATATCAATGATTATCAAGTGACAGAGAAGTTCAACCGATACCAAGTATAGTTAATGTCGAGTGCCAGGAATAACTTTTGCCAAGTTAGCCAGGAATGACATACAAATTTGCTATGGCACAATGATCGAGGTAAACCATTTTTGGTGATAATGATGTTTTGTATTTTGTCTAATGAGGTAATTACGGAGGTAATTACACATCCATATTATTATCATTGATCCCTATGTAATACCTAGAGCCAATCATAAAAATGTATATTTTAGGCGGCAATAGAAATAAATCTGAACCGTAGATCTTGAAATGGTAAAATGTTTTTGTTATTATATAAGGGCAAGATCTAAACCAAGACAAGTGTGTGAATTAGAGAGATAAGATTGAATTAGTATGAGAAGATGATCAGAGAAGTATATTTAGAATAGTGAAGTATTTAAACAGAGTCCAGTCACTGAGCTAAGCAGTGAAAGGACAAAATCAAGAAAGATCGGATAGAAAAGATCAAAATATAAAGTAAAGAGGAGATCTGTAATCTGCATACAAGTGCAAACCGAAAGATCAAGTACTGAGACATTTTGACCAGTGTATCAGGGTAAATCTCTTAATCGAGTAGTCTTAACAAACTTTATGTAAATCTCTTTACCGAGTGCTTACTTTGTTGTAAGTTTATAAATCCTTTAACAAGGTAGACTATGTACATCTTTTAGCTTTTAACAGAGCAGAACTTTCACAGGGTAGATCATGAATTGATCACATTTTGTAAGCCTTAACAGGCAAAACTTATTACTGCAGTAGTGAAGATTTGTGGGTGTCATCCCCACCCCAGTTTTACCTTTCAAGGGTTTCTGGGTTACCAAAATCATGGTGTTATGAGTGATTTCATGTATGTTGCTTTATATGTTTTGTTGCTTACAATGATCAAATTTTGTTTATGGCATGCATAAAGTTTTATCAGATTGAAAAGACAAAAGTAGGCAATATCTGATTCACCCCCCCCCCCCCTCTCAATATTACTTTCCCACTTATACTTCCAACACTAAATGGGTATTTGGAAATAAAATGAACGAAGAGGGAAAAATTATAAGTAACTTAGAAAGTTTGGTCTCTAAAGGCTACTTGCAGCAAGAAGAAATAGACTTTGAAGAAACCTTTGCACATGTGGCTATGTTGGAGGCAGTAAGAGTATTTCTTTCCTTTGCTTCCCATAAGGACTTCAAAGTGTATTAGATGGATGTAAAATATGCATTCTTGAATGGTGATCTAGAAGAAGAGGTCTACATTGAGAAACTTGATGATTTTCCCTTGATAGATGACAAAGACATGGTTTGCAAGTTGAAGAAGGCTCTCTATGGACTAAAGCAAGCTCCTAGAGCTCGGTATGCATGACTTGATAGGTATTTATTACATCTTGGTTTCAAAAAAGGTAGTACATATAGTAATTTATATTTGAGAACTATCAAGGATGGAATCTGTATCATAGAAGTATTTGGATGATATTATCTTTGGGGGAAAAGATGAAATGAGCAATAAATTTGTTGAAGAAATAAAAAATGAATTTGAAATGTCTATGATTGGTGAAATAAAGTTCTTTCTTGGTGTGCAAATTACACAAAGTAAACATGGTCTTTTCATTTCTCAAACCAAGTATCTCAAGGAGTTAGTGAAAAGGTTTGGCATGGAAGATTGCAATATTGTTGGAACACCTATGATTACTAGATGAAAGCTCATGACAAATGATGAAACTCAAAGTGTCTATCAAGAAAAATACATATCCATGATTAGAGGATTATAATATTTAACACATACCAAACTATATATTACAAATGTAATTGGAATTGTTGTGAAGTTTCAAGAAGATCCAAAAGAGACTTATTATATTGCAGTAAAAAAAATATTTATGTATTTTAAAGGTACATTGGAATTTGGGTCGTGGTATGTTAAGTCAAATGACTTTATCCTCCACACATACACTGATGCAGATTGGGAAGGATGTATGGATGATAGTAAGAGCACAAAGGGTGGTGCATTCTTCCTTGGGAATAGGTTAGTCTCTTGGTTAAGAAAGAAGCAAGACTGTGTTGCTCAATCTACTATTGAATCATAATATGTGTCGGCTACTCTAAACTGTTCACATGTTATTTGGATGAAATAAATGTTGAAGCATATTGGAATAAGATTTGAAGAACCAATTGTGATTAATTATGATAATACAAGTATAATCAATATGTAAAATAATCTTGTTATGTACTCAAAAACCAAACATATCTCAATCAAATATCATTATTTTAGAGAGAAAGTTGCATAAAAGGAAGTCAGAATTGAGTATGTCACTACAAAGGAGCAATGAGTAGATATATTCACTAAACCTTTTCCAAAAGATATCTTTGAGTATCTTAGAGATATGATTGGGGTGAAAAATCCTCCTTGTGAGAACTAGATCATGCAAGAATGCATCATTCTAGTAGTTATTGGAGTTATATTCTTCTTTGGACTTGATGCTTGGATGTACTCCTTAGGGGGAGTGATTGCAGGATATAACATCACTTATTTGGGTGATTTGGAATCTATTTTTATGCATGAAGATTTGAAAAAGGTGCACCTTATTGTGGTGGAATTTTTAGAAGGAAAAGTAGTCATTTTTCATTGATGTCAAAGGGGGATAATTATAAGAAAAGCCCTCACTGGTTCAGAGGGAGCTGTGTAGAGGGTATTGAGATGATTGTTGGGTTGATGATTTTTCTCCTATGTTTCCATCAATGCCAAAGGGGGAGATTGTCGGAATTATTCCTGACATGTGTTGTCATTGATGTCAACATATGTTATAGAAGATTGAATTAATTGTATCTAATGTTACAGTAATATTGGTTAATACAAGAATATGCAGAATCATCATGATTATACGAGCTGTGTACGACATGTCTGACTCTACGAGCTTGGATTTATATTTTAGATGAAATTTATATCTTATATCTAAGATCACATGCAATAATTTGAGCAGAGGAATAAGTCACAATAGTTTTGGTAAACACTAGTCACAGGAATAGAAACAAAGGTATGTGGCAGAGTTACTCTCTGAATTTCTCTTTTTCCTTGAATGGGAGATGGATTCAGGATATGTGTGTTTAGGATATTATAGAAGACTCATTAAGGAATAATTTCCCTTGTTCCTTGATCGCCACGCTCTTGGTGACATCATATTTAGCGTGTGACCTTGCGAGGTCTTATTTGGTGCTGACCTATGAGATGTGGTGTGTTCTACCTTGTGTGAAGATAAGTTATTGATTATGGAGTATGTTGGTTGATTGATATTTTTTATTTTCTTGTCCAAGATCCCGTGTGTATCTTGACAAGAGTTTAGGTAAATAATTTTTATTAGGAAAGTCCTAATTGGTGTCAACCTAATAAATTATGTGTATCTTGTATAAAGGAGTAAAATAAGTGATGTGAAGAGTGCGGGTGTGGCTGTGAATGTGAGGACTAATGATGTAGAGTAGGCAGTGTGATTATTGTACTTCATTGGAACTATTTTAGCAAAGGAGTTGTTGTTAGTCAGTTCATTATTTGTGATCAGTATATTTATATACTTTTATTTGGATAGTACTTCTAGAAGGTGGGCTTAACTTTCAAAAGGTGGATTTAAGCTTCACCTTGGGCAAGTTTCTCTAAGTGAAGAAATGCTCATCCTATCAACTCCTAATAGGGTTGATAACTTAAAGAAAGGAGTTTGTCATTTAATAGGGACTTTGTACTAGTTTTATTTATCTACTCCTAATAGGGAAAGATCTTGTAACTAAGATACTTTATTATTAGTGCATTATTTGTGGGTTTCATCCCCTCCAGGGTGTTTCTCTTAATAGGGTTTCCTCAAGAATAATTCTTGGTGTTCTAATCTGTGTTACTTTTGAGGTTTCAGATTTGCATTTATTATTTTCATATGAAAAGATAAAGTTTTATATTAAGGACATACAAGTTATTCACCACCCATCTCAGTTGTATTCAACAGTGATCTCATCTTCAATTTTTCCACTAATAGCCTTTATTTCCCTTTAATAACTACCACTAAATATTATTTCTCTCCATGTTCCCCAATTGGGTTAAACTCTTTGATGTAGTAAGCCTTTTTTTCACCAATATGATTAGTCCACGTGGCAATCTGAAACTTTTTTGTGACAAATTTTTTTATTTCCTCGTTGGAATTAGGACTCTCATGCAACTTGATGTTGCATTTGGTCAACCGCTCTTTTTTGTTTCATCCACATTTTCTTTCTATTATCAAGACCCTCTTCCATCATAATTTTGGGCCAATATTGGTTATCCATGTTTTCAACCTTCTTTAAATAACTTATTAACCAAGTTATCATTGATATCTCCAACAGAAAATTGTCTGCCTCCACTAAAAGAATTTCATATGGTACAAAGGTTTTAACTTAGAGACTACTTGTGATTAGGTGCTTCGGAATCCTCTCTAACTATCTCCATCCACACTTAAGATGTTTCCTCCCTGAACTTTGCAACCATAAAGAACTACCAAAGTGAATAGAAAACCAAAAAGAGTTTTTTTCATTTTCCTATATGCAAGTTTAACTTTTTTGCACCTATTTTTTATTAGATAAATGCTTTCCATCTCACTTGTATCCTTTTCACTTTACAAGTCTCCCAACTAAGCTTATAGTGGAATTCAAACCCAAGGTATTTGTATTCTTTCACAATTTCCAATGGGATGCCTTCAAAAAGGAAGGTAAACTTTTTTTTCTTTCCTCTTTAAAGAGAAAATCATGATTTTGATTTTGGTAATGTTCACCTGCATCACTACCTCCTGAAAAAAGTGTTATAAGGTTGTTAAATGATCTCTTAATCCATTATTTGTTTTTAATATTAAGATAAGATCGTCAACATATAAAAGAAGCTTCACCACATATCCTACCAATTGGACACCTTCTCCATCTATTTTGTTTAACCAAGTTTCTAATTTATCAATCTATAAACCAAACAAAGTGGGGGATAAAGGAAAACCTTTCTTAACACCAATGCCACTCCCAAAACATTTAGAAATTCCTTCACTAATTCTAATTTTGGCTCTAACTCTCTCATATAGTCTATGCATTGTCATCTATACACATTAGGGATACCTAATTCTTTCATTATGTTCCATAGCTTGTCTTTAGGAATCGTGCCAAAGGCTTTCTTAAAGTATACAAAACAACAATATGCCTCTTCCCCTTGATTGTACTATATTTTCTCTATCAAATGTCAAAGAGTGATGCAATGGTCAATGGTGGAATGTCTAAGTCTGAAACCAACTCACCCTTTTGCTCTTTTTCCTTCACCTTTTGTTCAATTGTTGAATCTACATTTTACCATGCTCCAAAAAAATTCCTTGCCTATAATAGTGCAGTAGTTAGATGGATTATTGGTATCCCCACTTTTAAAGAGGGGAATAACCACATAAGTTGTCTAATTTGCTGGGAAACCATCCCAAATGACACTATTGAAGATTCCCTTTATGTGAGGGATAAGGAGTTCAACTCCCAATTTTAAAAATTTATCTTCAATCCTATCAATGTCACTAGCTTTCCCACTTGCTAATTTCTTCAGTCCCTATTTGATATCATCCACCATGAAGAGTTCCTCCAATGTATTCACTATGGGAGGAGAGTTCTCTTGTATTCACTCATAATGTAACTTTATATTCTAGCCATTGAACATTTTTAATATTGTTCTTAGTTTATTTTCTCCTTTGTGGTAGTTGCTTCCAAAACTTTTTGGGATTGTGGTTTCCAAGAGAGATGAACTCCTTCCTTATTCTCTTTATATACTCATTTTTTTTTGCTAGAATCAATTTTTTGTACTTCTTATTTTATTTGCTTAAATATTTCCCTTCTATACATATTTTGGATGTCTTACATTCCACACAGTACCATAGAATTGCATACCCCTACAAAGACTCAAGTCAAAACCTTGAATTCCCGCTACTTGCAAGTGTTGAAACTACTTTAATAGGGACATTAACTTCCCTTTAATTCCTTAAATGACCACTTTTGTGTGTATGGGACATGCTTTCAATGGATTTGAACTGAAAAAGACTCCTCATGGCTATGGGAACCCCATATTTCATTTCTCATTTTTTTTCCAATGTGTTTCTTTATGGTTTTGTACGCCCATTAATTGTAATCATTATAAAATATCTTAAGTGGAAATTATTTAGTGTTTTTGTGTATGTTGTTGTTTTACCTAATTCTCATATATTTTCCTTAGCCAAAAGTTTGAATTGTAGTTATGTTTCCCTTGCTGATGTGTTTTTAATGTCACATACCCATCATTTTCCCTCATGTCTAACACCCTCTTCAAAATATACCTATTTTTCAAACCATAAATCCAATGACTTCCACCTAAATTAATGCTTCCTTACCACTATCTACCCTTCAACCTTTGGATTCCCCAAAGCTCAATTAACCCTATAAATTTGCTCAATATTTCACTTATCAAGATTTCCATAGTTCCTCTTCCTCGCTACCACTTTTCTATCCATTATTTGTTACAACTAACCCTCTAAGTCCCAATTATCATCACTATTCTTATCCCTCTACCACTTTGTCATATGTCATCATTTATCCCCAACCCCTAAAACACCTCTCCAACTTCCTATTTTTTATTAATTGTAGAGGTCATTAAACTTTAGGTTGACTTTTTTATGGTACAACTCTTTTACAGAAAGTAAGTCTTAGGTTCAAATCTTCCAATTTGATAGAATGGGTTTCATTAATATTTTGATAACTTGTGTGATCATCTGCCACTTTGTCATATGATATGGGTTGGGCTTGAAGTTTGATAGATTTTAATAGAAAATGTTTCTAGGTTTTGAACTCAATAATTTCTATACGTTTCATAAGTGGCATCAACCTGTTATCTCTATTGAGCCTTCTAAGGTTGTCATTAGTACCAAAGGTGTGTAAAGATATCGGTCGGTTACTTACAATGAGCTAATTGGTAACATAAAGTAGAACAGACCAGTCGGTAAAGTCTATACACCGAGCAACAGATAGTTTACCGAGTACCAGCAAACACCAACACCGACAAACAGTAAACACCGAGCATCGTAGTATACACTGATCAGTTTACACAGTGTTTACCGAGGATCACAGGAACCGGCATAGTAATCAGGAATAGCACATTCTTCTATGCAAATGGTTACAACAGTTTGTAGAACATTTTACCAAGATCAAGGAACATTTAATGTAATGGTATTCATTAAATACAATTTATATCTTTTTTAATAGATGATCTAGGTTATTATTGACACCGTAGATCTTAGGGTTATGATTATAGTGTGTAACCTAATTGTGTTAAAGTGGCAAAATAGAACACTATATATTTATGTGTTCGCATCATTTTTGAAAAGAGTTGATACATGAATCACAGAGCACTTGAAGCATTTTGCCTATCTTCAAGTCTATCATTTTACAGAACAGAACCAAGCATAGTAGAACTCAGTTTGAGCAGAATTAGCAGAGGCTACCGAGCAGATTCAGAGTAGATTTTCATCACAAGTAAGGTGATATTTTATCAGAGCTTATAGATCTATAACAGACAATTGAGTGTCAATAGCAGATAAATACCTATTGCTTTCTGACAATTGTAATAGAGTTTTTGGATAAAATCTCTTAACAGAGTAGACTTAACAGTCTTATGTAAATCTCTTAACTGAGTGCACACTTCATTAGTGTTACTAAAATCCTATAACTAGGTAGATCTAGCTGATCTAACATGTCACTCCTAACAAGGTGAGATCACCAGAAGTGATCAAAACTTGTAGCCCTAATAGGCAAACATTTTCGATCTACATTAGTGAAGAATTTGTGGGTGTCATCCCCACCGCAATTTTTACCTTCTTACAAGGGTTTCTGCATTACCAAAATACTTGTGTCATGTGATTGTGTTATGGATTTCATGTTGTTTACTTACTTATGTTAAGTGGATAAATGATTCATGCAATTAGATTCAAGTTATATTGGTCGGTTATCACTGTTTATAGTTTTAGATCTGAAAGGTTTTACGAGTAAAGTTTTGAAGGCACTGATTCACCCCTCCCCTCTCGGTACCTATCTCTCCTAATTCCAACAATTGGTATCAAAGCACAGTTCTCTTATTGAATAGTTTAACCACCGAAGGGTAAAGATCTAAGTCATGGAGAGATACAAGCTTGACAAGACTATTGAGAATCAGAAGATACAAATGCAAATATTTGTGGAACAGTATAAGCAAGCCAAGGAAGGACTGAAGAAATTACTGGATGAAAGGAAGAACCTAGCTAGACTACAGAATGAGATCGGTTATCATGAAGAACCTATTGATGACATATTCGAGCATATTGGATCTAGTTCAGGAAGCATCTCTGATGGATCTGAAAGCATAATCACTAATCTATCTGAAAAGAATCAATATTTAACTGATCAAGTGAAAGCACTACAAATCGGTCAAGAATCTCAGATGGTGAGAATGATAGAAACAATGAACAAAGCAAATCAAGCCGAGAAGGAAAGGAATCTAGCAATCTATGACCGAAGATAGATGAGTGAACAACTTCAAACTAAAGAAAGTGAGATACAAAGACTCACTAACCAACATTTCCAAGTAACTAATCAAGTGATGACTGTGAATCAAGAGGTAAACTGAGTGAATGCAGAATTGTCAAGAAAACTAGAAGATGTTGCAAGACTCGGAGAAGAAAATGAGAAGATGAGAAATGAAGTGAAAAATCAATAGCAGCAAAATGAAATGAAGAAACTTGCTAAGGACAACTCCAAGAAGATTGATGACTTCTTAACTAATCAAAGAAGATTTGGGAGCAAAGCCAATATAGGCTACACCGGTGAAGGAGAAACATCACAACAAGCTGAACAAGTCAACGTCAGTCAAAATCAGAAACCTAAAGTGTTGGCATGTTATCATTGTGGCAAACCGGGACATACATCTAATGTGTGCAGAAGCAAAGCACAAGGTAAACCTGCTGTCACTCCTAAGTTTAATGGATATTGTTATTACTGTGGTAAGTTTGGACATCCTGCTTATGAATGTAGAGCTAAGCAAAATGATCTTGCTAATAATACCACTATGGAGAAAATATGCTATACTTGTAATAAGCATGGACACACTGCACGAGACTGTAAGGAAAAAATGAAGCAAGTCTAAACACCTAAGGAGAAACCACAACACAGACCATATCAACCGAAGAGACAAGGTAAATCTTATGTTTGGGATTATAATACATGGACTAACTATGTTGTATGTGGTAGATATGGACACATTGTAGAAAACTATTATAGAAAGAGTCAGATTGGACAATCAAGAAACTGGACAAACTTTGGGATGGCCTGTATGCACTACCATAAGGTCAGTCATTTAAGCAAGAACTGCAAAGACCGAGCACCAGATGAGAACCATATATTTGAAAGTGGATATACTATTGTTGATATCATGAAGTTAAGGAACACTATGTGGAAGAAGGCATCTAATGAGAATGTTGAGTCAAGTAATGTTGTCGATGAAACCTCATCCATTGGATTGGGTGACATTGGTACCTCCACTTAAAGTGAAAAAGGTATGTATGGGACCGATATTTCAAAAGATCACATTTTACATACAGCGCCTTATGCATAATGTTCTTATACAAAATCAGCATGAATAAAGATGCACTGTGGTTTAGTTTTCATGAGCTAACAATGTTATACAGTCGGTAAAAGAGAGACCGAGAGTTGGTTACCCGTCGGTAATCACTATCTAAGGTTAACCGAGCATATGTATCAATCGACGAAGAAAGTCTATGTTAACCGAGCGGATGAAATTTTTAGTAGTCATCGAGCTGACAGTTGTGTTGTACCAAGAGTTAGATGGAGCATTTATTACATAAAATTTTGAGCAAGAACATCGAAAGTCTATGAATACACAGGAACAAAGTTCATTTCCACAATGCGATTTTGAAGAGCGGAGAATTCAAAGAGCTGAGTTCGAGCTAAAAGGATTTTCTGAAGGATTCAAGGCTATGCTAGATTGAATAGACATCACTCTTCATGATACCGAGTAAGTTCATTTGCGATCAAACACTTCCTATTCTGTTGCTTGTCGAAACCCTAGAATTAATTTATGGCATCAACATCGTCTGCAAGCAAAACTCAAAGCATTGAAGAGGAAGTTAATCTAATCGTTAGGGCAAATTTTGTTGAACCAAAGTTTAAGCCACATCCTAAGGTCGCAGCACAGATAGATTCAATGGGCACATTTTCGAGCATACCAAAAAGGGTTTTACTGATAGAAGATGTAAGGTCTTATATTCATTGCAAAATTGGAGAAGTTGGGGACTTTGAAACTATTGCAGCATATCAACCACTCTGTGGCCCTGATGGAAAAATGAAATCAGACTACAAGAAGATTGAGGAATCAAGTTTATCGTATTTTATGTACTTACCACAATCATTCAAATCAGACTGGATTAGAATCATTTTGAGAAGATATCATGACGACAAGTTCTGGCTGGATAAACCGATTGAGGTCACCAAGAAAATAATCAGTAGGGTTACTGGGCTCCCTACAACCAACAAAGCTAAGGCTTTCTGAAGTTCTTCACGACCGAATGTTGAGAAATACACTAGAGCACAATGGGATGGTCGGGCATTAAGATTTCAACAATCAAGGACCCAACAGTAAAATTTGCAGCACATGTGATCAGGTATAAGCTATTTCAATCAAGCAGACTCAACAGCGTACCCTGCAGTGCAGTAGACATGGCGCAAAAAATTGTAGTGAAAGGTCACCAAGTTGATCTTGTCGAGGTACTGTTACATCAACTTCAAGAGAATATGAAGACCATAAGGAAAAAGAAATCTAACACATGTAAGTACGGATCTCTACTTGCATGCATATTCTTCTATTTACAAAAGTATGTGCCTGGCACCGGTAAAGTAAATTGGATACCGGATGTACCGATAACAAAACAAATTGGTGAAATGATGAACAAGTTAGGAGATAAGTTGAATGTAGAGTTTAATGCTTACTTCACTAAATTTCAATCCAAAATGAAAAAGAGAAGTTGAATTCTGAGGGAATTAGTTCAGAAATTTGAAGATGACATATGTTTTGTGGTTGACACCGATTATATCATGATAAAAGTAGTTGAGCCTAGGATAAAATGGTTGGCACCGATGGGATATGAAATAGACCATGATTTCGCACTGAAATCTATTAATGCACTGCTTGTAGTACCAAAGGATCCCATAGCCACTAGGTTCGAAGTATATGAAGAAGCTAAATCTAGAATATCTACTAATATTGAGATCAGTAAAATAACTAGAAAGGTAAAGAAAATGAAGAAAGATCTCACTGCTAAATATGAAGATAAGTCTGAAACATCTAAAGGGATACCGGTTGAGCAGGCAACCAAAGGTCAGCTACAGTTAGCCAACAAACCATATGATAGTGAGGAGACCCAGTCCAACAAATAAGTAGATCCTACACAGGTTCCTCCACCTGAAATTCCTACAAAGATGCAGTCACCGATACATGAAGGTATGAAGACACACTCGTCAACTACAACACCACCTACTGAGAAAGAAGAAACAGTAAAAGTAACAAAAAGAAGAGCAGGTACATCGACAAAGAAATACATTAAGAGAAAGAACAAGGCAGTAGCTGAGGCACCACAGAAAAAGAGGAAATACATAAGAAATAAGGAAGATTTAGAGGATACAGAGATAGAGGATGATATAAATCAATTCAAAGTGGTCAATAGCAAGGCCAAAACAATAGATGAAGTCATTGAGGACATAATTGAACATGGAGACCTCATTGATCCCTTGCTAGACAAATTTGACAAAATGTCAAAAGAAGATCAAACTAAAATTGAAGACGTTGTCATCCAAACGATGATAAAGTTTAAGAAATTTCCAATGGAGTTTGCATGTGCATTATCGAAGAAATTGGATGATATAATTACTGAGAAATGGGTTGTTGCATTAGACACTGAGAAGAGAAAGAGAGAACGCTCTCTAGTTCAATCAGCCGCATACTTAAGCTTTGGACAAGTTAGTGAATACTTGACCAAGTACCAAGCAAACTTTATGATCAAGAATAGAGCCTTAATGATCATGGATGACAATATAGCAGATATGGATATCACTACTGATTCCATATGGACATCAATTCTGAAAGCTGAAGAAAAAGTTGAGCAACAAGCATTTTTGAACCTGTCTAAGAAGAGACAAAATTCTAAAGGTAAAGGTATTTACATTGATGAAGGACCAACAAAGAAATCAAAGAGTACCAGTATATCAGTTACCGAGGAAATTGATATAACCGAGGACAAGGAAGACGTAAAAGTTTCACAAGATGCACCGAATAAAGTTGAAATCCAACTAGAGAAGAAAACCAATGACGATGTACTCATTGTAGACATCACACATGGTGATCCTGATGATCAAGATGATGAAGATGTAAATATTGCACCAAACAAAGATGAAGCACTAGACACTAATAGTCTATTTACATCACTACCGGTTGAACTTCCTATACTTGTCGAAGCCACAGAAATTCTTTCCCAAGTACAACCCGACGGCTTAGATCCTGAGCAAAACATAGATAGAACAGAAGATCAACACACAGAGAAACCTACAGAGATGGATGAGTCTACACATACAGAGGCACCTTCCACCGAACCAAAGGAAATAGATGCAACAAAGGACACACAAGAACCAAAGGCAACCGAGGTAATCCCATAGAACACCACAACCAAGACTCCTACTACAACAACCAAGACCACCACTACCAAGGAGCAGAAGAAGGAAGAACAAGTGCTAACAGGGAAGGACACTCCGAAGACTGGAGATAGATCCATTGCTATCATTGAGAAGAAATCACCCCTAGCACAGAAGAAGAAGAAAAGAAAAGGGCTGGTCACCCTAGATAAAGTGATTATTTTGCCTGAGTGTGACCCAAGGACCCTAAGCCCCAAGGAATTGAGTAAATATGGGGAGTTATGTTCAAGGAAGGTAGTGCAAGAGAAGCTAAAGCAAGAGCACAAACGAAAAGAAGTATTAAATGATGTGCAGGATATCCTCCAACAGGTAGTACCTGAGATACATATTGATGAGGATACGCTGATTATAGATCAACTTTCTACACTTGCCATGAAGATCAACGCCCTGGACACCGATGCAGATAAAAGAATTGAAGAAAGGGAAGAATCCAGAATACAACACAAATTAGCCGAGAAAATCAGCCAAGAAGTGGCATTACTTAAGGTCAAATTATCTGAGGTAATTACTGAAACAAAATCCATCACCCAGACAATTTGTCAATACTTATTGAAGCTATGTACTCTAGAGACCTTCACTGTTGAAGTCAGTGAAAAGATCAAAGGTTTAGAAGAAAAAATACAATTGAGTACCAATGCAGCTATCACCGAACCACATGCTGTCCTAAAGCATATTCACCGAGTTCAGGAACTCCAGTGGTTGATAGCAGATTTGAAGAAACAAGAAGCGCACCTCACAGATCAGGTTACTAAGTTGCAAACTGAACTCATTACGTACCTAAAAAATTTTAAAGCACATATTGTCAAAGTCGAGCTATTAGTTGCAACACCAAAAATTTCGGTGTTAGAAAATATTTTTGACATGCATGCACAAGTCGGTCTTGAGCACATTGCTCTCACCAACTTGAAAGAGGGATGGGAAAACCTCTTGGAGTCACTGAAGAAAACTCATCAGTCAATTGTTGACAAGCTGTGAGTATACTACCTCAATTTTGTATTTGGCATTACTATCAAAAAGGGGGAAAACAATGTATCAGATGCTATTATGCCAAATATTATGTACATGGATGCTATGTATACTATATTACCGAAAGCATGCATCGAGGGGGAGTACTTAGCACTTAGAACATTTTTTGATGTGTATATGTTTATGGCGGAGATATAAGGAGATATAAGTCACATAGAGATTTTTTGTCTATATACATTCAAAGTTTTGATACTAATGCCAAAGGGGGAGATTGTTATCTCTATTGAGCCTTCTAAGGTTGTCATTAGTACCAAAGGTGTGTAAAGATATCAGTCGGTTACTTACAATGAGCTAATCGGTAATATAAAGCAGAACAGACCAGTCGGTAAAGTCTATACACCAAGCAGCAGACAGTTTACCGAGTACTAGCAAATGTATGCACCCTAAAATGGTTGCCTAGACTTTGGGCCCCCATTCAACAATTTTTCAAATCCCTAAATCAATATTTTCAAATATCAACAATATCAATTATATCAATTTCCTTGATCAAATCATAATCAATTCAATATTTCCTAAGGTTTGAGCCTTATTTAATTTAAAAGAGAAAAAAATAAAAAATTTATTTAATTAAGAGAACATGCTCTTTTTTAATTAATTAAAAATCTCTTTTAATTAAATAATAAAATCACTTTATCCTAAGCCTTTATTTAATTAAAAGGAATTTCCTCCCCTTTTATTTAAATAAAAAATCCCCACTTTTTTTCTTATCTTATGTTGCACAAATAAAGCATTATTCTTATTTTATAAAAAGGGAAAAAGCACTTTTTGTCTCATATGGACATAAAGTCAACTCCTATTTTCCTATTGGAGGATATTTGTGCACAAGGATCAAGCTTCTATTTTTCTCCACCGTTGATTAAGTCTTTTGCTTCTTAATCTCAATGGTCCATTTTCATCTCATTCTCTATAAAAGAAGAGCTCTCTTCCTCATTTTTATATCTTAAATTTTTATGCTAATGTTATGCTGCAGGTTTTCTAGGTCATTTTGGAGCTCTTTGAAGATAATCTACATCCAAGCTTTGAAGACTTGTTATTGCATTTCATTGTAGTTGCATATTTCTTTTCTTAGTTACATTATCATGGCATATTAGCTTAGATTTCTTCTTATGCAATAGATTAACTTGCATTGTCATATAGATTTTTATTGCATTGCATCCATATTGATTTCATTGGAGATATTGGCATTGTTGCCCTTACCTTTGATTTGGAATCTCTCATTGTGTGGTTGACTAGTAAGGTCATGAGTTTATAGCTCTAGCTGAGAACAATTTTACAAATCTTACAACTCCATGCATAGAGAGCTATGGATCGATTTGTGAGGGCTCATTGTTGAGTTTTCTTGCATGTAAAGATTCATAGAAGTGTGGTCACATTTTCACCATAAAAATCCAAATGGTGAAAACTTGGAAACAGGCGCTACTTGAGGCCTTTGCACTCCTATTTTTTAGCATGCGTCCTCGACACTGAACCTTTCTTCATCATACGTTGACCTTATTTGCCTTAGTCTAGAATTGGTCTTTATCTTTGTCTAGGGGGCATAACTGTTAGCATTGGTCCTTTAGGTGTGTTTGTCTCTTGGGGCATTTCACAACAGGTGTTTTTCAACACCACCCCAAACAGTGTTTTTCAACACTACCCTTGCGTCGAGTGTTTCTTAACACTTATTAGATGTCTTACCCAATAGTCTAAGTATGATGTGATATTTCTCATTTGCAGATGCAATGATCAGAGTTTGACTCTATGACCAACACACACACACTTAAACAATCAACTTGTTGAGATATGTTGACTTTATTTTTCTTTGTGTTATCTATGAGGATTTCTTTGATGAGTGGTCTCTCCCTGAGAAGTTTTCGATGATACATAGCTAGAAGACTAAGGAAATGAGAACATGTTTTATTTCTTTATCTGCTTGTGGGTATATTTTGTTGGTCCTACCTGTCATGAGCATTTATGTTGGTCTTACTTGACACTATGGATTGACAAGGTATTATCCTTGACTATTTTGTGAGTGCATGCTTCTAGTTATCCGGACTTTCATGTGTCTTGATACAAGCATAATCTCGCCATATCAAACTTAGGTAATCTCACTGCATTAGTCATCTTGACTTCCATGTCTTTGATGCCCAGGTGGGATTTCCACATTTCTATCAGATAAAGATCATATTCATATCTACATAGTTAAGCTAGTGTGCATTGTATGATCTTACGACGCTACCAATAACGCTCGATGATGATAATTAGATGTCTATAGGCATTGTGACCTTGCAAGTCAACTACTTTCATAGTAGCTTGCATTCTTGGGTTCATCATAGTTTAGTTTTTACATCTTGCATATGGAAAGAGCTCTTCTTTTTATCATCTACGGACTAGTTGGTCAACTGTGCTCATTTTCTGATTCTTCTTGATCACATCTTTCATTTCTGGTATTTCATGTCACATCATTTTCTATCCATTTTCGGACTTGAAATCAAAATCTGAGTCGCATTTCCAAGATTTCTAATTCTTCTACGTAGTTGACTGACCTTTTGAGGCATAATTCTTTGATCTTTGATAGAATTTCTTCCTTTCCATGTCTTCCAAACTTCTAGTCTTTCATTCACCCCTTTCGCTTCCTCTTTCTGAGGTTTGACTTAATCTTTATCTTATATCTTTCCTAGTCAAACCTAGTCAACCTGGGGCATATCTTCACTATTTGATGGTTATCCTATCATGCTCCATCCTTTAATTATGATTTATTGTGACTTGATCAGGTTTATCAATTTGTTGTTCTCCTTTATCTGATTTCGATTTCGATTCCGAGGGGGCAGTACCTATCAGCTTTAATCTTTGATTTAGCTTTATCATTCAGCTCAGCTTGAGATTCTTATTTTGAGATTTGATTATCACCTAGCAGCGATGTTGGTGATTTTGTCTTTCAATTTTTATCTCCTATTTTTCAGACTTGATTATTGCCTAGTAGCGATGGCAATAGTTTTGTCTAAGGTTTGATTTGCACCTAGCAGCGACGGTGTTGGTCTTGTCTTTTGCTTATCTTTGTCCTGATGTGTTCCCAAAGTGAACAGACATCTGGGTTGTTTTATGATCCCAAATCGATCTCACATTTCAATTCTTCTTTAACTGCATGTGTTCCCAGATCGATCACACATTAGTCAAAGAGGGGCAAATGTATGCACCCTAAAATGGTTGCCTAGACTTTAGGCCCCCATTCAGCAATTTTTTAAATCCCTGAATCAATATTTTCAAATATCAACAATATCAATTATATCAATTTCCTTGATCAAATCATAATCAATTCAATATTTTCTAAAGTTTGAGCCTTATTTAATTTAAAAGAGAAAAAAAATAAAAATCTTATATAATTAAGAGAACATACTCTCTTTTAATTAATTAAAAATCTCTTTTAATTAAATAATAAAATCACTTTATCCTAAGCTTTTATTTAATTAAAAAAAATTTCCTCCCTTTTTATTTAAATAAAAAATTTCCACTTTTCTTCTTATCCTATGTTGCACAAATAAAACATTATTCTTATTTTATAAAAAGGGAAAAAGCACTTTTTGTCTCATATGGATATAAAGTCAACTCCTATTTTTCTATTGGAGGATATTTGTGCACAAGGATCAAGCTTCTATTTTTCTCCACCGTTGATTAAGTCTTTTGCCTCTTAATCTCAATGGTTCATTTTTATCTCATTCTCTATAAAAGAAGAGCTCTCTTCCTCATTTTCATATCTTAAATTTTTATGCTAATGTTATGCTGCAAGTTTTCTAGGTCATTTTGGAGCTCTTTAAAGACTTGTTATTGCATTTCATTATAGTTGCATATTTCCTTTCTTAGTTGCATTATCATGGCATATTAGCTTAGATTTCCTTTTATGCAATAGATTAACTTGCATTGTCATATAAATTTTTAATGCATTGCATCCATATTGATTTCATTGAAGATATTGGCATTGTTGCCCTTATCTTTGATTTGAAATCTCTCATTGTGTGGTTGACTAGCAAGGTCATGAGTTTATAGCTCTAGCTGAGAGCAATTTTATAAATCTTGCAACTCCATGCATAAAGAGCTATGGATCGATTTGTGAGGGCTCATTGTTGAGTTTTCTTGCATGTAAAGATTCATAGAAGTGTGACAATATTTTAGCACACAGCAGACACTGACACAGACACAGACAGACAATAAACACCGAGCATTGCAGTATACACTGATTAGTTTACACTATTTACCAAGGATCACATGAAACAGCATAGTAATCAGGTATGGCACATTCTTCTATGCAAACAATTACAACGGTTTGTAAAATATTTTACCAAGATCGAGGAATATTTAATGTAATGATATTCATTAAATACAATGTATATCTTTTGTAATAGATGATCTAGGTTATTATTGTACACCGTAGATCTTAGGGTTATGATTATAGTGTGTAACCTAATTATGTTAAAGCGGCAAAATAGAACACTATATATTTATGTGTTCACATCATTTTTGAAAAGAGCTAATACATGAATCACAGAGCACTTGAAGCATTTTGCCTATCTTCAAGTCTATCAGTTTACAGAACAGAACCGAGCATAGTAGAATTCAGTTTGAGCAGAATTAGCAGAGGCTACCGAGCAGATTCAAAGCAGAGATTCATCACAAGTAAGGTGATATTTTATCAGAGCTTATAGATCTATAACAGACAATTGAGTGTCAATAGCAGATAAATACCTATTGCTTTCTGACAATTGTAATAGAGTTTTTGGATAAAATCTCTTAACAGAGTAGACTTAACAGTCTTATGTAAATCTCTTAACTGAGTGCACACTTCATTAGTGTTGCTAAAATCCTATTGTACACACTAAAATGGTGCACTTCTATGAACCATTACATGCAAGGTTGTTCAAGAATGAGGCCTCACAAAGCGGCTCATAGCTCTCTATGCATGGAGTTGCAAGGGACTATGATATGTTTGCTCTCAGCTAGAGCTACAAGCTTGTGACCTTGCTAGCCAACCACACAATGAGAGATTCAAGTGAGGACAAGGGAAAGAGTGCCAATATCCTTAAGAATCACTATGAAAATACAATGCAATGCAACTACAATGAGAATGCAATCTAAGCTATGAAAGGAAAGTACAATGCAACTAATCTATGAAAGGAAATAGCAATGGATTACAATGCCTCATATTTAGACTATGTGAGCTTATTCTATTGCATAAAAAGAAATCTATACTAAGAATGCCATTATCATGCAACTAAGAAAGCAAATATGCAACTAAATGATGGAAGCAACAAGTCTTCAATATCCTCAAAAGCTCCAAATGCACCTAAAATCTGTAGTATAATATTAGCATAAAAACATGGTATATGCAAATGAAGGAGAGAGCTCTCCTTTTATAAGAAATGAGGTGAAATGGACCATGGAGATTAAGAGGCAAAAAGTCTTAATCAGCGGTAGAGCTTGAAAGAGGAGCAATCCATGTGCACAAGTATCCTCCAATAGGAAAATAAAAGTTGACTTTATGTCCATATGAGACAAAAAGTGTTTTTCTCCTTTTTATAAAATATGAATAATGCTTTATTTGTGCAACTTAGGATAAGAGGAAAGGTGGGCTTTTTATTTAATTAAAAGGGGAGGAAATATTCTTTTTAAAGACTTAGGATAAATGGTTAACCCAAGGATAAAAATCTAATATATGATCGAAATTAAGACTTGATCAAAAAATTGATAATGTTGAAAATATTGATTATTGATAAAAATGATTTAGGATAAATGAATCGAATAAATGGGGCCCAAAGTCTAGGCGACCATTTTAGGGTGCATACATTTGCCCTTCTTTGACTAATGTGTGATCGATTTGGGAACACATGTAGTCAAACAATAAAGTTGAAATATGAGATCGATCTGGGATCACAAAACAACTCAGATGTGAGGTCGATTCAGAATCACACCCGGACAAACATAAACAAAAGGTCTTTGAACATGAGGTCGATTCGGGATCACATTCAAAGTAAGAGATAAGAATCTCAAATTTGAGCGACAGCTCACAAAAGATGTCTGAATCAGGAAAATCAAGCAATTGGGGATGAGAATCCCATAGGTACTGCCCCCTCGAAATTGAAATCGAAATCAGGTAGAGGAGAGACAGCAAATCGATAAAGATTTGATCAAATCAGAAGGAAATCACAATCGAATGTAAGGGTCAATAGGTTAACCATTAGGTAATGAAACATGCCCCAGTGATGAAGTAGAAGAATAGAAATAGAGCAAATGAAAGACTAGAAAATTGAGAGACATGGAAAGGAAGAAATTTCACCGAAAATCAAATTATACCTCAAAAAGTCAGTCAACTGCCCAGAAGAAAGGGAAAATTTGGAAACACAACTCAGATTTCAATTTCGAGCCCGAAAATGGATAGAAAATGATGTGATATGAAAGATTAGAAATGAAAGATATGATCAAGAAGAATCAGAAAATGAGTACAGTTGACCAACAGGTCCACATAAGATTAAAAAAGGAGAGCTCTCTCCATATGCAAGGTGCAGAAACTAAACTAACATGAACCTAGAAATGCAAGCTACTATGAAAGTGGTTGACTTGCAAGGTCACAACTCCTATAGACATCTAATTATCATCATCGAGCGTTATTGGTAGCGTCGTGAGATCATACAATGTACACTAGCATAACTATGTGGATATGAGTATGATCTTTATCAGATAGAGATGTGGGAATCTCACCTAGGCATCAAAGACATATAGGTCAAGATGACTAATGCAGTGAGATCACCTAAATTTGATATAGCGAGATTATGCTTGTATCAAGACACATGAAAGTCAGGATAGCTAAAAACATGCACTCGCAAAACAGTCAAGGATAATACCTTGTCAATCCATAGTGTCAAGTAGGACCAGCATAAATGCTTATGACAGTTAGGATCAACAAAATATACCCACAAGCAGATAAAGAAAGAAAACATGTTCTCATTCCCTCAGTCTTCTAGCTATGCATCATCAAAAACTTCTCAGGGAGAGATCACTCATCAAAGAAATCCTCATAGACAGCACACAAAGAAAAAATAAAGGCATCATGTCGTCAGCGAGTTGATTGCTTAAGTGTGTGTGTTGGTCATAGAGTCAGACTCTGAGTATCGCATCTGCAAATGAGCACTATCGCATCATACTTAGACTATAAGCAAGACATCTGATAAGTGTTAAGAAACACTCGACGCAAGGGTACTGTTGAAAAACACTGTTTGGGGTGGTGTTGAAAAACACCTGTTGTGAAATGCCCCAAGAGACAAACGCACCTAAAGGACCAATGCTAACAGTTATGCCCCTTAGACAAAGATAAAGACCAATTCTAGACTAAGCCAAATAAGGTCAAGGCATGAGGGAAAGGCTCAGTGTCGAGAGCGCATGCTAAAAGACAAGGGTGCAAAGGCCTCAAGTAGCGCCTATTTCTAAGTTTTCACCACTTGGATTCTTTTTTCATTTTTTCATTTTTTTGAATTTTTTGATTTTTTTATATTTTTTCAAAAAATTTTATGCTTTTTAGGATTTTTTCAACATCATATATGATTTTTTTGGTATTTTTTAACAATATATCATTTTTTAAAATTTTTTTCAGGATCAATAAGATATGTACAAAGGATGCCTCCAGACAGAATGGGCATTAAACTCCCAAGCAAGATCACATCGTGTAGTCTCAGTGTCTAGCAAGGTAGAGAACAAGAGGGACTAGCAAGCTGGTGAATGAGATGGAGGAAAGGAGAATGAAGGCAAATGGAGGGAAGAAATCCTCAAGGTCAAACTCCTCAAGAGCACCCAAGCTAGGAAAAAATTATTGTCATGTAAAACGCATTTGGACAAGCAATGAGAGGCTAGCATAGGATAAGTCACAAAAGCGCACTGCAAAAGAAGCAAGGGATGCAGTCCAAAAGAGTAGACATGTCAAGAGACTTCATAGCATTGTGTTTTACTCTTTTTTATTAGATCAAGACCAAAGAAGAAAAGGATAACGAAAGGCTAGAATGAATGGAGGAAAATGAAAATGAAGGCTAAACATGAAAGGAATGAAAGCAAGATCATCATAAGATAGCTCACAAAATAGCCAAATATTCAAGTATAGGTCAACATTGTCAAGATCAAAGAGAGAAGATGGAATGGATGAAAAATGTAGAAGAACTACGCATGATGCCTGATTGCCAGGTTTTCATCATGGTACTTATCCAAGGCGCCACAAGGGAGTGGTTTTCACCATAGGATGAATTTATTTCTCTTTACTTTTGCTACCAAAGTGCCTGTTTCCAGGTTTTCACCATGGCACATTTTTTATTTTTTTATTTTTTTTTATTTTCTTTTTGAATTTTTCTATTTTTTTGAATTTTCTTTTTTTGGAAGAAGGCAAGTTTTTTAGATAATGCTCCTTGAAAGAATAAACCATGATATGTCAAGGATCCAAACTAATATGCTCAAAGATGCTGAAGGGGAAAGGAAGATGCATAAGGAATAGGCAAATGAGGAAAAATGATAGAAGGTAGAAGGATAATGAATGGAAGGAATGTGAAAAGGTAGATGGAAAGAAAGGTAAGATCAACATCAATACACACCTTGAAGGGTGGCGAGAGGATGGAGGAAACATGAACCATATTCTAGTCCAAGTGCGAACCATATTCTAGTTCATTATTGCTATCTGACTCTTCGAAAAGAGGATTGGTGTGCTTGTTATAATTCTCAAATGTGAATGGAGGAATACGAGAGGGAATATGGAAAATGTTTAGCAGAGGTTGTGGTTCAGGCACCTGGAATGCAAGAATATTTTTGGAAAAAGATGAAGTGGAAGCCTTTGGAAGCTTGAATGTCAATTTCACTTTTTGTTCAACATTAGACTCTTTCAAGAGAGACTTTGGAATCCATATAGCCTTAGGCTTTTTATTTCCTTTTGATGTCTTAGAGAGAATATCTTAAATGATAGATTTTGGAACCCATACTTGTCTTGTAGTTTTCTTCTTAGATATCTCTTTTGACTTTATGCCCCCATGTCGATTAGAGGAGACATGGTGATCTTCTTTTTTTAGATGGATTCTTATATTGTTTCTTTTTCTTGTATTGAAAATTCAAGTTACTTCCAAAAGACTTGGGCCTTGTGTAAGAAGAAGAATAATATGACTGGTTTAGATGGGTGGGTGGATGAAAGGGATTCAAGGGTATGCATCTATGTTGATATTGAGGAAAGATAGGAGATGGAGGGACATAAAGACCTAAGATGGATGATGAATTAGGAGAATTAGGAGGGGAAAGTGAAGGGACATAAGGGCCCAAGATGGAAGGAAGACGTGAAGCCCTTAGTATTGGTGGAGGAGGTCCAAAGATGGACATGGAAGACGCAAAAGGATAATCAATAAGTTCATCAGCATCTATATCACAACTAAGGATATCAGCATCTTTAGAGTGAGCATTAGAATTTTCAACAGGATCCTGCACATCTTGAAAAGGAGAAACTTCGTTGATAGAATTGTTTAAAGCTTGCAAAGACTTAGGAAGAGTAGAAACCGAAAGTGAACATGGAGTGGTAGAACAAGAAGGTGGAAGACTTTGATCTTGACAAGGATCTTTGGATAGCATAGGTGTAGGATTTTTTTCTTGATTTTCAATAGGCTTAACATTAGCAGTAACAACACCATTTTTAATAACCTTAATGGAAACATCATCTTTGGAAAGTGCAAGTGTGGTAAGGTTATTTTGCTTATCAATAAGCTCAATGGTGTAAGTAGTAGCTTGATCTTGCTTAGGAGATGGTGGAATGAATGCGGAAGAGCATAGAGGATCAAATGAACCATGAAATGGAGGAGATACATCATGAAGAGAATTGGATGACATGGAGCGTTCCTGATCTTGATATTTCTTTATGTTCTTTTCTTTATCATTTTTAGAGTCCTCTTGACATGGAGCCACTTCTAAGGACAAGGAAGCATGTTGGAATTCTATGGAAGACTTTGGAAAAGATGGTGAAGGACTGGCTGAAGTAGGCATTATAGCATTTAAAGGCTTAGGCTCTTTAGATTTAGCATTTTTGAAAGTATTTTCAGCCAAGTGAAGGTTAGCTTGAGTATCTTTAAGAGGTGACTTTTGAGAATAACTATAGGGAACCGCATGAAAAGCATTAGGATTTGAATCAGATGAAGTATTTATGAAAGATTTGGAAGACTCAAAAGCTTTAGGAAGTGTGTGGGTATTGGAGAAAGTAGAGGATGGAAGGGAACCATCACAAGACAAAGGTTCAACATTAATATAATCTTGCTTGAGAGTGCAACCTTTATTTTCAGCATGAGAACTTTTAGAGGAGAGATTCTTTTGACTTTTGAAATCAGCGCGATAGATTTTCTCTTCCTCAATAGGAATATTGTATTGTTCACAAAAATCATCAAAGAATTCTTCAAATTTAGAGTCATATGGATCACCATCACAGTCTACCCAATACGACTCCCCTTTTGAAATCACAAGTGTACCACAAGGATGATGCTTAGGAATAGAAGTTTCATGGACATCACTACATTGTCCATCATCATAGTCATCATAGTCATCATAGGTGGGTGTATCACTCTTTGTGGAAGAGACATCACAAGGACTATCACGTTGCTCTTTATGGTATGTCTTCTGAAGAGAAGTAAGACTCTTTGAAGAAGTAGAAGAAGAACGAGATCGTGAAGAAGAGGAAATTGAAGACTTAGTGTAGGAAGAAGACTTGGATAATGAAGAATGCGAATAATGTTTAGAAGAGTCATGATAAGATTTGGAAGATGAAGAAGAATGAGAAGATTTAGATGATGAAGAATGTTTGGAAGAAGAAGATCGTGATATGATCATGTTTATGATTCTAGCAAAGGCATCTGATTTAATCATCTTTTCTTTTATTTTTGCTATAAATTCATCACTCATGAGAATTTTGGAGGAACAACACTTTTCGAATATGTCAATGAGCTCAAGATCATCTATTCTTAATAAAGGTTCCAAAACCAGATAGTCAAGATTCATGGTTATAGAAGAGGAGGAATCAAGCATGGAAGAAATGAATAGATGAATAGAAGAAGGTAGACTAGATAGTAAGAGGAAAAGAATCAAGAAGAAAAAGAAGAATTTCCCATGGGAATAGAAGACTTTAGAAGAACATGGAAAATGGAGAAGGAAGAAGAAAACTAAGATTCACCTTATGCAATTGATACCATAATGTTCATTGAGATGTTGAGCAACATGACAACACTTAGGATCTGACCTGGACTGACCAAGGAAGACCAAGCTTCGAAGGAGAACTCACTACAGCAGGACGGAACTCAATTTCAATATTCCAAATAGATCTTTCAAAAGATTTTGCAATGATGATCAAGCACATAGAACAGCAATCAGGGAGTTCAAGCAAATAGTCTTCAAGCAATGAGCAAGGGACAAAGCAACCTTGCGCATGAATAGAGATAGTGACTTAGTATTCTACTCCTTAAAGATTCTACTTGTGTATGTTCTTGAAAATGTTTTAGCAGGCACATAAAACACAACAACACCTTAACAAGCTATCTACAAGGATATACGTAGCTTTCTAAAAGGAGTCCTCGATATACACAAGGTACGTGAGGCCCAAATCTGTAGATGAGAAGAATCCAAAATCACACAGCCGAAGGGAGATGGTAACCCAAATCTCCTCCTTCACTTCTCAAAGGTATAAAGTTCTTTGAGGCTTAACCAAGAGTGATATCAAACTCAATTCCCAAGAGAAGTGTCTTTGGATTCACCTCCCGATATTTATACTCCACCGGAACACAGGAGTTAAGGTCGTCCCTTGAGGTGGTGTGTCCCCAAGCAGGCCTTCTAGAAATAAAAACTAAGTAATTCACTATCAAAAGTATTTAGAGCACTAAAGGTGGAACACTTAACTCTTCAAGTAAATGCGAAGTGAGTCCAAAAGTGAAACATTTAACCCTTTAAGATAATGTGAAGCGAGTCCAAAAGTGGAACATTTAACCCTTCAAGAGAATGTGAAGTGAGTCCAAAAGAGTGGAACACTTAACCCTTCACATAAACTCAAAGTGAGTCCAAAAGTGGAACATTTAACTCTTCACACCAACTCAAAGTGAGTCCAAAAGTGAAACATTTAACTCCTCACATCAACTCAAAGTGAGTCCACACTTTAGAAAACAAGTGAGTTCCAAAAAGCACAAAAGGGTTGCCTAGTGGAGCAATTAACGCTTCTTTCCTGTAGACCCCTCCCCTTTAATGTGGCGCTGATCTTGCAACCACGGGGCGGAAATGAGGGGCCGACGGATTAGCGAGTCCAATAACCCAAGATAGCAATCTAGATCAATCACAAGTAATCTAAAGTTTCTTATCAATACTACTCACAAATGACAAAGGGTTGAATCAATGGAATATTTAACTTTCCAAGCAAACATAGAGTGAGTCCACAAAGTGGTGCATTTAACTCCCTATGTAAACAAGGAATGAATCCATGCCCTCAATCACTCAATGAGATATTTGATATTAAAATCAAGAATTACTTAAGGTTTAAACACAAGCATTCACTTACACAAACTTGAAAAAATAAATCTATGTTCTTTCATTTCTCATTAAGAGCATCAATTGAAAAGTGTTCTATGAAAGCATGTAAACACTCAAGCCAAACACATGAGAGGTTCAATTTTAATCTCAAGATCCAAATGTTGTAGAGTTGTAACAAAATACCTCAAGTCCAACACAACGCGCTTAATAGATTTCACCATTTTTTAATTTGTTTTAAGCATTTTTTATGAAAGCAAGCCATGCACCTTCAAATGAACAAGACAAGAAAATAAGCAAACAAGATATGCAATGTATATCCAACTTATCCAAACCCTAGGGTGGTTAGATCTGAAAATCAATTATTAGGAGCAATGATAACCAGCAAATAATCTAAATGATAACTCATATCATGCAATGAACAATGAAAAATAAGTGCATACCCATCACAAAATTTTATTTTTTTTGCATTTGACCTAGTCAACAAGATCTGATTTTTACCACATGAATTCGGACCCCAAACTCAAAATACAGAAAAGAGACCTCTGTCAAAAAATAGAGAACTTTCCAAAAATGTAAAAATTTCAGAAAAAAAATTTTATTTGTGCCCTAGAGACCCATTTTATCAAAACATACCAGTTTTTATAAATTGACCAAATGAGCTATGATATGATTTCTAAATTAAAAACATATTGAATGGACCCCCTGTAGAATTTCAAGACCTTTCCAGAAATGTAAAAATTTCTAAAAAATACGCTGATTTGCACTGAAAATCAATTTTTTATGAAAAATCAAGAAAAAATCATAAAAAATACAAATCACCTCCGAAAATTTTTTAAAAAAATTTGGAGCTTCTCTGATATGTCACCAATCTGCAAAAAAAATTTCAGACCAAAATACCAAGCCATTTGGGAGATATGATCAAATCTTTCAAATCTAGGGTTTTTCATCTCCAAACAAATCTGCACAAAGGTTAGCTCCAAAAATAATCAAAACCAGCATGCAAGAGGTGGGTTGCCCCACGGTGGGCGCTAGAAATGTACACACTAAAATGGTGCACTTCTATGAACCATTACATGCAAGGTTGCTCAAGAATGAGGCCTCACAAAGCGGCTCATAGCTCTCTATGCATGGAGTTGCAAGGGACTATGATATGTTTGCTCTCAGCTAGAGCTACAAGCTTGTGACCTTGCTAGTCAACCACACAATGAGATATTCAAGTGAGGACAAGGGCAAGAGTGCTAATATCTTCAAGAATCACTATGAAAATGCAATGCAATGCAACTACAATGAGAATGCAATCTAAGCTATGAAAGGAAAGTACAATGCAACTAATCTATGAAAGGAAATAGCAATGGATTACAATGCCTCCTATTTAGACTATGTGAGCTTATTCTATTGCATAAAAAAAAATCTATACTAAGAATGCCATTATCATGCAACTAAGAAAGCAAATATGCAACTAAATGATGGAAGCAACAAATCTTCAATATCCTCAAAAGCTCCAAATGCACCTAAAACCTGCAGCATAACATTAGCATAAAAACATGGTATATGCAAATGAAGGAGAGAGCTCTCCTTTTATAAGAAATGAGGTGAAATGGACCATGGAGATTAAGAGGCAAAAAGTCTTAATCAGCGGTGGAGCTTGAAAGAGGAGCAATCCATGTGCACAAGTATCCTCCAATAGGAAAATAAGAGTTGACTTTATGTCCATATGAGACAAAAAGTGTTTTTCTCCTTTTTATAAAATATGAATAATGCTTTATTTGTGCAACTTAGGATAAGAGGAAAGGTGGGCTTTTTATTTAATTAAAAGGGGAGGAAATATTCCTTTTAAAGACTTAGGATAAATGGTTAGCCTAAGGATAAAAATTCAATATATGATCGAAATTAAGACTTGATCAAGAAATTGATAATGTTGAAAATATTGATTACTGATAAAAATGATTCAGGATAAATGAATCGAATAAATGGGGCCCAAAGTCTAGGTGACCATTTTAGGGTGCATACACCTATAACTAGGTAGATCTAGCTGATCTAACATATCACTCCTAACAGGGTGAGATCACCAGAAGTGATCAAAACTTGTAGCCCTAACAGGCAAATTTTTTCTATCTGCAATAGTGAAGAATTTGTGGGTGTCTTCCCCACCGCATTTTTTACCTTCTTACAAGGGTTTCTGCATTACCAAAATACTTATGTCATGTGATTGTGTTATGGATTTCATGTTGTTTACTTACTTATGTTAAGTGGATAAATGATTCATGCAATTAGATTCAAGTTATATTGGTCGGTTATCACTGTTTATAGTTTTAGATCTGAAAGGTTTTACGAGTAAAATTTTGAAGGCACTGATTCACCCCTCCTCTCTCAGTACCTATCTCTCCTAATTCCAACACAACCTCCAATGTGGTTCCTAAAATCTCCTTCTCTACTAACATAGTTCTCAATAAGTTCTTGATGAAGTGATTTTTTGTGATTCATCCTAAATAATTGCTGATTTTTTTTTTAATTTTATGGGGCTTAGAGAAGGATAGGAAAAGTTATGGTATGTTAAATATTGTCCTAATTTGAGGAACCTGCATCAACACTAACAATGATACTAAGAACTATCAAAACTGCCAACAAATTTCATGTTCCTTTTGTTGGTGTAATTAAATAATCTTAATTACACTTTACTTAAGTTTACTTAGGATAATACATTTACATATTAGTTGTCATGTAGACACATAGGAGTTTGCATTTCATTTTAGCACATGGTGTAGGAGGATTCTACTATAGGTGGTGTTAGTTGTTATCTCATTCCACTTTATGTGTGAGATCTACCTTTAGTGATATTATCACATTATCATCCTCTCATTGTTGCACATCTTGCACATACTTTGTTGTACAATGGAGAATGATCCACCTTTGATGGACATGTGATTACACCTTATCTGGTTGATAGGTTATCTCTTACATCACTCCTAGTTATCATGCATTGTCTATATATTCAGGAACATCTACTTTGTATTTATCAATTGTATACATTATTCTTTGATTATTGATCATCATTAAATCCAGTCAATTGGGGATCATATCATTTTGTCTCTCTTGTGCTATCTATTGAGCTTCTAGATCTTGGCATTTTCATTCTCTCTCTTAGGCGAATTCTTACATAGTATTAGAGTCATAGAAGATTTTATTGCATAGCCATTAGAGAGCCATTTGCTTCATATTTTGGAGGGTCACAATTCTGATCTAGAGGTGCAACAATTATTGGGAATGTCTAGGGAAAGATCTGACCTCGCCATTGAGTTCGGGTGGCCATTTTGGTAAATTTTGACTATAAATTTGCCTATATTGGGATAAAGTTGAATTTCAAGATAATTTTTTTGCAAATCGGGTTTTGGTAGCCCAACCTCTATATTTTTTCAGTGATAGTGCAAGCGATACAAATATTAAAATTCATTGAAAAATATATTGTATTAGCATATGCACTGATATCTAACATCAGACAACATTGCAAGAACTGACAAGCACTCTCACAAGCCTTTTCTTGTTACATGGTTTGCGCACATTGCAGAATTTGAACACAGTGGAAAACCTATTTTTTAATGCATGTAGCACTAAATTATCAAATTCCTCTCTCCCATCACAGCTCATCTGGCTCATTGAAACAATATTACATTCAGAAGGTTCACCCAACGAGTCCGTCAACATTGACATTGACATTGAATCAAACATTGAGCTAATCTTGCACATATGACATTTGGGTTGTCGAATTCACTGCTATTCAATATATATTCAACATCAGAGCCAATCTCAATATCCCCCGACGTACAAACATTTGAATTGGGCTCGTCCAAATCTAATTCTAACTTGAAAATTTGGTCCCAAGTCCACCCATGAAGATTGCAACCATAGTTAAAATTTAGAAGTATTGAGATGATGTGGCATATTATTCTCTATTCAAACCATAGTTAAAATTTGACAAGCTTTGGCCAAGTACAAGATTAGGGCATTGTGCATTTGGAAGTATTTGATGCCTACAGTGAGGTATTTTTGCAGAAAAACATCAGTTGTAAGGCCTTTTTTTTTGCCTCGACGGAAACTACACCGTCAAATTTAGGCCTATGTTTTTCTAATATTAGCACATTTTGAAAATCTGCAACCCCCTTACCATTGGTGCTTTTTTAATTTGGAGGCAAACTTCAAACCCCCATAACTCAATCATTCTGTCTTTGATTTTGATGAATTTTTTTTATTTGGAGTAGAATTTCGTACTCTTCAGTGTTGTATAGGTATTTTTTTATTTTGATGAACATTTTCTAGAATTTGCATTTTTTATGATTGTTCTTGTTCAATCCTAATTTTTGTAATTTTAGAGGATTCGTTCAAGACATGCGAACACATTTTTAGGTGTCTTTTTTTATGAAACTGCATGATTTTTTGTCTACTTTTCAAATTTGGTATTGATTTGGGGCCATTGTGAGTGGACATAGTACTTTCAAGATTTGGTCTATTTTGGCCTCTATTTGGCACTTGTAATTTTTTGGATCCTTGAGTGATCTTGTGTCTAATTTGTTTGAGTTTTCTATAGCCTTAATTTTGTAGTTGTAATCATTGAAATCAGAAGTCTACTTTGGCCAATTTTAGCAAGTGGCAATTGTACACGCACTAAGTATAACGTACCAAAATCACCTATTTTTTAGGGGTTCTTTGATTCAATGTTTTTCTTTTGTTTTTTTTAGGGGGGGAAGCGGTTGTATTGATTTGTTGATCTAATTTTTATTTCATGTGAGAAGTGCATTATGGATGATTAAATTACTTTGACAAAAGGAAACTATAAGTAATGGAGTGATTTAGTTCTCACTCGTCTTAGTGAGCATAATCTATTGCCCTATTTGTATACACACAAACCTCTAAGTCTTGATGGTTCTTTTGATCGGAACTCTTGGAGAAAAGTTCTCAATATTATTTATTATAAATTGGATGGAGATTTTCTCAATTCAATTGATGATGGCAAGATGGAACCATTCCTAATCTTTGGACTTTTCTTTGGGAAATGAATGGAGATCCAAACATTCCTCCTCTCCCAAAAGATCTATAACCTCCAGTTGTAGCTCCTACTTCTCCTATTAAGATCACTACTATTGTTGCTCCTGATATTTCTTGTACTACTACAACCATTTTTATTTGCGATTCAGTGTAGCAGGGTTGTCCTTGTGATTTAGTATAGTGGGATATACCTTGTCTTCCATTTATAGTTCCTTGGGATGACTTCTTGATAGACATTGCATGCTTGTTTGTAGAGTCCCACATTAAGGATTTGGGAGACACTATTGATGAAATTCATTTTCTCTTTGGTGAAGATTCTTCTTCTTTAGTTATTGTGAGGGGATATGTTGACCCTCATCTTCATTATCTACTTGATCCTTTTTTGAGTTTGACATGATTGCGGATCATTTGATATAACATTTGGAGGATGTCTCTCTCACTTTAGAGAAGACATTTGAGCCTTTGGAGATTTGAATTCATGAGTCTCAAACTTCACTTGAGATGTCACATTTCATGGTTTAAGTTGATCATACTCATGTGTTGGAGATTCCAATTCAGTTTTCTGAGACATCGTACATTTGGAGGAGTCTTCCTAGATATTGGGGAGGACTCATTGATATACCTATGGCATTGTTTCTTCCTAAGGGGAGGAACATCATTCATTTTATTGGAGACATTTCTACATCGATCTTGAAGAATCTACCATTGGTGTACCTTCTACATTGAGGGAGGGATACTTTGCTTCTCTTCTTACTTCATATTTTGAGGATACATCTTTGTCTTTGGAGTTTTATCACAATTAGTTGCCATTGAATCCTTGTTTTTCACCTTCTATTGGGCATGTTCCTGATTGGTTTGTGGCATCTTCATCAACCAAGGACATGGAAATACATGAGAACACTTTAGAGACTTCATACTTCATTTAGATTCCACAATGGGAAGATTTTTGCATTTGTACTTGGTTTATCTTCTTCGTAAGGGGAGAAATGTTGTTTTTAGGCACTGGACTATGTTTTGCCTTCAAGAACTCACCATCCTTAGAGGAGATTATTTATTATGGTTGGGATATCATGTCTCCTTGTTTCCTTCCTATGGGGGGAGTTTTTATCATATGTGCATAATGTATGTCATAATGGAGGGTCTTGATTGCTCCATCCATGAATGCATTTGTTTATTTTCATCCTCTTTTTGGGGGACGATTTTTCCCATGAGATTTTCCCTCTTTCTGCATTTTATGAGAGATTGCATTTATTTTTGCACTTACATATTGTACATGGGTACCTAACATGGCCTAGTAGTAGGGACCCATTATGAATTGTCATCTAGAATTGTAAGCATAATTTCATTCCCGTAAGTTGCACTTAAAGGGGGTGTTGGTGTAATTAAATATTCTTAATTACAATTTACTTAAATTTACTTAGGGTAACACATTTACATATTAGTTGTCATGTAGACACATAGGAGTTTGCATTTAACTTTAGCACATGGTGTAGGAGACTTCCACTTTAGGTGGTGTTAGTTGTTATCTCATTCCAATTTGTGTGAGATCCACCTTTAGTGCTCTTATGACATTATCATCATCTCATTGTTGCACATACTTAGTTGTACAAGGGATGATGATCCCCCTTTAGTTGATATGCGATTACACCTTTTCTAGTTGATATGTTATCTTTTGTACCACTCATAGTTATCATGCATTGCCTTTATATTTAGGCACATCTACTTTGTATTTATCAATTGTATCCATTATTCTTTGATTATTGATCATTATTGAATCCAATCAATTGAAGATCATATCATTTTGTCTCTCTTTTTGTGCTATCTATTGATCTTACAGATCTTGACATTTTCATTTTCCTTAGGCAAATTCATACACCTTTAATGCCACTGAGTGTGAATTAAAGAAAGAAAATATAACAAGAGTTTAAGGCTAAAAGTGATGAACTGGAGGCTTAAGTGTTTCAAGAAAACTTGAAAATGTTGATCAATTTTGGTTCATGTTCGAAGTGCCAATTGATTCATTGTAGCCTTGTAAGTGTTGACAATTGTTTTAAAAAAACTTAAATTGAAAGCAACAAAGAGAAGCATGACATAAAAAGAGGAAAAGTACAAGGCATAAATATTTATCATGGTTCTAGGAAGTATAACAACAACCAACTTAGCTGATGTTCACTACTTTAATCTTTGGAAATAATTCTAAGAGAGTAATAAGAAGTGAGAAAATGACACTAAAACTGTCAATAGGTTGTGGAAAGCCAATAATGGTGTGGTTTTTCCCCTACCTTATCAAATACATTATTAGTTCCTAGGTACAATTGTAACCACCTAGTTTAAATTGATAGAGCCTTGTGAAAGGATTTTAATGTTGATTGGCATGGACTCAAAAAAATTTGTGATTCTCATGTCCTATTTTATGTTTTGCAAGCCCTTTTTTAATAAGCATCATTCATAGGTGTGGTTTTGGTAGATATTATGGGTGATCTTCTCCTACATTTGGTATTAAAGTTCATATATCATTGATGAAAAAGCTTGCATAGGTTAGAGGAATGATTCATTATGTTTCTTAGTGTTCAAATCACATTTACAAAAGATGTGTGTTATTGAGGCACTAAATGAGGTCACAACTTGTGTTTCCTTGTCTTGCAAGGGCCTTCATCAACTTGTAAGCCTTCCTATTGAAGGTCTCATGGAAAAAAAATATTTTCATTTTTTCAAGGAAGATAATATTTTTAGTTTGGAGAGAGTGTAGCAAAGGAAATTCATGTAATTAAATTAGAGTGTTCATGGTTCCTCATTTAGGTATAGTTATTTTTGTATTCTAATGATCTTGGTTTATATTGAATGTGTAATAATGGATGTAGCTATTATATACTAGATTGTTAATGGAATATTTGACCTTGATTGAGTATCTCCTTATGTATGATGTATATTGTTGAATGTGTTTCTGACACAAGGAGGAAGATGAAGAGCTAGGGCCAAAGGCACGCCTAACTATTCAGCCACCTTGCAGAGTAAACAAAATAGAAGCAAACAACACAAAGAACAAAACCAAGGAGAGAAGGGACAACAAACACTTTATTGATTCATCCAATTATCCGCATATATGGCTGGTTGTGAGGCCTTTAGGGTTACGACCAACAAGATTTCTTCTTTTCTATCTTCCTTCTATCTATCTCTAAATATTTTGCCTCTTGTACACCTAGATATCACTATTTATACTTTCCAAAATGACTTACAAAAGATTCTAGATCAATACATAAAAGAAGGTCAACCACCAAAATGGCTTGCACAGATTCCAAGACAAGATCCTAACATCAAATTCATGACCTAAATTAAATACATAAGTCAGCTCTAACTAAGAACCAAACACAGACAAACTCAATCAAAGAAGAACTGATCATCAGCAAATAACAGGTTCACTCAACACAAGAAGGCATGCTCAGCGAATACTAGATAGCTCGACACATACAAGAACTCGGCCAACACTGGACAACTCGGCACATACAAGAACTCGACTAACACAGACAACTCGGCAAAAATTGCAACTTGACAGCTACTGGCAGAATGACCAAAGATGAGCAAGATAGTAAAGCAACCCTGGATGCTCCTGCATCAAACAACCGAAGTTGAAACAAATGATTCTCTTGAATCATTGAGATGTTACAACCAGAGTTGAATCCAACTCAGATTAAGAAATCCATGTAGCATCTTCAACCGGTCTACTCTTTCACTTCACCAAATATTCATAGTAATCTTTTCCTCTTGTGCTTTTACAAATCCTCTTATCCAATATTTGTTCAACCTCTTCAAATTGTTTCTTAGCATAATCATCTAGTATAACAACTTCATCATCTAACTCATGATACTTATGAAAATCAGCAATATTGAATATAGGAGATATATCCATGTCATCAGGTAACTCAACTTCATAAGTATTACCAATGCCAAACTTTCTCAAAATTCTACAAGGACCAAACTTATTCATTTTTAGCTTACTGTATGTTCCAATAGGAAATATACCCTTCTTCAAATGAACCATCACCTCATCACCAACTTCAAAAACATGATGTATCCTAGATTGGTCAACATTTTCCTTATATTTATGATTACTTTGTTCCAATTTCAACTTCACTTCCTTATGTAAATACTTCATAAAATTAGAAAATACTTCCCCTTCAACACTTCTCTTTTCTTCAACAACAATATCCCTCAAATATAATACTCCTCTAGACTCCATTCTAGTAACAATCTCAAAAGGTGTTTTTCCTTAACTCCTATTCACAAAATTATTATATGCAAACTCAACTTGTGTCAATACCATATCTCAATTACTCAGCTTATCTCCAACTAAACATCTCAACAAAATACCCAAGCTTCTATTCACAACCTCTATCTATCCATTTGTCTGTGGATGGTGTTAGCTTGTGGTGATTGATTAGGAAAGTACTATCCAGGTAAGTATTGTACACTTTTCCTCCCGACCTCGCCGAGGTTCGGTGAATTTTTTTGAGGCCGACATATTTTTGGCTATTTTTGGGCTGACATATTATAACTCATTATAACCCTAAAGCGGCAAAATATTGTATAATATGGCTTAGGGTTAGGGATTTAATGATGTATAATTTTAGTACTTGCAGCGAAATTAAGCTATAAGGGATTACAGATTGTAATCAGGTTGTAATCACTGGATAATAATAATATTGGACTCATTGTTGGTGGACGTAGCCCAAGAATTGGGTGAACCACGTTAAATCTTTGTGTATTGTGTTCTCTTTTGTGTGGTTTATTATTTTCTGATATTGGTTATATTTGCATGTAATTGTTATTTCTGCCTTGTTAATCCTAACAAGTGGAATGTAGAACTAAACCTCAACTCAGTATCCATCTTCTTTCACAAAGTCCTCCAAAAATAAACCAACAAACTTGCTATTTCAGTCAGAGATAATACTTCTTGGTAATCCATGTAATCTAACAATCTCTTTGAAGAAAATCTCGGCAACATGAACTGCATCTGATGTCTTCTTACATGGTATGAAATGTGTCATCTTAGAAAATATATATACAATAACAAATATGGAATCATACCCTCTTGTTGTCTTAGGTAATCCAAGAACAAAATACATACTAATGTCACTCCAAGGTTTTTGAGGAACAAAAATTGGTGTATACAATCCAATTTTCTGACTTATTCCTTTTGCAACTTGACAAATTCTGCAACTCCTTACAAACTTCTAAACATTCTTATACATATGTGGCCAACAATACTTTTCTTTAAGAAAAAACAATGTCTTATCAATTCCAAAATGTCCAGCCAATCCACCACAATGCCTTTCCTTAATCAAATTAATTCTCATGGAACTTCTTGGTATACACAACTGAATTCTTTTGAAAAACATACCTTCTTGGATGAAATACTCCTCAAACTTACTCATTTGATCTCATAGATTTGGTGCTCTGCACTCTCTCCACACCTTAGAAAAATCAGGGTGAGTATCACACAACTCCTTCATCTCATCAAAACCAAGAACTACAACCTTCATCTTGGTCAACAAAGAACCTCTTCTTCTTAGTGCATCTGCAACTTGGTTAGTAACTCCACTCTTATGCTTGATCACAAATGTGAAACTCTATAAATATTCAACCCACTTCATATGTCTCGGATTCAACTTATGTTGACTTCCCAAATACTATAAAGCTTTATGATCAGTATACAACAAAAAATCCTTAGGAATCAAATAATGTATCCACTTTTTCAAAACTTGAAAAATAGCATAGAACTCTTGATCATACACAACATACTTCTTTTTAGTATCATTCAACTTATCACTAAAGAAAGCAACAGGTTTACCTTCTTGACTCAACATAGCTCCTATTGCACTACCACTTGCATCACACTCAACTTGAAATACCTTATTAAAATCAGGCAAAGCCAACACAGGTAACTCGGTAACCTTTTGTTTCAAAGTCTCAAAACTCTTATCAACTCCATGTCTCCTCCACTCAAAAAATCCATTATGTCATCCATCCTCGCCATAAGAAACCTATACTTCACTATTATCTTGTTGATAGCTTTGGAATCAATACACATTCTCCATTCTCCATTCTTTTTAGGTGCCAACATAGCGGGTACAACACATGGACTCAAGCTTTATCTAATCAAACCTTTGTGCTACAACTCCTACACTTGTTTGTTAAGTTCTTCATTCTCAGTAGGTGTCAATCTATATGGTTCTTTATTCGGAAAAATAGTTCCAAGAATCAGATCCATACAATGACTTATACTTCTTACCGGTGGTAAACCATCAAGAATATCATCTTCAACAATCTCCTTGTATTCATTCAACAAGTTTTGAATTTCTACTAGCACTTGGTATCTATTGTCTTTTGTTGCTCAGCTAGTACTAGTTTCTTTCACTCGGCCATTATTATTCCAACTCAACCCCTTAGGAATTATAGCAAAACAATCTTGGTTATTCTTCATGTCTTTCTCAAATTGTTTTCCATTAACCATGCAAATTTTCATAGTAGTACAATTTATCTCATCTGGAACCTCAATCAAAGGCAACAATGTTTTCTTTCTACCATTCACCCCAAAGAGTATATTGATTCAATCTACCATCATGTACAACATGTCTATCATACTGCCAAGGTCTACCTAACATAATATGACAACAATCCATAGGCATAATATCACATAGAACTTCATCAAAGTAATTTCCAATCTTGAATTTCACAATACATTGCTCACTTACCAACAATTTATGCTCATCATTGATCCATGAAACATGATAGGGTTTAGGGTGTCTCAACCTATGAAATTGCAACTTTGTAACCAGCTCTTTTGATGCCAAATAGGTTGAACTACCACTGTCAACAATTACTTTGTAACATTTTCCTACCATCTTACATCTGGTCTTGCAAAGACTTGTCCTCAGGACGGGTTCTTCATCAACTCTTTTATTACCCAAGGTTATCCTTACCATCAAGTTTTCTCCAACCTCAGGTCTATTTGATGAACCCTCATGATCCTCTTGTACCATATCATTTCTATGACTTTTTTCATTTCCATCAAAGTGTCTAAACTCAAAAGATCTATGCCCTTCTTTGCCACATCTGAAACAATTACCACTAAAACCACCTCTAGAATAAGAATTACCCCTTCCTTGGTATGAACTAGTACCTCCTCGGTAAGAACTACAACCTTTCCACTTGGTCTTACTTTTATCTTCAATTTTCTACTTAGATTTTCTCTTATCTTGCGTAGAATTATCAGATCTTCCACCTGCACCATAGGATCTACCTCTGCCTCTCTAGAATCTACCACCTCTACCTCTCTGTCTTTGTTCATGTTTTTTAGTCAAGACCTCCTCAGCTTTCAAGGCATATTGATATGCTTCTTCCACATTATCCAATTTCACAAAACTTATTTCATCTTGAATTTCAAGTCTCAATCCATTCAGGTACCTTGCAACTTTCTCAACCTCATCATCCACATGTCCAGATCTGATGTCCAATCTATAGAATTCCTTAGTATATTCCTTCACAGTCATGTCCCTTTGTATAGGGTTTTGCATCTTCCTCAACAAGCTAACTTGGTAATCAGCAAGAAGGAACTTATTCTTCACCTTGTTCACCATTTTTAACCAAGTTTCGATCTTTTCCTTTTCCCTTCTTTGTCTATTAGTTTGCAAATGCTCCCACCACAGTGAGGCATGGCCTTTCAACCTAGTGACTGCAATTTCCACCTTCCTATTATCAGGAGTACTTTCAAACTCAAAGAACTTTTCCATATCAGAGATCCAATCCAACAAAACATTAGTATCCAACTTTCCATCATAAGGAATAACTTCAACAACAGGCTTTAAATGTGCCATAGTCAATACTCTCAACAATCTTTCCTCATCTTGATCTTCCTCAGGCTCTGGATTAGGGTCTGGTGCCATCGCTTCATCATCACTCACATCATCAAGATGTACTCCTCTCCTTTGGGTTGTCTCCACAACATCTAACTTGGCTACAATTTGTCTTAACATGTCCATCATGACATTATCAACATTTCCTCTACCTCGAACCATCTTGACAAAATAGGTTCCTGCAAGATTGTAACCCTCTTCAAGTTATAGGTCGAATCCATAGATTTGCCACCCTACAACCAAATCCAACTCAGGGTTCTACATGATCCAATCTCCTCAAGGAGTAACCTTTTCTCTAATACCACCTGGCGCAAGGAGGAAGATGAAGAGCTAGGGCCAAAGGCACACCTAACTATTCAACCACCTTGCAGAGTAAATATACCGGAAGCAAACAACACAAAGAACAACTCCAAAGAGAGAAGGGACAACAAACACTTTATTGATTCATCTAATTATCCGCATACATGCCCAACTGTGAGGCCTTCTAGGTTACGACCAACAAGATTTCTTCTTTTCTATCTTCCTTCTATCTATCTCTAAATATTTTGCCTCTTCTACACCTAGACATCCCTATTTATACTTGCCAAAATAGCTTATAGAAGATTCTAGATCAATACATAAAAGAAGGTTGACCACCAAAATGGTCTACACATATCCCAATACAAGATCCTAACATTAAATTCATGACCTAAATTAAATACATAAGTAAGCTCTAACTAAGAACCAAACACAGACAAACTTGGTCAAAGAAGAACCGAGCATCAACAAATAACAGGTTCACTCGGCACTGGAAGGCACACTTGACCAACACTGGACAACTTGGCACATACAAGAACTCAACCAACACTGGACAACTCAGCACATACAAGAACTTGGCCAATACAGACAGCTCGGCAAAGATTGAAACTCGACACTTACTAGTAGAATGAATAAAGGTGAGCAGGATAGCAAGGCAACCCTGGATGCTCCTGCATCAATTTCTAATTAGTTAGATAACCAAATGACTATAATTGTTTTTTGTATATCCTTTGCAAGAGTTTTTCATAATATTGTAGGAGATGTATGGGTAAGTGCATTGATTAATAAGTAGACTCATTTAATAATATACTAATTATCTATAATTTTCTCAAGTGTATGTGTAAATTGTAGCTTTCCTATGAATTTTAGAGAGTTTAATCTTTTATGTTGTATTGATTAAAGTATCACCTTAATATTTTCTCTTATATATTTTCTTATATTCAAAGACAATATTGTTCAACTAGATGAAGGCACTGATCTTCTCTCTCCAACATCTTCAACACACTTAATACCAATTAATGTAAACATCTTTTAGTTTATTTTGTGTATTCCTACTCCCTTTTTTAAACGTGCATAACGTGTAAGAGGTGTCATAAAACTGTTGGAGTATCAGAAGCACTAAGAGGGTGGTGAATCAATACTTCAAGGACAATTTAAAATCCTTCTTAATTTTTTTGCACAAGTAAATAAAGAGCATTCAGACAATACACATTGAAAGAATAATAAAAAAACACAAATAGATGACACAAACAAATTATCCTAAGTGGAAACCTTCTAGGGTAGAAAAACACTCAAAAAATGTTGCCTCACTAGCTTTATTATTTTCAATTTCATTCATACATGCCTTATTGAAAAAAATGTTGTCTCACTGATGTTAGTATTTGATGATACTGAGAGGGGGGGTGAATCAGTACAAACATGTAACCTACTAATCCAACCAAAAGTCTAATTAACTTTAGCACAAACTTCCAAATAGAAAAACATATAATAGATGTAATGAAATAAAAGTAAATAAGATCAAATATCCACACATGCATCACACATAACACACTATTTTTTCTCATGTAAACCCTCGATTAGAGGGAGAAAACCATGGTGGAGATAAAATCCACAAGCCCTTCACTGCGGTAAAAAAGTTTTCCCTATTAGGAGCTACAAATACCCTTTTTGAGGGTTCACCCTGTTAGGAGTGACTAGTACATTGTTAAGAGTACAATAAAATGTTTTAATATCTACATCTCTAGAGGATTTAAAACTCTTTCTGAGAGTCCACTCGGTTAAGGAATTTATAATAAAAGAAATGTTAAAGTCCACCTAGATAAGGGATTTTTCTTAATGCAACTATTAGGGAGCAACAAGTAATGATATGGATGTGGCACTCCTTTCCTATTAGATCCAATCTATTCTCATCTCTTTGTTACTGCTCTTTGATCTACCTCTACTTAGTGTGTGATCAAAATGTGACACACTTCTATAAACAATTATACTTGAGAGAATCCATGAAGAAGGAAATATCAAGAAGCGGATTATAGCTTCCTATCTATGACAAGCACGAATCTAAATAGTATGAATGGTGGATCTCAAATGAACCTCAATAAGAACCCTTGCAAAGTACACCATAGAATGTAATATTCAAGTGATATTGTAAAATGAGAGATAATCTAAAATAAGATGTAAGAACTAAGCTATGATGCAAATACAATAACAAGGAAAGTAAAGCTAATCTAACAAGATTACAATACCTCCTAATTAAGCTATTTGATCTAAGCTAAATGCAATGAGGAGATACTAGTCTATGATGCAAGTAAACTAGAATGCAAGATGCAAGTAAGTGCTCAAGAATGTTCTAAGAATGCAAGTAAACAAAATGATAGCATAAAAATAGCATAAGTATAAGAGATGCAAGAGTGAGGAGAGAGTCTCCTTTTTAAAGAGCAATGGACAGTGAGAGATTAAGAGGCAAAATCTAAGGGTGGAGAATAATCCCTATTTTGACTTTGGTGCACAAGATTCTCAAGAGGCAAAATCAATGGTCATGGTTAAGAGGAAAAAAAATGTGTGGAAGAGATTAAGAGGCAAAAGGAGATTCCACTCACCTTGAAGAATGTGCAATCAATGTGTAGACAAAAAGTCTTTTTTTTTTCTAAATTAGGAAATTCTTTTTTCATGTGCACACATAGGATAAAGGGGATGCAGCATTGTTTGCTTGTATCATAGACTAGTAGTTTCACATGTGACTCTTACACACTCTTACATGCTGCATCACAGACTGTAGCATCACCATTAAAGCGAAGAATTATGAGGAAAAAATAATAATTACATGCTACAAACAAAAAATATTGTAAGGATTCACAGATATATCACAAAATTGAATGTTAAGCATTAAATTGAAATAAAAAATAGAATAAGACTACCAAACCAAAAATAAGTTAACAATCGTGAACAACTTAGGTGTTACCGGCATTGAAGCTCATTCAGATGCTGCAAAACAATTTACTTATCAAATTACATGATTCATCAATTTGATTAGTGGCCTAAACGAATAATAGAATAGAGGGCTACGAAAAGTAAGGAAGAGTAATATACGAATTTCTACACATGTTTTGGATTTACGGAGGCAACCTACAGTAATTCTTTAAAAGTTTTAAAAATGAAGACAAACTCCACTAATGCTAATAGTGTGATTCCAATCTATCCCAATACAGAAGCTTTGAAACAAATTTACTTATCCATCAAACTATGAGGAACAGAGAATGTTGCCACTAGAATTTAGTCTCAAAATGTTTGTTCGTAACCCATGTCTTTACACCAACTTTATTGATCCTCCACACCACAATTCTAGTTTAGTTGTCAAGGGTCTCAAATCATATGCAATTGCATATAAGTCTTAGTATTTTATTTTCTACAGGGATCAATCCATTAACCATGGAACATAACTTTTTTTGAAGCAGTTGGTTCTATCTTTTATCTATTAGGAAGGTAGAAATTTGCAAACATCAACTATTAGGAGGAACATCTGAACCATGTGTTCAGCCTTCAAATTCAGCCTCCATAACTTAAGCTATTTTGCAGGAAACTATAGGCCCATACAAAACAAAAATTTGAAGATTACCTAAATTTAACCAATGTGATCAGATTGCTAACAGACCCAATTGTTATCCAAGTATAACTTGACATATATATTATGCATAAGAGTATAAATTGATTGGGGTACAAAACAGATCACAGAGAAGTACCAAGAAGATCTCAGAATTAATTGAGACTTCTAACACAACATATGCCTTTCCTTTGCCAAACTCTAAAAGAATTGTATCCACATTAATACATACAGAGGGGTTTGATCTATAGCATCAATTTCACTACAAACAGGGGTGTATGCATATCACCAAACAAGTCTAGCGCGGCTGGGGTTTTACACATGTTGAATGCATTTGCATGAATGTTTCTGCAGCCTTTTTTGCAAGTCCATTTTTGTGAATATCCTCCAGTCATAGCATTCCATGAAACCATAGTTCTTTGAAGCATTTTGTCAAACACGTCACTGGCCTTGTGAGTGCTTTCAGATTTCACATACATGTCTAGCAAGGTAGTTGCAACATTTGAGAAATTTACTCTCCTTTATATTTTGATGGATGTTAATAGCCTATTCCAAAGCTCCCAGATTTGCTATATATATACCAATTGCATTTGCTTGAAATGTTTTAGAATCTCTTCAAAAAGGATAAAAAATTGACTTTGTGCATGTCCCACAATCATTGCACTCCATGATTGTCACTGCTGCTCAGACGATCTTAAGAATATCTTTGGTTCGACTACAACTTATGTTCAACACCCCGCTTAACCCACTTTATAGAATGCTTAGAGCTCTTAACCTGGCCTGACTCTAATACTGTATTGAGCTTTTCATGAATCGGCTAGAATTCAAACCTAAGACATTTTTATTTATATGAAAATTTCTCTCAACAGCGAACAAAGTTTACCATTTAAGAGAACAAAACATCTTCATATTAAATATAGAAAGAAAAAACTTATAGATGTTGTAAGTTTGAACCACACTTGTAGACAGATCGGACAATCCTAAACCAAACACAGAGATGCAGATATAACTCTAAACAAAGCAAAATCTAGGTATACAAAAGGGTGTTTGCAACTCTACAAGTATCTATCATTAGAAACAAGGTGAAACAAAAATTTAATGAACCGAGAACCTCATTCTGCATCCAATTAAGATAAAAACATAAACTCTTCCTAACCATTGAATTTTTTAAAAAAAATCTTTCCCTTACAACACTACAAATTTTCAATTTCAAAACGTCTTGAAATTCCAATGCGATTACTGTTGTACGTTGTTGATAGCATGCCTTTGATGGCTATATGAAATGATGACTAAACTTTACGCAATTCTCAAGAGAGTGAGCAGTTGATTGTTAGCTAAAAAATGCTTGAAAATATTTTCAAGCACTATGCATTTTAGATGAAATTATTGGAAAACTGAGCTTCGATGTTATGAAACCCTACTGGGAATGAAGAACTCTCTACAAATTTGAGATGCCCCTTCAACTAAAAAATTTGCTTCTCTTTTATGGTGTCAATTTTGTAACACAAACCTAACACCTATTATGTCCATCAAAGTTGACATCACAGCTTGCAGCATCACCATTAAAGGGAAGAATTATCCAGGAACGTCCACTGGCGTATATATACATCGCCGATTCGGTTTGGAAAGCGGCGGCTATCGGCACTGACTAAATGAGATATCATTCGATAGGCAGTAAGGAACGACGTCGAGTGAAGGAGATAGAAGGAATTGTCGTTCCTTAACAGTTGCGCCTCTCCTTCAATCAGTGTCGTTAGTTCTATCTCCTTCATGCCTATCAAATGCTAGCCGCCGCTTTGCAAACCAACTCGTCGATGTATATATATGCCAGTAGAGGTTCGTGGATTTTTATATTTCTGCTCTACATTTCTTCTTCCTTCGGTGCGACAGGAAAATCTCATCTTTCTACTCTATATTTCCTCTTCCTTTGGTGCGACAGGAAAATCTCATCTCGCTTCCACTTCTAGTCTGCTTCAGATTTTCAAGGGTTTTACTGCATCATCGAGCTTCAGCTTTCAAACAGGTTTATACTCACTCCATAAAAATCTAAGTAAAAAGATACAACATATTACACATGTAATGAGAAAATTAGAATTTCTATGCAAATCATTTCACTCAAGGTAAAAATCAATCTCTTACTGCATACTTATCTGGAGACATCATGTACTGATATGAAAATAATTTCTCATTTCAAGTGAGAATGCTTTCTTGCACTTGTAAATCTCCTTTCTTTTTCCATCTTGATGAAAATATAGAATTTGCAACCACTTTGTAAAAATATTCACTCAATGTGATTTCTGCCATTTTGTAAAACAATTCTAATCCTATGAAAATATTTCACATTTGAAAGAAAATCTCTTCTTATTTTTTTTCCTTTGTATTTCACCTTTTATTTTAAAATATTGTGAGAAAAACATGAAGATCTACTGGTAAGTTCTCTCCAAATAAGCTTGTCTTAACCAAGTCAATACAAGGAGCCTTTTTGCTTTCAATCTTTGACTTAAAACAAATTCTTATGCGATTTTGTAAAGATTAAGTTGCAATATTGTATTTGAATCATAGATAGTGTAATATCTAGGAAAAGTTTGATTTCTATGAGATCCAATATTTAGAATGTATTTTGAGCTACAATATATAAGTAATTCTTTGAACTACAATATATTACATATTAGTTCCTTAATCATTATGAGAAGTCATATAAGTCTTTGGGCTTTTTTGTGAGATTCTTAGTTCATTATTGATAGTATGCTCCAATATTTACAATGTATTTTGAGCTACAATATATAAGTAATTCTGTGAACTACAATATATTACATCTTAGTTCCTTAATCATTATGAGAAGTCACATAAATCTTTGGGCTTTTGTGTAAGATTCTTAGTTCATTATTGCTAGTATGCAAGTGGTTTTTCTTTCACCTAACAATTGTATATTAGAATTATTTCTCCGCCTAGATCAAGATTATTACATCTGCAACTCCAATTGCGCTCTAATAACAATCCTTACTCTAGTTGAACCCTACTAATTATAATCCTAATACTAACCATTATTACAATCTTATTCATAATATTGTTTCTAATAGTAACCCTTATTATATTGTAAACCTAATTGTAATTATAAAAGTATTTAAATCCTAATCTTAATTGATTCCTATATGCAAGTAAAATCTTAAATGCCACCCTAATTGAACCATAACCCCAAGTTAATTATAATTTTTACTGAATTTCTGTAAAAGCACAATTTCTGTATATAATTATAAAAGGCTAACATATTGTGAGAAAAACATAAAGATTAAGCTGCACAAGCAATCAGTCAAACATGCTTCAAACTTGCAAATAAGTCCACTTCAGCTTGTAGCCATTGCTAAAAGAAATATTTTTGTTTTATGTGTTACTCAGATTTTAGATGATTCCATGCAATTTACTATCTACTCCTGTTCTGAATATAACTGCAGGCACATTTACAACACACGAGAGCACAATATTTGCATAGGACACTTCAAATCAATAAGGCATAATAACTACCAATAAAAATGGCTGTGAAAGTATTGATTTCAAAAGCACTCCATACAATTCCTCCTCAACACAGCTTAAAGATTTCCAATCCCAACTATTTCCATCAACATGAACTATAAAATAATTTGAAACAATGAATAAAGTTTATGCTTTGCATTCAAATTTTCACTGTATAGTTGTGAGTGCACTCTGACCTCATGCTCTGTATTCAAATTTGAGATTTTCTCAGTTGCCTGACTGTTTGTTGAATTCAACGGGCAATTGCTTTGAAATCTGAGATTTTCACAGTTGTCTTAATGTTTGTTCAATTCAACGGACGATTGCTTTCAAATTTGAGATTTTCACAATTACTTGGCTGTTGAATTCATACAATTGCGCTCAAATTTGAGATTTTCGCAGTTACCTAAACATTTGTTGAATTCAACAATCAATTGCTTTCAAATTTGAGATTTTACCTGACTAAATATTTCAATAGAAGATTACTTTTACATTTGAGATTTTAACAGTTACCTATCTGTTCGTATCCTGATTCACCTTAAAGAGAAACTTTACCATTGCAGACTGTCACCAAATACAATAGATTGAAAAGACATTCTGGGTAGAAAAATATAGAATGTTTTGCAGAGTATGCCAAAGATGAAAAATAGATGAAAACTACTAAACCCAAAATAAGTTAACAGTAGATTAATTAAAGAGCTGTGGTCCTACCACACTGGTATTTTCCCCTTGCCGACAGTCAGCAGAGGCACTGATATTTTCCCCTCGGTGAGAATCTTCAGAGGCCATTGTGGTTGATTGTAATGAGTGTCAGTCGAAGCCAAAAAACCTACACATAGTCAATCATCCAAATCCCATGAAAAGACGAAACGCCCACCCAAAAAAATCAAGATTTAAGTTCTGTGGAATCCTCAAGGAACAAGGAAAAAAAAGGAAACAGGAAAACACAACCCCATAAATACCTGTTTAAAAGCTGAAGCTCGATGATGCAGTAAAACCCTCAAAAATCTGAAGCAGAGAAGAAGCAGAAATGCAGAGCAGAAATAAAAATTATCCACGAATGTCTAGTGGCATATATATACATCGCCGAGTTAGTTTGCAAAGCGGCAGCTACCATAAGATAGGCACAACTGTTAAGGGACGACGCCGAGTGAAGGAGATAGAACGAATGGCACCGACTGAAGGAGAGGCACAACTGTTAACAAACGACGCCGAGTGAAGGAGTTGGAAGGGAGGGCACCGACTGCAGGAGAAATTTGCAGGGTTGGCTTGTATTCAAATGTCAAGGGACAATATTCTGGATTAAGAGGGATCTGCTTAATTTTGGTTTTGAGTTAACACTGGCACATGATTCAAATGTTAAGCTATGCATATTGGGTTGTTTGAGTTTAAAGCTTCAATTCTGAGACATTCTTAGTCTAAGTTGAAAGCTCGTGTTCTGAGACATTCTTCTGCAGGGTAAAAGATATTAACTAGCAGTTGCAGCCGATAGGATTTTTTCCCACCGCTTCAGATTGACTGTTGTTTCATCAATCAACATTTTAAACTGAGCTTTTTTTTATGTTTGATATCTAGTGTACAACAGCAGTGAAGCAGGATGACCTCTATTGTTATCCTTGTTTGAATGCATATTCACAATACTGTCTTGTCACCTCATTGACACACTTATCAGTGAAAAGAGAAGACACAGTCCTCTCTGTATTTTACTTTGGCAAAATGATCTATTGAAATGTGGAAGATCTGATTGATTGAACTGTCCACCATCTTCTCTATAAGCTAAATGGAATCTACTATCCTAAGAGTCTTATAATTGCTGCTCTTTCACCATGCCCCTGAAATTCAGTCCATGCCCAACAATATAAACCATTATTAACCTCAGGACTGCAACGATTCTGATCCATCCAATTCCATACATTCAATCCGATCTTAAATTTCTTGGTGCTGAAATATAATTTCATGAGCATGTGGTATGTGTGAATAGTAGGGTCAAAGCCACATTGTATCATCCCATCAAAGAGTTTAGTGGCTTCATCTGGTTTTCTAAGATTCGCCATGACTTTGAGCAGAGCATTGTAGGTCTGGCAGTCATGAGAAATTCCTTTAATTTTCATTTCCTGTAGCAACTCATAAGCCTGCTCGAACTCATTTGCACTGTCATAGCCTGTGATCAAACAAGTGTAAACCATGGCATCTAGTGAGCAGCCATTTTCCTGATTTCGATAAAGAATTTTATAGCACTTTTGCCTTCCGTTGTTGCCATTGTTATCCTTGCTTTCCCTCTGTTGTTCTCCCACCGTGTTGTGTTGTTTTGTGACAGAAAGCTGGAAGTGATTGCTTTTCTATTTTGCAGCCACGCCCTTCCGCCTTCTGCTCTAGTTCTTATTTTGGACTGCCTTTCAGGCTGCCCTATTTTTATAACCTTCTATAATGCTGCCACCTGTTCTTTTAGCACCCTATTTTCTTCTGCTAAAGCTTGGCTTGCTGCCATCTTCTCATTGATCTTGCATTCTGTATCTTGATCCTTTATTTCCAAATGTTCTAAACTATTTTTAACATTTAACAGTCTCTGGCATATAAATGTGCAGACGAGGTAAGAGGAGTTGAGATGGGTATATAAATGCCAACTTCTTCTCCAAGGTCTTTAGCATCTTGCCCATTTTATTTTGGCTGTGTTCTTAACTTTCTGAGCTTTTGTACTGTGTGCTGTAGTTTTCCCTTTTCTATATGTTTTCTTTTTAATGTTCCAGCTTCAACTGAGATATTCTACGTTTAGAATACCGACCCTATACTATTTTGCATTTACCCACATCCTTGCAATTTATTGAGGGCACAAATTACAATAGTGTACCTCATAGCATTAGGCAAAACATTTTTCTCATTGTTTGAAACAGCATTTGGGCTTCCTTTACAAGTTTTGCTCAACCCAAAGCACCCAGTATAGAATTAAAATTGTCAATATTGGCCTTAAAGTTGTGTTTTTCCATCAAAGAGAATAGTTGCACAACTTTCTTCATTTCATGGCCAGCTACAAATGCTTTGATTGCAATCTCAAAGAGAATTGTGTGAAAAGCCCACATGCAAATCCTCATAAAAAATTCAGCTATGCAAATCCAAATGGCCTGTCGAATCCTCAACGAACAGACCAACCAAAACGAAGCAGAAAAACACAACCCCATACACAACACCCTCTTAACAAAACAAATCAATGTCAATATTTAACAAAAACCTGTTAAAAAGCTGAAGCTCGAATGAAGATAGATGATACAGTCAAACCCTCGAAAAGCTGAAGCAGAGAAGAGGCGGAATCGAGATGAAATATGCATGTCGCACGAAAGGAAGAGGAAATACAGATCACAAATATAAATCATCCACGAATTGTTAAGGAACGGCGCCAAGTGAAGGAGAAAGAAGGGACAACATCGAATGAAGGAGATAGTTACCGTGGAGAAAGCGGCAAGTGGAGGATGCAGCCAGCAGTCGCCGGTGACACCTATAGTGGAGGATGACAGATCTTCGAACCAGTAAGTTTGCATGGCAGTGTCGGAGGAAGCTGTCAAGCAAGCAGGCTGCATGACACATTCCTGGCCAAACTCCTTCACTCGGCACCGTTCGTTAACAGTTGTGCCTCTCCTTCAGTCGGTGTCATTCGTTCTATCTCCTTCACTCGGCGCCGTCCCTTAACAGTTGTGCCTATCGTATGGTAGTCGCCATTTTGCAAACCGACTCAGCGATGTATATATACACCACTAGATGTTCGTGGATAATTTATATTTTCTGCATTTCCACGTCTCCTCTGCTTCAGATTTTCAAGGGTTTTACTGCATCATCGAGCTTCAGCTTTTAAACAGGTATTTATGGGGTTGTGTTTTCCTGTTTCCTTTTTTTTCCCTGTTCCTTGAGGATTCCACAGAGCTTAAATCTTGATTTTTTTGGGAGGGCGTTTCGTCTTTTCATGGGATTTGGATGATTGACTATGTGTAGGTTTTCTGGCTTCGACTGGCACTCATTACAATCAACCACAATGGCCTCTGAAGATTCTCACCGAGGGGAAAATATCAGTGCCTCTGCTGACTGTCGGCAAGGGGAAAATACCAGTGCGGTAGGACCACAGCTCTTCAATTAATCTACTGTTAACTCATTTTGGGTTTAGTAGTTTTCATCTATTTTTCATCTTTAGCATACTCTGCATAACATTCTATATTTTTTTACCCAGAATGTCTTTTCAATCTATTGTACTTGGTGACAGTCTGCAATGGTAAAGTTTCTCTTTAAGGTGAACAGGATACAAACAAATAGTTAACTGTTAAAATCTCAAATGTAAAAGTAATCTTATGTTGAAATATTTAGTCAGGTAAAATCTCAAATTTGAAAGCAATCGATTGTTGAATTCAACAAACGTTTAGGTAACTGCGAAAATCTCAAATTTGAACGCAATTGTATGAATTCAACAAACAGCCAAGTAATTGTGAAAATCTCAAATTTGAAAGCAATCGTCCGTTGAATTAAACAAACATTCAGACAACTATGAAAATCTCAGATTTCAAAGCAATTGTCCGTTGAATTCAACAAACAGTCAGGCAACAGTGAAAATCTCAAATTTGAATGCAATCTTCTGTCGATTTTAACAAACTGTCAGGTGAAGGGAAAATGTCAAATTTCAAATATGAAAACAAATGTCTGTTGAATTCAACAAACAGTCAGTTAACTGAAAATCTCGAATTTGAAATCAATAGAGTACTGAATTCAACAAAACGTCAGGAAACTGTGAAAATCTCAATTTTGAAAGCAAATGCCTGTGAATTTGACAAAACTGATTATTTTTTTTAGTAGAAATGCATCCATCATATTGGGTTAGGTTCTTTTGAAAATAAAAGAAAGATAAACAGTCAGGAACAAAAACAGCTGATGAAGATAAAACACGTTTTAACCTACAAAACAGCATTAGTGAGTGACAGTTGTGTTGATTATTATCTGAAACATTCGAGATCATGTTTTATTAAAATATTCGATATCCTACTCTAAATTTTCTAGTGGTCTAAGTGAATTTTATTGAATACAGAGCATGATGTCAGAGTGCACTCACAACTATACAGTGAAAATTTGAATGCAAAGCATAAACTTTATTCATTGTTTCAAATTATTTTATAGTTCATGTTGATGGAAATAGTTGGAATTGGAAATCTATAAGCTGTGCTGAGGAGGAATTGTATGGAGTGCTTTTGAAATCAATACTTTCACAGCCATTTTTATTGGTAGTTATTATGCCTTGTTGATTTAAAGTGTCCTATGCAAATATTGTGCTCTCATGTGTTGTAAATGTGCCTGCAGTTATATTCAGAACAGGAGTAGATAGTAAATTGCATGGAATCATCTAAAATCTGAGTAACACATAAACAAAAATATTTCTTTTAGCAATGGTTACAAGCTGAAGTGGACTTATTTGCAAGTTTGAAGCATGTTTGACTGATTGCTTGTGCAGCTTAATCTTTATGTTTTTCTCACAATATGTTAGCCTTTTATAATTATATACAGAAATTGTGCTTTTACAAAAATTCAGTAAAAATTATAATTAACTGGGAAAATCAAAACAGAAAGGAAACAAACAATGACTGAAACAACAATATACCAAAGACAAACCCTGAATCAAATCTTTCATCAATTTTTCAATCACTGTTGCAACTCACTAGTTCTAAGTTTCTAACACAATCCTTTGAATCACTGAAATCTGTGAAAATAAATTATATCATCAATTCAATTACTGTTGCAACTCAAGAGTTCTGACACAATCCTTTGAATGACTGAAATCAGTTTAAAGAACTTATGTCATCAATCTAGTTCACTTGAACACACATAATAACTTATAAAAATACTGGGAAAAGAAAAAACGACAAGGAAACATGTCATGACTGAAACACAAGGTTTGAAACAGATTTACTCCGTCAAAAGTGTGAGGAGCAGAGAATGGTTCTATGCCTATTTCATCCCACTCTTAATCGTTTGAGGGGGGAAAGGAAGGTGTTCCTACCGCACTGGTATTTTCGCCTTGCCGACAGTCAGCAGAGGCACTGGTATTTCCCCCTCGGTGAGAATCTTCAAAGAGCATTTTGCTTGATTGTAACGAGTGCCAGTCGAAGCCAAAAAACCTGCACATAGTCAAACATCCAAATCCCATCAAAACACGAAACGCCCACCCAAAAAAATCAAGTTTTAAGTTGCATTGAATCCTCAACGAACAGCCAACAAAAAGGAAATAGAAAATCACAACCCCATTCATAACACCCTCTTAACAGAACAAATCAACGTGAGTATATACCTATTTAAAAGCTGAAGCTCGATGATGCAGAAAAACCCTCGAAATTCTGAAGCAGACAAGAAGAGGAAGCGAGAAGAGATTTTCCTGTCGCACCAAAGGAAGAGGAAATACAGAGCAGAAATATGAGATTTTCCTGTCGCAGCAAAGGAAGAAGAAATGCAGAGCAGAAATATAAATTATTGACAAACATCTAGTGGCGTATATATACATGGATGAGTCAGTGTGCAAAGTGGCGGATAGCATTCAATAGGCACAACCGTTAAGGGACGGCGCCGAGTGAAGGAGATAGAACGTGCACCGACTGAAGCACAACCGTAAAGGAATGACACCAGGTGAAGGAGTTGGAAGGGACGACAGGAGATAGGTACCGTGGAGAAGGCGGCAAAGTTCTTATGCATAATGATTTTGTGCAGATGATTTCATCAACATTTAAATTGTTGCAAATAGTTTAGATTTTAGATTAGGGTGAGATTGTAGTATTGGTGCTTTTGATATTTCTCCTCAATTGAGCTACGACATTTTATCAAACACTTCATCTCCCTTATGCATATTTCCACACTCTGCATAGATATCTTTCACCACCATCACAACTACAACATGTGATTAAAGTCCACTTCCTACTATATTTCTCCTCAATTGCGCTACGACATTTTATCAAACACTTCGTCTCCCTTAGGCATATTTCCACATTCTGCATATGTATCTTTCACCACCATCACAACTACAACATGCGATTAAAGTCCACTTCCTGCTATCTTTAACTGAACCTCCATACCTTGTCTATTTTGCGTTATGGAATTTGGCCTTACACCCTGCCACTGGATTCAATTGAGAGTTTCTAAGACCATTTTATTAAACCCCTTCCAAGTATGCTTTGAGGAATTTTCATACTCTGCTCTGAATCTCCACGTACACCAAGAAATACTACCAGAAAAGGTTGTGGAGATTGTAATTGTATTCTACAAACTGTATTAGCTTGAAGTCTTCAAAAGCCTTCTCAATAAACCTATCCCACGGTCTCATTCACCGAACACAGGCAGTGAGGATGGATGCAAGGGTTGTGGAACTATATGCTTCCACTAGATTCAACTGAGAGTTTCTAAGACCATTTTATTAAAACCCCTTCCAAGTATGCTTTGACGAATTTCCATACTCTGCTCTGAATCTCCACGTACACCAAGAAATACTACCAGAAAAGGTTGTGGAGATTGTAATTGTATTCTGCAAACTGTATTAGCTTGAAGTCTTCAAAAGCCTTCTCAACAAACCTATCCCACGGTCTCATTCACCGAACACAGGCAGTGAGGATGGATGCAAGGGTTGTGGAACTATATGCTTCCACATTTTGCATACGTGGCTATCAAAGCATCACCAATGAGCATATCTGGCCCAAATCTGCCCCTTGTGCTTTAATAGATGTCCTTACTCGTCCCCAGCTTCTACACAGGCAAGGAGTAAAAATGGTGACAAAAGAAGTTGAATCATACTTTGAACCTATTCTCTATATAATTATGGCAAGTTTTGTCACTTAGACTAGTGATTCTCCTTGTTCATACTTGGTAAGCTATAAAAGGTCAAGAGGAGAAGGGTGTTCATACTCATTAGGAGCCTATTGATGGCATTACTATCCCATTTGTATTAGGGAAAGTGATCCCCTTCTACCAATTTTGCACTTGCCACTTACCAGTTTTATTTATGTTTATGTCAATCAAACTCTAGTCTTTATTAATGTTTGTCTTTTTTTAATTTAATCTTGCACAAATTCTAAGAACGGAACATTCTGCTACCCACCATTTTTAAAATACTATGTCATTTTTTTTATCAATAAAAAATAATGTGTCTTATCCATTAAACAAAATTGTACATTGTGAATTCTCATTTGTAGTCCAAAAGAAAGCAAAATTTCATAAAAATACCATATGTGTGTGTGTGTATTTATATATATACATATATATATATTTGGTAAGAGGTGGGTACTTGAAAGCTACACTCTTAGAAATTACCTAAGATTAAGTTGAAACTAAAGGCAGACACATTAACAAAGAGTAGATTCTGATTAACAATAAACATAAATAAATTGGTAAGTGGTGAGTGTAATATTAGTGGGAAGGATTATTTTCTCTAACACTAATGGGATAGTACTATTATACCATAAATAGATAATCATATATATATATATATATATATATATACACACACACACATACACCTACACATACACATACACATACACATACACATACACATACACATATGATTATCTATTGCTGATATAATAGTACTATCCCACACACATATATATGATAATCTATTGATAGTATAAAAGTACTATCCCATTAGTGTTAGAGAAAATAATCCTTCCTACTAATATTACACTTGCCACTTACCAATTTATTTATGTTTATTGTTAATCAGAATCTACTCTTTGTTAATGTCTGCCCTTTGTTTCAACTTAATCTTAGGTAATTTCTAAGAGTGTAGCTTTCAAGTACCCACCTCTTACCAACTAGCAGTCGCACGTTTTATCCGTGCAACGGTGTGCCGATAGGCATTTTGCGGTGAACTGTCACTTCTTTAATTTGCATAGACTAAACAGAACAATATTAAATTAGTTCATCACAGTAATCATGTTAAGCATAGGACATACATTTCTTGTGCTAACTTTCCTCTTTGACAGTATTTCAGTATCCACCAACAGAAACATGTACTACATCAAATAAGAGTTGCATTTACAAAACAGCTGTCTATTTTTTTGGCCACTTCGATTGAGGAAATCTATTGGGGCACTTACCCATTCAAAATGAAATAGCAATATATACAAACATTTAGAAGTAGGTCGTGGGCTATAGAAGAGGCCTAAGTATCTCTGCCAGAAATGAGTAACTCACTGCAAAAATTCAGTAAGCCAGAGAGCACAAAATTAGTAACATCAAGTCCATGAAAGAAATGCCAAGTAGACCATCCTCAAGATTTGATTCATTATCCTTTCAGTTTACATCTTTTCAGCTTAAATGCATCTATACATGATGCCGTGACAAAGAGTTAATAAGACAGAGATTGCCCTGCTTTTCCTGGACATGTAGCCCTACAGCAATTAGTTAACCTCTTTGACCAATCTACCTGTTATTGGTACCTATGTTAACATAGAGTTAATAATTAGACATCCCGCTATAGCAAAAGTAAACAATGATTAGTTAAACTCTTTTACCAATCTACCCGTTAATGGGGATGCTCTCCTTTGGGACAAAATAATGTCACCCATGGAAAGCACAACAGTTGATATGAAAGTACCGAAGCATTATACTTGGAGCTTGTGATCCTCCTCTTTCTTTTAACTTTCCTATTAGTTACTTTCCTATAAACTAACTAATCTCAGTCAAGAAGACCATTTATCATCTTATAGTTGTATTTTTAGGCATATCATGATAATATTGACTGTCTATGAGCCCACTATCTAAAACACAGGTGATTGGTAAAGACCATAATATTGACTGTCTATGAGCCTACTATCTAAAACACAGGTGATTGAGAAGGGCATCATCTTATAGTTTCATTTTCAGGCATATCATGATAATATCAACTGTCTATGAGCCCACTATCTAGAACAGAGGCGATTGGGAAGGGCTGAAAGCCTGAAAGTATACAATAGGAATACTATTTTTTTTATTCATGACTGTATATCCCAAATAATTTGAAGAAGAGAATTTTACTAAGCTGAAGCAGTGAGACATTCCCATCTCAGATTGCAAGGATAAAATTAAAAAATGAAGGCAGGCTCGGTTGGCACAGAGAATGCTAGTACACAATCTTCCCATTGAACATTCAAAATTATACCACAAATCATAAAGCAATTAAAATAATGCCTCAAAGTTGTTACTCATATGGAGTTCTTACAACTTTGAAGGGATTTGACAAATACTATAATCGATAATGGTTACAATATTATTTCCTTTTTGCTTAAATGGGGAGCAAACTGATATCACAAACCATAAATCAATTATAAGAATGCCTTACAGCCAAGGAATTAAATTAATCGTGTGGAGTTTTTACATCTTTACAGGCATTTGGCAAACTCTGAAATCCACAATGGTTACACTTACTATTTCCTTAAGCTTGGAAGAGAGGCACGTTGATCATCATTTTGGTATTAGAAGTCTAAACACTATATTTAAGTACAATAAGTACAGTCTTCTTTAACAACAAGAAATTGACTTTAAATAAAAACACTTAGTTTTAATATCACATTCTTTTCATCATACGAATATTACATCTCTACATTTTTCATTCTCTTGTTATTCTGACTATGGATTTCTTGTTAGCAAAATCAAAATTTCTTTATAAATCATTTGCAGATAAATGTGAAATGTTAAGCAAGTCGCAAGTCATATACATGAATATGCAAATAAAGTAAGTGAACTAGGATGAGAATTAAGTCATAGTTTATGTGCCTTTTATAAATAATTGTCTCTCTTCCTTTCGTTTGGCCGCTGGTGTGACAATGGGGTTTTGGTTTTCTTTGGCATCTTGTGTGTGTTTAAAGTGTGCACTGTGGATCATAAACCGATCTAATTACTGATTTGGCCACTTCCTTGTACAAAAAGGTTTGAATAATCATACTTTTGTAATGTAAATGTCTCTCAAAGGTGGTCTCACCTTTGTAAACAAGCCTGAAAAGTTGAGATTGATGGAAAATTTCTAGAAAATTTAGTTGTTCAAACTGAAACTAAAATGCAAGAATAAGCTACAAGTGTACAGTTCTCTTTACATTTCAGATTTCTAAGGCCTATTCGGTGGGGTTGGGAGAGTTCGGTTAGAGGGATAAGCTGCAAGACCAACTTAAACCTAATACAACCCATAAGAAGTAAATATCCCAGGGCCCGGGGGTGTAGGCGGGAGAAGGAGAAAGAGAAGAGACCACCCGGGTGCCACCCTGGCTTTCCTCTGTCTCCAAACTCAAATTCAACACTTCGTGTGGTAGATAGGAAATAATTGGCAGATGCAAGCCTTATTCAAGTTCAATTATTACAGACCTATAATTGTTCCTAGGAGAAAGTAGGTCTAGTCTAGTTTAGTTGATAAAAATGCAAAATGATACAGAAAATAAGATTTTCCTGATACATATACATTTGGTTTTCACAATATTTATTTGTGGTCTTTTGGGCAATTCTCTATTTTCCGCAACTTTTAGGAAGGTTCGTTAAACATTGAATAAGTTTTTTTACTGGCTAATATTAGACTAAGAACATATAAGTTTCAAATGCCAGTATTAACCAAATTATATGTTTTAGTCAAATATTAGCCTGCATTTCATAGGTTTCTGAATTCACATTGTATTTTCACCAATTAGCTAATATATAGAAAATATTTACAACTTAAACATTTTAATTTGCAATCTTTTTAGCAGCAGAGTAAAAGTAAGTCTTTTGGGCAATTCTCTATTTTCCGCAGCTTTTAGGAAGGTTCATTAAACATTGAACTAAGTTTTTTTACAGGCTAATATTAGACTAAGAACATATAAGTTTCAAATGCCAGTATTAACCAAATTATATGTTTGTAGTCAAATATTAGCCTACATTTCATATGTTTCTGAATTCACATTGTATTTTCACCAATTAGCTAATTTATAGAAAATATTTACAACTTAAAAACATTTTAATTTGCAATTCTTTTAGAAGCAGAGTAAAAGTAACTGGCCTGGTAAAATTTCTCTGTTCTAAGTCAAATATTAATCTCTAAATTTTAATACATATTATATATTCCTCATCTTCCATTGCTTAAATTTTTACTTCATCCAGATATGAAGAAGAGAGCGCAGATGTTGATGTGGATGCATATTTTGGGGGCTCAGAGGACTATGCTGATGCAGCAGGGTATGAGGTTTTGCTTCAATTTTTATTTGTCAGAAGCAAATTGACTATGGAAATGCATTGTGCCCAATCTGCATGGAAGTTGTGGAAATTGGAGAACAAGCCAAACAGTTGCTTTGCTGCATTCTTCCATGCCTAAGATCACGGAATTCATGCCATGTTTGTCGATATGAGCTGCCAACTGATGATCCTGAATATGAAGAGCAAAGAAAACAGGTTACCCTACAAACATGAATTGTGTAGGTTGTTTTCTTCTAGTCCTATTTCATCTCTTAAATGACATTCAATTATAAATATTTTAGTTCTAGCATAGGCGTAGTCATATGTATTAGTTCTAGCAGATTAATATAAGTTTCATCATAGTCAAATATATTCTTTTTTCATATCTGTAAGTTGGTCTCATCCCAATTCATTATGCTGAAAAGATATTTTTTTCATATGTCGCAAAAGTAGTGTTTTGGTTTAGAACTGACCTTTAGATTCAGGACAAAGAAGTGTATTGAATTTTTCTTTTAAATTGTCACAGAGAAAATGTTGTAAATAAACAATACTCTGTAATATAGTGTTACCATTGTTAAATCATTGAAGTTAGGATTGATTGGAGAGGACGAAAATTTTTCATTTTCACCTGTTTTCAGTCTCTGAATAAATACAACGTGAGATTTGCATTGCAATTAGGTCTATTTTTCACTTAAATTCGGTAAGCATAGGCTTCTATGAAACGAAGGGTTTCCAATCAAGATTAACCAACTGTGAATACAGAGTTGAAAGTATAATTTTTTATTAATGTGAAAGTCGGAAGAGCAGGTGAGAGACTGCTAATTCTCTATGTTGTCAAGCACAACACTTGAGAAGATTTCAAGAGTAGGGACTAAAGAGTTCCAAAGGTATTTTTCTCCCATATTCTATGGTCAAATAGGAATTAGAAGAATCAAAGGAGATGGAACATTGAACAGCTAAAATATTGAAGCAGCCTGAATCCTTATCATACACAATATTATAAGAAATGTATAGGTTCTTACTAGGGCATTTCCTAAGCAATATTTCAGTTGTATAAGGACCAAATGAAGGACGATACCTTCCATAGGATACAACACCGTTATTTTGAGTAACTCATGCATACGCTAGGGTTTCAAGTGAAAACAAAAGAGAAGGAAAGTTGCAAATCTAAACACCATAAACAAATTTAGAAGAGAAAAAGTTCTATCCATAAATGATCTAATGCACAGCTTTTCAAATTTGCAAACTGTTGTTCGACTGCTGAATAATATACCATGTACAGAGCACAAATTTCCTTTATTCTTTTGTTACAATATACCAGTGCTCACATTTTAGATAATGGTTTTGATATTTATATATTTCATTCACTTCAGCTGGACAATCATGCTACTGAAAACAATGGTGCATACGGGTCATGGCCTCACTATTAGACTATATAAGTTCATTCAGTGATCAAGTTAAGCTTAAGATTGGTGCATGGAAGAATATAATATTAGAAATGGGTAGCAGCAACTATGGTATCACAGCCAAGCCTGTCATCAATCTAGTTCACTTGAACACACATAATAACTTATAAAAATACTGGGAAAAGAAAAAATGACAAGGAAACATGTCATGACTGAAACAGAAGGTTTGAAACAGATTTACTTATCCGTCAAAAGTGTGAGGAGCAGAGAATGGTTCTATGCCTATTTCATCCCACCCTTAATCATTTGATGGGGGAAAGGAAGGTGTACCTACCGTACTGGTCTTTTCGCCTTGCCAACAGTCAGCAGAGGCACTGATATTTCCCCCTCGGTGAGAATCTTCAAAGAGCATTGTGCTTGATTGTAATGAGTGCCAGTCGAAGCCAAAAAACCTGCACATAGTCAAACATCCAAATCCCATCAAAACACGAAACGCCCACCCAAAAAAATCAAGTTTTAAGTTGTGTTGAATCCTCAACGAACAGCCAACAAAAAGGAAACAAAAATCACAACCCCATTCATAACACCCTCTTAACAGAACAAATCAACGTGAGTATACCTGTTTAAAAGCTGAAGCTCGATGATGCAGAAAAACCCTCAAAATTCTGAAGCAGACAAGAAGTGGAAGCGAGAAGAGATTTTCCTGTCGCACCAAAGGAAGAGGAAATATAGAACAAAAATATGAGATTTTCCTGTCGCAGCAAAGGATGAAGAAATGCAGAGCAGAAATATAAATTATTGACAAACATCTAGTGGCATATATATACATGGACGAGTCGGTGTGTAAAGCGGCGGATAGCATTCGATAGGCACAACCATTAAAGGACGGTGCCGAGTGAAGGAGATAGAACGTGCACCGACTGAAGCACAACTGTAAAGGAACGATGACGAGTGAAGAAGTTGGAAGGGACGACAGGAGACAAGTACCGTGGAGAAGGCGGCAAGTGGAGAATGCAGGCAGCAGTTACCCTTGACACCCATGGTTGTCGATGACAAGTGTGTCGTTGTCGGAGGGAGCTCTCAAGCAAGCAAGCTGCATAACAAGTTGCTAGCGGGAAAAGGGGTTTCTAGGAGTAAAAGCTCCCACTAGAACCAAATCCAAATCTATTTTTTCAAAATGTGGTTGAGAGAGTTAATTGCAGGTGGCGAGTTCGACGGTCATGAGGAATAGCAGATGTTTTCAAGAATCAAGTACATTAGTGGCATCTTTCAATCAACGTTATCATTGGATGATCGTCCCGAGGGTGCAAGAACACCATCTCCAAAACCTATCGATGATGACAATGGCATGAGAATCCACAACAGGGAACAAAGGATGCGGGAAAAACTTACCAGAGAAATGTTTGCCACTCTCATGGCGCTGAGGACAAGCAAGAAATTCAAGATTCGCTATCAAAAGTAAATGTAAGTCTATACAAATTTCTTCTATAAAATCTCAGAATATTAACGATCTTTGTGTTAAGTTAATATTCCGAGATTTTCTAAAAGAAATTTGTATAGACTTACATTTACTTTTGATAGCGAATCTTGAATTTCTTGCTTGTCCTCGGGGCCATGAGAGTGGCAAACATTTCTCTGGTAAGTTTTTCAAGCATCCTCTATTCCCTGTTGTGGATTCTCACGCCAATGTCATCATCGATAGGTTCTGAAGAAGGTGTTCTTGCGCCCTCGGGACGATCATCTAGTGGTAACACTAATTGTAAGATGTCACTAATATACCTGATTCTTGAAAACATCTGTTGTTCCTCATGACCATCGAACTCCCCACTTACAATCAACTCTCTCAACCACTCTAGACAAACCACATTTCTTTGAAGCATTTTGCAAACTAGTAAGAATCTTGTTCCACATGAAAAGTCAGTGCAGCAATGCCCAGCCTTCCACAGCAAGGATAATGTCGTAATGTCTCTGCAACTTCATATTGCTCACAATGCCTTCTTCTGTTCAACCAAGGAAAACTCTTTGTTAGGAAGAATAAGATATAAGTCTTGTTTCATCCCTGCCAATGGATACAATTATATTGAATGAATAATGTATTAATACAGTGGTCTTTCAATTGTACAAATCAGTTAGAACTTATTTAATTTGAAGAGAAACTTTAATTTGAGGAAAAAATTTATACAAATAGTTTGTATATCTACTCAATGAATGCTGCCAATTCTACCGCATGCTTAAAGAATAAAAGGCGAAGAGTGGGCATCTTGTCCAGCCTAATGTAAATTCTGAATCAATTAATTTTCAAAATATTTTTTGTAAATCACAATAGTATGGTAACACACCATTCACATGTATGACGTGTATTCTCCCTTCCAATAGAGTTGAGCCTTTTTAGCCTAAGTTTTGTTCTTGTGTGGGCTCTGGCAGAGACAAAATAAAATTCTCAAATTAGATTTTGTATTTATATATTGAATAATGTCTACAAATGATTATAATAGGTGGCTTATAATTATATAAGAGGAACCTTCAATGCTCTCCAATGAACGGTTTGATTAAAGTTCCGAGATATTAATCAAAATAGTTCACCTAAAAGGAAGGCGTCATTAGAATTGTAGAAGGAGGGCATCATTAGAATTGTAGGCTATACCAATCGTATTAAACTATTATGAAATTCGAGGAAATACATGTGAAATAGGAGGCCAAAAGATGTAAACAAGCTATCAAGGTTTGTTATTTTAAATTTAAGGGGCAAAAAGAAATTAAAAAATGGAATTCATTACACACTTTCAGAGTTTAAAACAGAGCAAAATTCAGAGGTAATTGCTGAGTACTCCAAAAAATTGAAATGGTCAATTTGGGGAGTTTGAAAGTGATTTTTGAAGATAATTTCAGTTGGCACTATATGAATGATTTAATTTGGATTTTATGATGTTGAAGGTTAATAGAGCAGATTAGACATACGAGATTAAATTTGTGTATTTGGCTCACAACTCAAAGAAAATGGCAGTATTAGGCAGTTAGGCCTGGTGATTGTTTCAGGTAAAGTGAAGAAGATAATTTGTTGCTTGGTAAAGTATGGGACAACCTGGATGATTTTTTAGCACGTTGCTGTGTTCTCTCCCCAAACCATTCATACCCAGATCTAGGTCAAATCAGTATCAACCCCAGGTCATTCCTGAATTGAAATGACTCATTTTCTTTTGATTTTTTTGTTTCCATGAATGTGCTGATAGGTGAAGTGACACGTGAGGTTGTAGTTGAAGTTGTGTTGCCAAAAAATGTGCCTCTCATATTCTGTGGTCAAATAGGAAAGAGAAGAATAAAAGGAAATGGAACATTGAACAGCTAGAATATAGAAGCCACAAGTTCATAGCTTATTATTAAGGCATTGCGTAAGCAATATTTCAGTAGTATAGGGACTAAATAAAGGACGGGACCTTCCTTGTAATTTTCCAATGAAAGATAACGGTATTTAATAATTGCATAGCGGGATTTTGAAGGCTCTCAACTGTTGATAATGAATTGAATGCAATCTGGATTTTAATTTTTCTCACGATAGCAGTAATTTATGCTATAATGGTACTAAAATAGGGATTAAACGCAAAGGATTATTTTACAGCTATTTCACGCTTTACTTTTTATTAAAACCATTGGTAATGGAGCGCCAAGTGTTGTTTTCTAGATATCATAGTTGAACCAGAGCTTTTTCCTTTTTTTTTTTTTGAAAAAAAAAAGAGCAGGTTTTGTTAATAGGTTGCACGTTAAAACCATTGGTAATGGAGTGCCAGAGCTTTCTTTCTTAAAGTTATATCGTAGGTGAACCCGACTTTCTTTCTTTTCTAAAAGGAAATAGAGGACATTTGGTTAACAGGTTGGAGGTGGAATTTGAACTCGCAATATTTCCCCCTTGTTGAGAATCTGTGGAGACCATTGTGTCTGTCACAACTTCTGTATAGCTTAGAAATAAAATAAGAAACCCTAATCAATACCGGTAATAGAAATCGAGAAATGACAAACAAGTACACTACAAAAATAATCCAACCCAACAATCGATTTACCTCTCACAAAGCAAGGATGAATGTAGCAAACTGCAGTGGTGCGCCTATGTTAACGAAAACAACAGCAAACGATGAACAGACACTGCAAACCCTAATGAACAAAACAAAGATAAATTACAAAAAGATAAACCACCCAATATTTTTTTTGGTCTCTCTTATTAAACCCTCTACAAAATGAAATGAATTAATCGAAGCCATTATTCGATATTCGATGTATCTCTCATAGAAAAAGGAAGCCTTTCTGCTAATATTGATACAAGATGTCTTTCGGCGGTAGCAGGCGGCAGCGGCTATACTGTGAATTGTCTACTTGTAATGTTTTTCTAATCTCTTATGTTTTATCTAATTAGAACACAATATAGGTACTGTGAATTTTCGATTGATATATTTTTTGTTAGATCTCTTTGGATCTAATTTATTGAGGGGTCAATGTTCTTTGTTTTGTGATCTTTTTGTTCACATTCACATTGTTTTTTTTAAAAAAAAATTCCAAAGACATTTTGGGCAAGTGATTTATTTGATAAGTTCATTATTTGCATGTAAAGTTGAAGGTCCATATTATTAAATATGATGCTACAATATTAATAATAATTTTATACTTTTAATCCATACAAATAAATTTCACATCTAATCTTTAAATTATTGATATTAATTATGGATGTCAAATTTGAATTAAAATAGAGAATGTTATTAAAATAAATCTATGAATCTAATCCAAAAAATAAAAGAAGAGCATCATACCTTCATTAGATCTTTGTAAGGGAGTCTAACAATTGAAGGATTGAGACGAGGATTCTCTTTACTTAGATGTTACTAATTTGATAATATCTAAGTATGAGTAAATAATAGATCCCCATCTTTTCAATAAGCCCTATTTTAAATATGAATTTTAAGTTGGTCATAGAGGATTTAGATTGAAGAGTAAAATCAAGTGCTAGGATTTGTTTGTACAAATGTGTATTGTAGCCTCATGAAAAGTGGTGAAGGCTGGTGAGAGATGCTTGATTGATGGATGATATTTCCTTATAATGCAAGATGGATTACAAATATGGGAAAGTGAGAATGATGGAATAAATTAATGAAAGTTAGAGATTGTGTCTAAATTCACCCTTGTTGTAAGCTAACACGTGTGAACTTTGAGTGAGGAAAAGTGGTTTGAGGAGACATGTATGCAAATGAGAACTTAAAATTTTGTCCTTTGTTCGTAGTATATGAGGTGGAATTTTAAATTATAAAATATATTAATATTTTATTGATTATCCTAATCAATTGAATAAGTATGTATTTTTATTAGTTAATTGAAGTAATTATTTACTAAGTTTAATTAATTAATATTAATAGTGTGAAGAATGATTAATTTTGATTCATTGGTTAGGTTGGTCATATTAATCAATTTGTTGTATATGTAGGAAAACTAAATTATTTAATCAATGATTTATTTAACTAATTCGTGGGAAATTGATACAAGGAAGTATGTGTAGATTTGGAATACCTACTTTTTTTTCTCTCTTTGAAATGGCATCATTACAGAAATAAGTTGCATATTTTCAATTAAAGTAGATACAAACACTTAGAAGTATGACATTAGTGATAGATGATATCCCAAGTGTCAAAGATTGACTAATTCATATAACTTTGTTGATGTGGAAATGACATATCCTAAAAAACACGTGAGGATTGATTTATTTAATTGATAATAGGATTCAAATGATGCTTTGATGCATGGATGAGATTTATATTTGGGATTAAATTTGATGATAGGGTGCCCCCTTGGGAGGAAAAAATAGATTGGACTCTTAAAATGGATGAAACTATTAATTACAAAAGGAGTGAGTATATGTTAATTTGAGTGATGGGGAAATGGATTGGGAATTATGAACAAGTGCCACATAGTGGCTACTTACTTGCCTTTAATTTTATAATTAATTATTAAGATTTTATAATAGTTATAGTTATGTAATAATATATTAATAAGTATAATATTGCATATAAAAAAATTATAGGTTTTTTAAAAATTTTATATAATAGTCATAATTGTAAAAATGAAAAATATAATTATTAAATATAAATTTATAAAATTTTATAATCTATAATAAAAAATATGTGAAATAATTTATATTAAAATAAATATTTATTAATAATAATTATATTTTTAACATAAAAAATTTGATATCAGTGGGTAGGGCATTTAACGATATAATATATCTAAGTACATAGTTTATTTAATTAGAAGAGGAAGGTCTGTACCAAACACTTCCTAAAAAGTCACAAGTTCATCAATGGTCTTATTTGCAAGAAAATCAACAATAAAATTAATTTCTTTATAACAATGAGAAAATGCATAAGAATTAAAATAGTGAATTTGCAATGGAACTTTATCCAAAAGATATTAAAGCTTCCACTTGTGGAATTTCTTATTAGTAAGAGAATATAGTATAAACAAAGAATCTCCCTAATAACTATATCACTCATCCCAAGAGAAATATTCAAATAGATACCAAAACTAAGAGCATTAAGAGCCATATTATTTGTGCCTTCATCAATCTTCTTACACATTGGTATGATAATATTAGCATTAAAATCATAAATAGGATACCTGATTTGCTTGGATTAGATCTGGAAGTGCCATCATTTTAAAGAAATATTATAATACACTAATAATTAGAAAACCTAATTTAAACAGTGACCATTTTCTTTGTTTAGCTTTATTCTCTATAAGAATTAATCCCGTTTATGAGCTCACAACAATCATTTTCATCAGGTAAAATTTATTTTTTTATATAAAATATTATATATTTTTTACTTTCTTTTCTTAAATTTTGGCCAGAATAATATATTAATAAGTATAATATAGTATATAAAAACTCATAGTTTTTTTTTCAAAACTTTATATCAATAGTTATAATTGTAAAAATTAAAAATATAATTATTAAATATAAATTTGTTAATTTGAGTGATGGGGGAATGGATTAGGAATTATGAATAATAAGGAAAAAATGATAAGGATGGAAATGATGATATGGATATGAGAAGGAAAATGACTAATGATGGGAGGACAACCTGCATGATGTCTATGTAATCTAGGGCTTTGATTTTAATATAGATGTTATGGGTTCATGGCACCTATGCAATCAAGCAATTTGGATAAATATAGACGGTATAGGTGTATGGAATATACACAATTGATGGTTTTGGGTTGTGGTATCTATGTAGTTAAGATTTTTTAGGTTTAGCATGAAGATTCTATGATTATTTTGTGTCTACATAGTTAAGGGTTTAAGGTTTAGTTTAGAATCTATAGTTACATCGTATTTGTGGAATTAACAGTTTGATATTTTTTGTAGATGATGTAATGCCCCACCAAGAAACCCTTGGAACAAAGGGGTTAAATATGCACTTAACAAAAAAAAAATTTGAAACATGAAATAAACATCATGTAACTATGTGCATCACATTACCATAAATATATGAAAGATATAAGCATGCAAGAGAGTACATCTCGATCATTACATGATCATGCATAAGCGGAAGACTAACAAGCAATACGAAAGGTTCCAAGACAATTCAATCACATAATCAAAATGGAGAAAACACATTCATGATATTTCTCTACAAGGATTCATACAACGCCCATGATTCACTAGAGGCTAAGCTGACAAGAGTCCATGACTAAAAAATGAGGAGACTAATCCATCCTCAAAACCCATCTTACTGATATTCATTTTAAACCCAAAGTAAATGTTCCTAATATGGTTAAACATACAAGTTAATTACCAACTAGCAATAAGAAAAAAAAGTCAAGAAATATTAGGAAACAAACCCATAAACATAATACTAATTTGGACTGGTAAATATCTAAAACATAAAAAGTCTTAGACCAGTGAGTCGTGTGCACTAATGCAACATGCATAAATTTTGATTCATGTAGGAAATGATTTAGGCACATGCACTAATCCATGAATTTTGGCTAAAAAAGAAAGGAAAACATCATGATGTCTAAGTCGAACATGATGTACAACTAGTAAACAACAAGCTCCATATCAGAGTGTATCAGATAGTATAGATCAAGGTCATTACCACTTGATTGCATCAATGAATTAAAAAATCAATAGCATAAAGGAAGCTAAGCTAAAGATCATAATACCAGTGCATACAAATATACATGTATCAAAGGTACAAGATGAAGTAAATATATTGAGTTCTCAATGCTCAAAATATTTGCCTCTAGAAGAATTTTCCATCTTTACAATGATCTCCAGTAGTGGTAAAGTGCAACGCCAACCTACCATGTGGAACCCTTAGGCACACCCTACCATGTTCACGAAGACAGTAACCTAGCCTTAACCATAAGGCAAAGATGCAAGCAAGGAGTGGCTAATACACTCCAAGAAGATGGATAATATCATAAGAAGGTATAGTGATCCAATGCAATACATACATATGTATAATACAAAGATACATGGAGAACACTCAACATGTGGACCAATGTCCAAAGAAAAATATCATGGGGCTTTGGACTAAGGAGGAGAAGAATTCAGTTGCAAATTTCTTGACATTAGACTATGGGTGCTATGGAAAAAAATGAACATGGATTATGAGAGTAAATTTGTTGGGTTTCATGATAAATTGAATAAGATCAAGGATTCCCTGAAGACCATTAAGGATACTAGCCAAAAGGTTATCCAACTCACTATTGGTACCATGAACACAGTGGTGGGAAAGATGGAGAATGCCTCCTAGGAGAAACTAAATCTTGTGGACTTGGAGATGGATAAAGACAAAGGAAATGAAGGCTCTACTGAGCTAGGAAAGGAAACATGGTGCACGAGCATCCTGGGTGTAAGGGAAATCTTGCATCACCCAAAAATATTGTCTAGTTTTTCAATAAGGACTATCCCAATCTTGATGCAGGAGCATCCTGGGTGTAAGAGCAATCTTGCATCACCAAAAAAAAAAAAAAAAAAAAAAATTTCTGTTTTTGTATTCAATAAGGGCTATTTTGTGCAGAGCTGCTATTTATGGAAAGTTACTATTTTTGGTAATTTTCGTATGTGCTCGGAATGATCTGATTTCTTTCTTGGAGGTTCATTTTGGTCATATAAGTCTGCCAGTAAAGTTTCATTGCCAGATCAAGTGTATATTGGAAGATATTGAAGATTTTCGGTATTGGCAGCAAGGTACAGAAACTTTGAACTCAGTTTTGAAGGCTTTAGAGGCCCCGGATGAGGTCGAAAATTTGGGTGACGGGCGCTTGCGCGGGTCAAGCCTGTAGAGCGCTTCGTGGCGTTTCCGAAATGGGGTTATAGTAGCCGAGCGGGTCAACTGGTGATGACTTATGGTCTTCGGAAGTTGGGCCACCTGAAATGGCGAAAAATAATTTTCTTCAAAATTTCTGTTCGGGTTTCAAAGGTTATCTTGAGCCGACTATGATGTAATAAAATGTAAAATAAAATAATTCTAAGTTTGGTCGGCCTTATTGGCTAAAAATTCTGGAACCTTCCCAGGCGGTGGAAAAATTGCCTATATAAGGAAGGCTGTATTATTGTCTCAGGCAGTTCAGAATAGTTCTGGGTAGTAGATCTGGGTAATAGTTCGAGGCTTTGTCCTACGGAATATTGTAAGGGAATGCCCATGTGGCTTTGCATATTGTAATTCTGAAAGTTTGTAATTCCACATTTGTGGAGATAATAAGAAGCCAATTTTCTGTTCTTGCATATTGTTGTTGTTTCTCTATTTCTGTTATGTGTTTGTGGTATTAAGGGGAGCACCCTTCATCATTTAATGTCTCCACTTCTTTAATGCCTGAACTATAGCATAAAATTCTTGATCATAAACAGAATATTTCCTCTTGGCATCATTTAACTTCTCACTGAAATAAGCAACAGGTTTACCTTCTTGGCTCATAACAGCTCCTATTGCAGTACCACTAGCATCACAATCTACTTGAAACACCTTATTAAAATCTGGAAGTGCTAAAACAGGTTGTTCTGTAACTTTTTGTTTCAACAATTGAAAACTTTTTTCTGCCCCATTAGTCCACTTAAACTCTTTTCTATCCCCTCTCATTGTTTCAGTCAAGGGTCCACAAATATTGCTAAAATTTCTGATAAACTTTCTGTAAAAGCTAGCTAGACCATGAAAAGATCTTACCTCAGTAGCACTCCTTGGAGTAGGCCATTCAAGGATAGCCTGTACCTTCTCTGGGTCCATTTTTAGACCTTCTGCTGAAACTACAAATCCCAAATACACTAACTCTTTCTTCACAAAACTACACTTCTTCAAATTAATCAATAATTTCTCTTCTCTCAATTTCTCAAATACCATACGAATATGCATCATATGCTCATCCAATGTCTTACTAAAGATCAAAATATCATCTAGGTAAACAATGACAAACTTACCTAGAAATTCTTTCAGAACCTCGTTCATGAGCCGCATGAAAGTGCTCGGTGCATTGGTTAGCCCAAAAGGCATGACTAACCACTCATACAGTCCTTCCTTTGTCTTGAAGGCAGTCTTCCATTCATCTCCTTCTCTGATCCGAATCTGATGATATCCACTCTTCAAATCTATCTTTGAGAAATACACAGCTCCACTCAAACAGTCCATAATATCATCCATTCGTGGCAATGGAAACCTGTACTTGATTGTGATCTTGTTTATTGCTCTGGAATCTGTACACATCCTCCACTCCCCATTCTTCTTTGGTGCTAATACCGCAGGCACAGCACAGGGACTCAGACTCTCTCGAATCAATCCTTTCTGTAACAACTCATGTACTTGTCTGTTCAACTCCTCACTTTCTGCAGGTGTCATTCTGTGTGCTGCCTTATTCGGAAAACTCGCTCCGGGGATCAAGTCCATCTGATGACTGATCTTCCTGACTGGTGGTAATCCATCAGGCACGTTATCGGATACAATATCTTGAAACTCATTCAACAAATCTGCAACTTCTACAGGAACATCTTCTACTTCCTCTTTACCAGCTTTTGGAATTAAAGCAAAACATACATGCTCATGCCTCATACCATCTAGGAAATTTCTTCCATCAACAAATGTTATTCTTGCATTACCACATACCTTTTCTTCGGTCTCCTTCAATGGTTTTAGCTTATGTCGCACTCCATCCTTTGTCAGGGAATAGGTATTCGCACGACCATCATGTACAGCACATCTGTCAAACTGCCATAGTCTACCCAACAACATATGACATGCATCCATAGATATGATATCACACAATACCTCATCTTGGTATCCGCCAACCTTGAACTTTACTAGGCATTGTTCATTGACCATGACCTTGTGGTCATCCTGTACCCAGGCAATCCGATATGGATGTGGGTGTTTCTGTCTCTTGAGCTTCAACTTTGTCACCATCTCTTCTGACACCAAATTGTCAGTGCTTCCACTATCAATGATCACATCACAACATTTACCTTCACACTTGCACCTGGTGCGAAACAGGCTCCTCCTTTGCTCAGGTTCATTCTCACCACTCAACAGGACTCTTCTGTTAATCAACGTTTCTCCTCTTTCAGCATCTTCAGAATTTGATGATCTGGCATCTTCATCTACATGTGCAACTCTGGCCTGGCCTTCATTTCTCCTGTCTGTTCTGCCTTGGCGCTGAGGACATTCAAATGCCCTGTGACCTTCTTCTCCACAGTGAAAACATGTTCCACGGAAGCCACCTCTTCCAGATCCTTGTCCTCTTCCTCTCCCTCTTTGATCTCTATTATTTTGATCTTGGAAGCAATTGAAATTATTTCCTCGCTGATTCTGACTGCTACTGGCCTCATCCTTCTTTTTCAGATCTTCATTTCGGCCACCATATGACCGTCCACCAGATCGTCCACCGCGACCTCTTCCATTTTGTCTGCTCTCAAACTTCTTGTTCAGCTTTTCCTCTACTTTTAGGGCAAACTGGTATGCCTCTTCAATACTATTCATTCGAACCAGATTCAGCTCCTCCTGAATGCTTGGCCTTAACCCATTAAGGTATCGGGCAACTTTCTCCTTATCAGCTTCTGCATGGCCTGTTCTGATGAGAAGTTGATAGAACTCCTCTGTATACTCCTGAACAGATCTTCCTACTTGCTTCAAACTCTGCATTTTCTTCAGTAGGTCAAGCTCATAATCAACAGGAATGAACTGTCGCTTCAATTTATCCACCATCCGATCCCATCTTGTGATTTTATCTTTTCCCCTTCTATTTCACTCCAACTGAATCTCTTGCCACCATATCTTCGCATGACCTTTCAGTCTGGCCTTCGCAAATTTGACCCTATCAGGATCCTCAACATCTTCATACTCAAAATATTCCTCACATTCATTGATCCAGTCGATCAATTCCTCTGGGTTAAGATTTCCAGAAAATGTAGGAACCTCAATCTTAGGTCTTTTCCCAATCTTGGAAATCGCCCGAAAAAGTCTTTCTTCCTCCTGGTTCACAATTTCAATTTCTCCTTCTTGATATTCTTCTTCGGCTTCATCCTTGCTTTCGTCTCTGACATTAAGATTCATTCCTCTGCGAATCTCTTCTTGCAATGCTCGCACTTGTCTCTGCAGCTCTCTAACCTCAGGTGTCACAGCACCAGGTCTTCCGCCACGTTCTCTTCGTGGAGGCATTTTCGCGATGCGTGCTGAAACCCTAACCACGGTCCTGGCGCAAACTGCCTCACAGTCGGTGATCTATTTACACGCTCAAGAACTCCTGCTCTGATACCACTTGATGAAGGGTGCTCCCCTTAATACCACAAACACATAACAGAAATAGAGAAACAACAACAATATGCAAGAACAGAAAATTGGCTTCTTATTATCTCCACAAATGTGGAATTACAAACTTTCAGAATTACAATATGCAAAGCCACATGGGCATTCCCTTACAATATTCCGTAGGACAAAGCCTCGAACTATTACCCAGATCTACTACCCAGAACTATTCTGAACTGCCTGAGACAATAATACAGCCTTCCTTATATAGGCAATTTTTCCACCGCCTGGGAAGGTTCCAGAATTTTTAGCCAATAAGGCCGACCAAACTTAGAATTATTTTATTTTACATTTTATTACATCATAGTCGGCTCAAGATAACCTTTGAAACCCGAACAGAAATTTTGAAGAAAATTATTTTTCGCCATTTCAGGTGGCCCAACTTCCGAAGACCATAAGTCATCACCAGTTGACCCGCTCGGCTACTATAACCCCATTTCGGAAATGCCACGAAGCGCTCTACAGGCTTGACCCGCGCAAGCGCTCGTCACCCAAATTTTCGACCTCATCCGCGGCCTCTAAAGCCTTCAAAACTGAGTTCGAAGTTTTTGTACCCTGCTGCCAATACCGAAAATCTTCAATATCTTCCAATATACACTTGATCTGGCAATGAAACTTTACTGGCAGACTTATATGACCAAAATGAACCTCCAAGAAAGAAATCAGATCATTCCGAGCACATACGAAAATTACCAAAAATAGTAACTTTCCATAAATAGCAGCTCTGCACAAAATAGCCCTTATTGAATACAAAAACAGAAATTTTTTTTTTTTTTTTTTTTTTTTTGGTGATGCAAGATTGCTCTTACACCCAGGATGCTCCTGCATCAAATCTAGAGTTACTATTTCTAGAAACTTACTATTTTTATTAAGTTGTTCGTTGGAGATTAGAATGTTCTAATTTCTTCCCGGGAGGTTCACTTTGGTTATATTATCCTGCCAATAAATTTTCATTACAAGATCATGTCTAGTTTTGAAGATATTGAAAAATTTTGGTTTTGGCAGAAGGGTACAAAAACTTTGAACTCAATTCTAAAGAATTTAGAGGCTCTAAAAATGGTTCAAACCCTGGTGCAAGCGACACTTTACAAGTCAATCTTGTAGAAAACTTCACACCATTTCCAAAATGAGGCTATAATAGCCAATTAGGTCAACTAGCGAAGAGTTATGGTCTCTAGAAGTTGCACTACCTAAAATAGAAAAATAAAAAAAATAAAAAAAAACTCATTTTAGTTTCAAAAGTTGTTTGGGGCTTGTTCCAATGTAATAAAATATAAATAATAATATCTTAGGGATAGTTGGCCTCAATTTTAGGGTTAGAATTTCTATAACCTTCTTGGGCAGTTAAAATTTCCTATATAATGAAGCCCCATAGGGTTATCTAGGACAATTCTAAGGATGTATATGGTGGCTCTGGCTTGCATAATATTGTAATGAAAATTGCCATGTGGTTGTGTATGTTACATTTCTTAATATTGTAATTCCATTTCAGTAGAGATAATAGAAAGAAAGTTTCATGTTCAAGTACAATTTTTTGTTATTTCTCTATTCTGGTGTGTGTGTTTGTGTTGATAAGGATAGTACCCTTCATTAGAACAAGTGATAAACTAAAAAGGAAAGACAATAAATCTTCCAAGGATATCCAAGAGATTAAGTAGGCAGCTCAAGACATGACTTTTCTAGAAGAAAAAGTGGATGATACCTGTTGGTTCTTCAAAATGGACTTTATGCTTATGAAAGAAACCAATACAACCACAGATGGATTTTAAGGAATGGTTAATTCCAAATATTTTTAATCTGAGATGATTGGACCAACTATAGGGACAAGACTGCCCTCTACACTTCTGGCTCTGCAAAACCAAGGAGGGTGCACCTGATCTAGGTCTACATACAATACTTCACAATAATTTCTAGATTTTAATAATAGATAAATGACAAGAAAATACTAAATGATAACCAACAATTTATTGATTCTCCATTACCATTAAAGAAATATAACTTGTAGGTCACAATGCATGAAAGATTTATATCAAATATTAATAATATAGCCAAACCCCATTAAGCATATATCATTGCTAAATATACTTATTTTTGGCCAGTATCTTATCCATTGCGCAATACTTTTATTGAAAAAAAAAGAATATAGAAACCAACTAATGTTAATGATTCATGATCTCTGAATATTACCACCTTATGACAATATTTATCAATTTATCACCAGATTCATACTACTTATAGAAATCCTTGTGAAAACAAAAATGAATCTATGTTCTATCCAAAGCTATTTAATTTGATCCTAGATCAAAGCTAAGGAAAAGCAACACACACATAGATAAATTCTATGCAATGAATCAAAAAATTCATAATTCAATAATTTGATCATGGATCAAAGCTCAGGAAAAGCAACACACACATAGATAAATTCTATGCAATGAATCAGAAAATTCATAATTCAAAGAAATAGACACAAAGGAGAGACTTTGAATCTTGAATATATGTATTCATATGTATTGAATCATGTTTCTTGTATACACCACAAAATATACACCACTACAATAATCATCAAAAACCATGAAACTTTCTATTTATTATTAATACAATATGCTATACCCTTTTAACTAAAAACTTGTGTGCAAAAAACTATCTTAGTTTTTCAACCCTTCTAAATGATCTTGGGAATCCTTTTATAGATTTAAGGATTGCTACAAGCTTAGGATCATTTAGGAAAAGAAAAATTATGATGACATATTAGAAGAGACAAAAATAACAAGACAAGTAACTGATTTGTTACAAGCCTTCCAAAGAAATCTTTTATTTGGTTCGCAAAGCTCATGCAACAACTTCATAACTGCTTCATTTGATAGGTGGCACCTTATGTTAGCATGAATGCTAATGGTATTCCTATGGGGAGTATCCTAGTAAATTTGGAGGAATGCTATGATGGTTGTGTGTTGCATTCATGACAGAGTTTGTCATTGATGGAAACATGTGCTATTGATTGGTTGTTTAGGAGCTTGTAGAACAGGTTGCAAAGAATTGTACGAACACTGTACAATGAATCAACACATGCGCACTTAGAGGGATTAAATCCTTTAACAAGGTCACACCTAACAGTGTGTATTGTAAACCTTTAATAGGGTTGGCTTCTCACAAAGCTCACTTCAGAAGAGTGAAAATTAGTAACATGTTACTGGTTGTTTTTCCCATATTGGGTTTCTACGTTAAATCTTGGTGTTATACTTGTGTGAATGTTATTTGATGTGTTGTTGAAAGTTTTATATTCTACAAGTTGATTACTTTCGGACAGTAGACTGCAAGTTTTATGTTACTGATTTATTTTATAGAGACCGAGTGAATTGATGAATAGATCTAAGTTTTTTGAAGAGTTTGAAAGTTGAATTTGTACATCAGGACCTGAGAACAACTGATTCACCCCCACCCCCTCTCAGTTATTCTAAATCATTCTAACAATTGGTATCAGAGTTGTTGGTGCTTGTAAGGAGAAAGTTTAAAGGTATTTGAAGCTAATGATCAAGATGTACAAAAAGGAGGTACCAAAGCTAAACAAGGAGAAATTCCTTGCATGGCAGAGTTTGGTGGAATTGCATCTAGCCGGTATTGGTGATTCAACAAAATACTATGTGGAAAATGATTGTGTACCAATTGTTGCACCTATGACTATCGAGATGATGAAGGAAAATCAAGAACACAATCAGGCAATGTTGGAGATTGCATCAGCCCTAAGCTATCTTGAATTTGAAGACATCAAGAACTGTACTAATGCAAAGAAAATGTGGGACACACCAGCAGCTATCTATGGTGGGGACACAAATGTGCTGAGAGCCAAATCTGAAAGTTTGAGAGGTAAGTTTGATGAAATGAAAATGTTAGAAGGTGAAAACATTATTCAGTATTGTGGCAGAGTTAAAGAGGTAGTAAATGCTATTAGAGGAGCTAATGGAAATATTGATGATGAAACTATTAGCAGTAAAGTTTTGAGAAACCTACTTCCTATCTATGCTATAAGAGTTTCTGCAATACAATAATCAATATGTATTCCTAGTAATGTCCTAACTTTGGAAGGTCTTTTTGGTAGGATTAATACTTTTGAGCTATCTAATTTTGATAACTTTACTACTCATAATATTGAATTTGCATTCAAGTCTTAGATGGTTCTTCATAAGTCTAATAAAGGAAAAGAAAGATGTATGAATAGTGACATTGATAGTGACAGTGACAGCGATACTTCCGATGATGATCTAGATGATCTTGAGGCACTTATGGCTAGAAGGCTACCCAGAGAAAAAGGAAAATTCAAAGGTAAACTTCCTATAATATGTTTTTCATGTAAAAAAGTTGGTCATATTGCAGCAAGATTACCTGAAAGGACTAACAAGGATGAAAGAAGGGAAATAAATTATAAAGACAAAATAAATGATAGAGATCACAGAAGGTACAAGGACTAAAAAGACAAAGGTAAGAAATCTTGTTATATTGCTGAAGAAGAAAGTGACAGTGAAACTAGTGAATCTGATGATTATGATATAGAAGTTGTTTATGTTGCTATGAAAGATGATTCTGATGAAGATGAGAAAACTGCACTTATTTCATATGTGAGTAAAGGTGATAAATGGATTATTGATAATGGTTGCTCACATCACATGACTGCTGATAAAAGTAAGTTTGAAATCTTAAATCATTACAAAGGTAGAAGTGTTAAGTTTGGTAATGATGCACCATATCCTGTGAAGGGAAAAGGATCAATAATATTAACTGATAAGATCATATGTGACAATGCTTATTGGGTTGAAGGTCTTAACTATAATTTTTTGAGTGTTGCACAATTGAATAATACTAGTTATCGAGTTGAATTTCATCACAAGAAGGCTAAAATATTTGATGCCACTGGTGAACTAGTTGGAAGTGGAGAGCAGACAAGAGGTAATTTATTCTATCTAGACCTATTTGAAGAAACATGTTTGTATGGTTATGGCATAAGAGGTTGTGTCATGTGAACTTTGACAATTTGGTAAAAATTAGTAAGATGAAGAAAGTTAGAGGTTTACCAAGATTGAAGAAATCTGATAATGTTATGTGTAAACAATATCAATTGGGAAAAATGACAAAGTCTAGTTTCAAGAGTAAGACATATACTTCTATAATATTTTGGAATTGGTTCATACTGACCTTTGTGGACCTATTGGTGTGAAAATTTATCGTGGTGATAAACATTTCATTATGTTTGTTGATGACTGTTCTAGAATGATGATTGTGATGTTTATGAAAGAGAAATTTGATGCCTTGCAGTTGTTTAAGTGGTATTTAGAAAAAGTTGAGAAAGAAATAGGTAAAAGCTTGAAATGTTTGAGATCTAACAGAAGAGGAGAGTTCATATCAAATGATTTCAACATATTCTACAATGATGGAGGAATAAAGAGACAAATTTTTGCACCAAGGACACCTCCACAGAATGGTATAGCAGAGAGAATATATAGATCAAATATGGATTGTGCTAGAACACCAATGATAGAAAAGAATGTTGCACAAAAATACTAGAGAGAAGCTGTAAGTATAGTTGTTTATACCTTGACATCACCAGAGCCCTGAATATTTATTAGAAATGCTTGAGAATAATTAATAAGAGGGATGAAGGGATGCTCTGGGTGGAGGAATTGCATAAGTTCTTTGAAGGGTCGGATCTAAATCTTTATGATGATAATGATGACTAGAAAATGCACCCAATAAAGGAATTCATGCATCAATTCATGGAGATCTTTAATGGAGAAGACAAAATATTACCTCCAACAGATGTTTTAGCAAAAGGAGGAAATGCAAAAAATGCTAGTTTGGGAAGAATAAATACAAGCTTTTGCAAGTGAATTAGCCACCTTCCAAGAAAAGCAACAAGAATGCCTTGGAGGTATCCAAATGGTGAATTTTGAAGAGGTCCAAGAGATAGTGGATAGGCTCCAGTAGGTGCATCCAAAGATTCTCCCAAGCCACTAAGTGTTCAGTTTGACCCTTAGCCAATTTTTGCATGGAGGAGATTTCTTGACACTTAGCCAATTTTTCACCCCAATATTTTTGGCCTTTTGACCTCCGAAAGTCTGAGATTTTTCTCAAGATGGTGTTGTACACTTAGTCATTTTTTCAAGTTCATTTTTTTGAAGTAGGGGTCGGGGTTTGAAATTTCTGGGTCGTCACCGCTAAGAACTTCCAGTCTTCTATGGTGGATTTCCAGTCAAATTGACCATATGTCTAGGGTCATTTTTTGCATGATTTGAAGATATATTTTAGTTATAACCTCGAAGGGGAACCATAATAAGGATTAACGAGAAGAAATACAAGTTTTGAAGAAAGAACATGCAAGAAAATGGTGAAACTCCAAGAGCAGAATTTGAGTTTTTTAATGCATCTTAGGCTTCAAAATTGTAATGCACATGGATCAAATTTGTGCTAGATAGTTTAGGGTTTCTTTAAGAGTAGTGTTATTTCAGTAAGCTTTAGTTTATTTATTTTTCCAAGTTTCATGCGTAGTTGAAACCCTAGCTGCAAAATTTCTTTCCCTAAAGGGTGAAGCCCTATAAATTGTAAACCAACAATGTAATTATGGTCGATTACTTTGCAATACAATATATACAATTGGTGCTTCAATCATAGTGTGATTTTTCTTCTATCTTTGCGAAGTTTATTTATGTGTGTTTGCTCATTCATTTATTTCAAAGAGCCAATTGATTATATGGTGATTTTGATCTATGAATTCATTAGTCTGTTGTTTATCATCGCTTCATTGCTTTGTTGTGACAAATTATTGGGAAGATTACTTCTTTGGTGCTTTAAGATAAATTTATCTCATGTGTGCGCACGTTCGTGGTGGCTTCATGATTTGATGAGTTTTGACATATCTTACATCTGCACTTATTTCCATTGATGGTTGCATCTATAAAATTGGGGTTTTGATTTATTCAAATCTATGTTTTGTGGGTTTTCTCTATCTTCTTGGTAATTTAATTTGTAAAGTGGTGCAATAGTGGTTTATGTCTGTTAGTTTTATTTTCAACACCTTTCATTAAATTTCTCGTTACCTTGCTTCCTTATTTGTCTTTACAAATCAGTCACAGTAGATTAAATCAAATTTACATTGCTTTCATTCAAGGATTCAAAAAATACAAAAAAAGAGGAGAGATCATTTGTTCTAAGATTGTTTTTGCAACCCCTCCAAGATTGAACTAGTAAAGGCCTCCTCGTGAACAGTTTCACATTTATCTTCAATTGAGCTATCCAAGTGGTTGAGACCACCTAAAAGGAACCTTGAGATTGATTTTATCATTCTTCCAAGAGATGAATTTGTTCACCCAAATTTCTAGCCGTTGTCTCGTGTAAAAACAACACTAAACAAGTCTTTATCATATCCCTTGCTCTTTCCATCTCCTCCCCATGATCCTCTGAAGTCAAAAGAGTTTTATAGTATCAAGAAAAGGACTTGAGGATGTCATTGTGATCTTCTAGTTTGGAACCATCTTCCCAAATTTCTTCAATTTTTTCCTTTACCTCCTTCTTAAGAAATTGAAAAAAAACTTCAAACCCCTATCACCATGAGCCATCCAATTCACTCAGGGCTCTATTTTTATCCCCCTTTAGTTTGATGTTTAGAATCCTCCTAAGGGAGATTTTTGCATGAACTAGTGCCTCCAGTGAAGGTATTGAGCTACGATTTTCTTGAATACATTTATTAGCTTCCATTGTTTGATTATGAAGCTCTCCTTCAACTCTCCTATTGTCTCTAGCTTTCTTCCCACAAATAGATTGAGATAATACCTTCTAGCTTCTAGTGCTCTGAACCCATCTATATGTTGCACATCTATGGTTGACAACCCATCTATTGAACTATATGATAAGATAAATGACACAACCAACGTCCTAATCTTCTTGAAGGAAGTATTGAGAGAAAATGTATCCCTCTTCTTCTTAAGGGAATCTTTCCCTCCCAGAGAGAAGATCATAGCACCAATAGGATGGTGATCCAAGAGTGTATAGGGGATCACCCTAATGGTTCTTCCCTCTTCATCTCTTATGCAAGAAAATACATCCTTATTGAAATAAATCTTGTCTAGCCTAGAATAGATCATTTTCCCTCCCTACTAGTAATTGCAGCAAGAAAATCAAATATCCTTATGTTCAATTTTACAACCAATGAGGGGTTGATTCATCCTATGCTTCCCTGCCATCCTATTCTAGAAGAAACATTCACTTCCCTTCCATTCAAGTTTTTTTCCATCCTTATCCTGAGTAATCTCCACCATATTAAAATCACCTCCCATGACCCACGGAATATCCTCCAAAAGAAACAACTATTTCCACAATTCTGCTATTTCTCTATAGTCATTAGAAGCATAAATTGAGCATACCCCAAAGACCAACTCATTAAAATCAAAAACTATCCAGACCACTCTTTTACAAGGAAAAAAACCCCATTTAGAAATATATTTACTCCATTTAGGGTTGATAAGGATAGAAGTGCCATCTCTACCCTTATCATGATTAGTAGAGAATGCAAAAGCATCTCTCCAAATACATTTGAAAGAGATGTCTAGTAATAATTTAGTAGCCTTAACTTCTTGCAACATGATGATATCAATATCTTTGTTCATTCTAAGAAACCTCTTTAAATTGTACTTTCTATCTGAGGATTCTAATCCTCTTACATTCCAAGATGAAAATTTTATATCCATATAAAAGTCAAGTAGAGGTATCCATGTTGGCCATAAAGCTCATGTAGCACTTAGGGATTTGTATTCCAAGGACCTTTGAGTTTTTTTTGCTAGAATAGCCTAGGAGCTTGCCTCTTTTCTTGTTATTATCTCTAGATCCAAGAGGAATGCCCTACTTGATCTCAATATCAGACTTAGGGGGACAATTCTTAGACCTAGGCTTCCTCATGGATCTTCTAATATTAGTTCCATCTGCAACTACCTCCACCCCCTTACACTCACCATAGGTGATATGATCCCACTCCCCAATCTCACCTTCCTCCATATCCTCATGATTAAGACCATCTTTACAATTCGTTAACTCTACCTTATCTTCCACCACCCCACTACTTCGCTCAAGCCTAGACAAGATATTGAGAGAGGAGGGGTCTGAGGGATTGAGAGGGACATGATGGGATGTGGGGGGGGGGGGGTTTCCAAAAATAACAATCAGTGAATAATTAGATAAATAATCTTAGAGTCATAGGAGGCTCAAATAGCTTCCAAGGCCTCATCTTCTCTAGGAATTTTAGATGGAGGAATGTAAATCCCCTCCCTAAAACTCTCACCACCCCCAAGAACCACCTCATCTCTCCTAATCTCACTTACTCCTCTACCCACAACCTCTTCTCTTCCCTCAAGGTCTTTAGTGAGTGGCTCACCACTTGAGGCCATGATTTTCTCATAAAAGTGTCCTCTCCTCTTCTAGAATGCCTCTGCATTCAATCTTAACCTTTCCAATTTGAATTATTGTGCATTAAGATATCTATGCCTAGATTTTTCCTTTTTAGGTCCAACATTTATTCTAATAGAGCCATCCACATTGGGATTTTTATTACTAGTCTTAGGGGAAACATTCCTGCTCTCAATTTGAGAAATGATCTCTCTTAGTTCATCTAGGTCGATAAATATAATCCTCCTTAGGAAAGGGTTCAAAATTGGATTTAGATGGAATGAGATTAGCTTGCCGAGGGCTAGGTTTTCCAATTACAAATTGAGAGCCAAATGGAATGGGAAGAGAATTAGAAGAATTAGGGTTACCACTCATGGGGGTTGGTTTAGTTTTATCTTTAGGTTTGGGAAGGAGGAGTGGATAGTTATGCCTCTTGTGGCCCTTCCTTTTTTAGAGGATATAAGCATTATTACCACCAAGGAAATCAACTAGACCATCTTCCAAATCAAAGTCAATGCCATCAGGAAGTTCAATACGAAGATTAAATGATAGAAGGACTCTCGCATCCATATGAGGAAGAAGAGAATCAAATTGATCAATATGTAGAACTTTCCCAAAGGATTCTAGTGCTTTAGGAAGGAGAGACCAAAGGAACGATGAGATATTATGTATTGTTAAGCACCTAGGACATGAAAGTGCCAACACTTCATCCATGTTTGCTTCTGCAAACCAGCCTAGGGCCTTCAACTTGCAGGCCCATATACTCCAAAACTGATGTTTGATATCTTCTTTTTAACTAGCAGCATCATGGAAACAAATTATAAATAAACCATTTTGAATCATACAATAGAAGGAAAAATAAAACCCTAATTTCCTTGCCTAAATATTGTGTATCCAATCATTAATAAAATTGTAGACACCTAAAATTGTCCTAACCATTACCCTTATTATAGCCAATTAAATAGATATTTATTATTTATTTAATAATTAACCTCATTCTACTTTAATTAAATAAATTCATATTTATTTAATTACACTCCCATTTATCCCTTATCCTAGATTAAATAAATTTACATTTATTTAATTTTAGCCTTTTACCGTATCCTTGATTAAATAAATTTACATTTATTTAATCTCATTTCTCCTCATCCTAATCCTCCATTTAATTAAGTAAATGATCTTGTTTACTTAATCAATCCCCTTTTAGCCCACTTGGAATTAAATATTGCATTTAATTCTATTTGAGCACATGGCTCCTAACTTTAACCCTCACCTAACCTCGCTTCCCTAACCTGACCCATCTTTCTAACCCAAGTCAACCCACTTTCCCACTAATTAATCCTAATCTTCCACCTAATCAATCCCTAATCATTTGCACAACCTTAATCTAAGGATTAAGAAATCCTAATCCAAACCCAAGTCACATGTGACTCTTACACACTCTTACATGTTGCATCCTCATAATTCTTACACACTCTTGCAAGTGTTGAAACTATTGTAATAGGAATATTAACTTCCCTTTAATTCCTTAAGGGCCCGTTTGGACCACGGCATACCAAATGCCAGATATAGTCAATTTTGGAATATGTTGCAATTATAGAAGATACATATTCTGAAAATGATTTCCTGAATATGGCCTGAGCCATTTGGCTTCTTTTTCGGGCTTTATTTTTCAACAAAACCCTAGCTCCAAAATAATGGCCAATAGTGGCTCTCTGGTTTAGCGACAAAAGTATCTTGAATAGTACTCTAGAGAATCATCAATGAATATTGCCAACAGGTGACGTTTGTTCTTTCCTTTGTATTTTTATACGATTCATCTTACAACAAGTATCTATGAATCCGACCTCACCGCAGTCGAAGATCTGAACCATTCTTCAAAGAAATTGTGCTAAAAATTTTGCACAGAAATCATAGGAAAGCAAATTGTCATATTGTGCCCTTAACCTTGTAATCCTTGTCACCACCTCTTCATTCATTTTGATAGTGAATGCAATTAAACCCACCTACTATGGTGAGAAATCCATGGATTTCAAAGCAATTGATCTCTCTGCAACAAAATTATGCACACTTGGCTGCTTTTAGAGCGCGGTTAACCTTCAACCTGCCGACACTGCAAAAATAGCGGATGCCAAAACATTGTTAATGGCAAATAGCGGACCTGACGGCACAAAAAATTGGCATATGAAACCTGCATGCGAGCCCGATATTCCAATTCCACCTTTTCAAGTGGAAGACGATATGCTCATTTTTTTGGCCAAATTGGAATATCGAAATTCCAATTCCATCCTTCGCTGTCGACCACAAACAATGGATAGCATATTCAGAATACAGTATTCTGGAATATCGGCTGATATGCCGTGGTCCAAACGGGCCCTAAATGACCACTTGCATGTGTATGGGACATGCTTTCAATGGATTTGAACTGAAAAAGACTCCTCGTGGCTATTGGAACCCCATATTTCATTTCTCATTTTTTTTCCAATGTGTTTCTTTATGGTTTTGTACCCCCATTAATTGTAATCATTATAAAATATCTTAAGTGGAAATTATTTAGTGTTTTTGTGCATGTTGTTGTTTTACCTAATTCTTATATAGTTTCCTTAGCCAAAAGTTTGAATTGTAGTTATGTTTCCCTTGTTGATGTGTTTTTAATGTCACATACCCATCATTTTCCCTCATGTCTGACACCCTCTTCAAAATCTACCTATTTTTCAAACCATCAATCCAATGACTTCCACCTAAATTAATGCTTCTGTACCACTATCTACCCTTCAACCTTTCAATTCCCCAAAGATCACTTAACCCTATAAATTTCCTTAATATTTCACTTATAAAGATTTCCATATTTCCTCTTCCTCACTACCACTTTTCTATCCATTATTTGTTACAACTAACCCTCTAAGTCCCAATTATCATCACTATTCTTATCCCTCTGCCACTTTGTCATATGTCATCATTTATCCCCAACCCCTAAAACACCTCTCCAACTTCCTATTTTTTCTTAATTGTAGAGGCCAATATTAAACTTTAGGTTGCCTTTTTGATGGTACAACTCTTTTACAGAAAGTAAATCTTAGGTTCAAATCTTCCAATTTGATAGAATGGGTTTCATTAATATTTTGATAACTTGTGTGATCATCTGCAACTTTGTCATATGATATGGGTTGGGCTTGATGTTTGATATATTTTAATAGAAAAAGTTTCTAGGTTTTGAACTCAAGAGTTTCTATACATTTCATAAGTGGCATCAACCTCCAATGTGGTTCCTAAAATCTCCTTCTCTACTAACATAGTTCTCAATAAGTTCTTGATAAGGTGATTTTTTGTGATTCATCCTATAATTGCTGATTTATTTTTTTTAATTTTATGGGGCTTAGAGAAGGATAGGCCAAGTTATGGTATGTTAAATATTGTCCTAGTTTGATGAACCTGCATCAACACTAACAATGATACTGAGAACTATCAAAACTGCCAACAAATTCTTTATGTTGGTGTAATTAAATATTCTTAATTATACTTTACTTAAGTTTACTTAGGATAATGCATTTATATATTAGTTGTCATGTAGACACATAGGAGTTTGCATTTCATTTTAGCACATGGTGTAGGAAGATTCTACTTTAGATGGTGTTAGTTGTTATCTCATTCCACTTTATGTGTGAGATCTACCTTTAGTGATATTATCACATTATCATCCTCTTATTGTTGCACATCTTGCACATACTTTGTTGTATAATGGAAGATGATCCACCTCTGGTGGACATGTGATTGCACCTTATCTTGTTGACAGGTTATCTCTTGCATCACTCCTAGTTATCATGCATTGTCTATATATTCAGGAACATCTACTTTGTATTTATCAATTGTATACATTATTCTTTGATTATTGATCATCATTGAATCCAGTCAATTGAGGATCATATCATTTTGTCTCTCTTGTTGTGCTATCTATTGAGCTTCTAGATCTTGGCATTTTCATTAGCTGTCTTAGGCGAATTCTTACATGGTATCAGAGTCATAGAAGATTTTATTGCATAGTCATTAGAGAGCCAATTGCTTCATATTTTGGAGGGCCACAATTTCGATCTAGAGGTGCAACAATTATTGGGAATGTCTAGAGAAAGATTTGACCTCACCATTAAGTTCGGGAGGCCATTCCGGTAAATTTTGACTATAAATTTGTCTATATTAAGATAAAGTTGAATTTGAAGATAATTTTTTTACAAATCGGATTTTGGTAGCCCAACCTCTATATTTTGTTAGTGACAGTGCAGGCGATACAAATATTAAAATTCATTGAAAAAGACATTGTATTAGCATATGCACTACATCTAACATCGGACAACATTGCAAGAACTGACAAGCACTCTCACAAGCCTTTGCTTGTTACATGGTTTGCGTAGATTGCAAAATTTGAAGACTGTAGAAAACCTATTTACGCCGTAGGTGTTTCCCTTTGAAAGAGTTTGAACAAAAAATTGCATCCAACGATGGAAATTTGTGCAAGAAGAATGACTACCATTGAAGTCATTTGAAGCATCCATTTATTTTAGCCACTTTACACGTCGGGTTTGTAAATGGAAAAGGCAAAGGCGCAGACTGTGGAGCCGGTGAAGAATGAATTCATGCTCCCATCCAAAGGGCATGTATTTGTTGAAGTAGTAATCAGCGTGCTCACAACAATGAAGGCAAATAGGTATAAAGCTATTGTGCCTTCCTTGATATTTCAAAGCATCTTCACCTGCTCTGCTAAAATGAGTAGAGTTGTTATCTCTGAGCCGAAACAATCCTCCTCTTCTGGTAAAAGAAGAGTCGGTGTGAAGGATTTGTTGGGCGATTTGGAGAATAGAGGAGTAAATAAGAAGCGGCATGGGTATATTGGCATCAGGAAACGCCCATGGGGAAAATGGGTTGTGGAGATCAGAAACCCCATTCAGGGAATGAGAGTCTGGCTCGGCACTTTCAATACTATCGAGGAGGCATCCATGGCTTATGATCGATAAGCTTTTTAGATCAAAGGCACCAAAGGCATGCTCAATTTCCCCACAATATGGCTGCTCGCGAATTTAGAATCATGAGATCCAATGTACAACAGCTTCTGGTTTAGACCCAAATTTCTGCAACAACGCTGGAGATGAGGATAAAAATCTCTGATTTACATGGAAATGTGTTTGGGGCAGAGGATGTTGAGTAGATTCTGCATTCGTACTGTGACAGTGTTCTCTGTAGCTGTAATAGTGTTGACTACGACTCGTAGTATTACTACTCTACACTCCTTGTAAAATCCCGCTTAAGTTCATGTTCAGCTCATTTCAATGTTAACATTATTCAACTCATTTCAATTTAAAATTTGGTGATCATATAATTTGGGAGGAAATTTGAGCAATCTAGAAGGTTTAAAAAATTGTTTTGTTTTGTTTGGTTTCTTTTTAATGAGAAATAAAGGAGGTCAAGATTACAAATATTATAACTTTTAAAAAAAAACTTATATATTTATTATCACTAGCATCTTAGTGTACAATGGGTATATCAAAGAGGTGTGAGAATCCAATTAATATAAAATTTGGACTATTGTTTGCATAGATTTATGTAGTAAATCAAGTCAATTTGTAGGAAATTAAAAAAATTATTTTGTTTGTGCAATGATTGTCTTAATGAAGAGGTGATAGCCTCAAATCAACAAAGAAGGGAGAGATGAAAAGTGAGAGAGGTTGCGAGAGAGATAGATAATAGAAAGAATTAGATAATACAGAGACAATACAAAGAGTTCTATTTGTTTATTATTATAGCACTCCTCATATTCAAATTATCATCTTATGAAGTAGGTATTATTAATGATTTGCAAGATTAAATAGCACTCATTCTCTTGAAGAGAGAAAGTAAAATGATGTAGTAATTAGGCATGTAAGGCTATTCCATATAATGTGTAATATAAGGTAATTATGTTTTTTTCATAAATTATATATATTTAATTAATGAATATAAATAAATAATAAACATAATATATATAATAATTTAATTAATATTATATGTGAGAATTCTATTTTGTTTAATAATGTACATTAAATTTCATATGATTGCTTAAATATTATAATTATGCTATGAGAAAACATACTATTCTACAATTGTCGATGTCTTACACTTTTTTGAAGTGCGAAAATGAAGAAAGGATATGGCACACACTAAATTTCCATGAATCTTGGAAATGACCACTGTATTAAAGTGTACTACTTTCATGATTGAAATTTTAGAGTGTGCCAATGCTAGGCCTTCATGTTTAGACACAAAGAGAGCATAAAATATTTTATGTAATTTAAATCAACAACGACCTTTAATTTTATTTTTTGAAAGGTATATAGGTTCTAAATTTGTGATAAAAATGATAATCTTCTATTTACATGGTGCACCTTGATTGTCACCCTTAATATTAGTCAATATAACTTAAAGATATTATTATAAGTAAGATTACATTTTAGGGTACAATTAGTTTTACATTTAAATTAGGGTTATAATCAATTAGGATAACATTAAGGGTTATGATTTAGTTACAATAAGTGTTTAGTCTTGTTGAAAATGATATCTCCCAACTAGTTTTATATAAGTTATTCATAATATAAATATGCTAGTAATGATATTGATACACATTCATCTAAAAATGAATTAAAACATTTAAATGACTAATATGAATATGCTAATAATAGTATTGTTTTGAAACATGATATATTTACGTCGTAGGCATTTTCCATATGAAATAAGCCAAGCTAAATATTTCAATCAATGGTGTAGTCTTCATAAGAGCCCTTGGTCAACCATCAAATTGATCGTCACCATTCATTTTTTCTATAGTTTTGTTATGCCGCTTTTCATTACTTGCCAAATTACTGACAAAACACTCAATCTGCAACTTTGTACGTGTCTTTGAGACATCAACTTTCTCACATAGCCTTCAAGAAAGCCAGATTACTATCAAATTATGACTTAGTCATAATTACCTGCTAGATTACTGGCAAAACCGTTGATAGTTTTCATCCTTTCTGTTCATCTTTTTAGTCTACCAAAGCACATAGATCCACAAACAAATATGAATCAATGTCTTCAGTGTACCAAATTTTTTTATATAGGATGAAGAACGAAACCCTATCCTGTTGCCTGCATGTCCAGTAAGCTTGGAGAGCATGAAAAACATTACACCCTCATTCGCTAGACAAAAGAGTGCAGTAAAGTGAGGCCAGTAATGTGCATGATCATAAACTGTCTTTACCTTTTGGCCTTTCAAAATGGCCTCATCCAGATAGGTCTTTGGATTTTTTGGAGACGTTAGGAACTCAGTGGATGTAGTTGAATTGAGGAATTCTATTTGTTTAGTAAAATCTATGGCATCTCCCATCCACAAATTGTCCTGAGTCAAATAAATTCATATGTACTTTGTAGTCCTAAATACAAAACAAAGATGTATCATGTATTTTAATTTCCAAAAATTAAACTTCCAATTTTTAAACTTAGCTGATTCATTGTGTAGGTTTTGGTTTCAACATGAATCTAGAAACAACATAGAAAGAAAATCAATAAATTACAGAAACTTAGGGTTTCTACATAGAAAAGATTTGAGATATTACCAAGTAAAAGGTCATAGCTACTACTACTTGTGTTGGATTGATGAGTTGTTTGGAGCCTGTTCTGAGCATGATAGATAGCTCGATTCATGTTTGTCCACAACAACTGATGTAATATAGGACCAAACACACCTGGATGTTTTTTTGTTCTATTTTAAAGTGTATTAACTCTAAAATGTATTATCTTTCCAAGACATGTCATATTTTGGAGACCATTGTTCATGTGCTTATTATGGCTAGCACAAATTTTATTAATGTTGTGTTGCTGAAATTCTTGTTTAGAGACAGAGAGGGGAGAAATAAAGAGGGAGAGATGAGAGATAAAGGGATATAGATGGATGAAAAGAAATAGAAGGATATGGGTAGAGAAAGAGGGATATAGAGAGAGTGGGGGGACAAATAGGGAGAGATGAGGATAGAAAGAGGGATAGGTGCAAAGGGAAGAGTAAGTGAGAGAGTAATGAGATAGAGAGAGGTATGGAGATGGAGATTGAGAAGAAGAGAGATATTGAGGGGGGGAAAGAAAATAAAAATAGAGATGAATATAGAGTGAGAGAATAGGAGAAATACAGATAGATTGATAGAGAGATGAGGAGACATGGAGAGGATGAGAGGAGAAATGAACAAAGGGAAAAATAATTAGTTGACCTTTCATACCTCTACAGCATACCCATTGCACACTAAGGTGCGATTGCTAGTTTTTAATACATGTAGCACTAAATTATCAAATTCCTCTCTCCCATCGTAGCTCATCTGGCTCATTGAAATGATATTACATTCAAAAGGTTCACCCAATGAGTTTGTCAACATTGACATTGGTCAACTCACCAACCTAGGAACAAAACAAAAATTGTGATTGATGTGGCATTTCCCTCCAATCCAATCTCCTAGTTGGCTTAGCACATTGACATTGCACTACACTGCACCACCCAACAACACACATATCACCCACTAGACATTGCATTCTTTAGCTCCATCAACAACCATTGGGTAGACATTACCAAACATTGCACTCAGCCAGATGATGAAGACATTGAATCAAACATTGAGACAATCTTGCACATATGACATTGGGGCTGTTGAATTCACGGATCCAAGCTATTCAATAGATATTCAACATCAAAGCCGATCTCAACATCCCCCAATATACAAACATCTAAATTAGGCTCGTCCATATATAATTCTAGCTTAAAAATTCACTCCCAAGTCCACCAACGAACATTGCAACATGAGGGCGCCAACATCATTCCCTCAAATAGTGACATTGACGCCAAGCATTGCATCATGCTCACTATTTAGGTATCCGAAGTGACATTGATCCAAATCTTGAGCTCGTCTTCCACGCAGGTCCTTTTGTGAGCATCATTTTTGGTGTGCTAGTGATGAAGGGTGCTCCCCTTAATACCACAAGCACATAACAGAAATAGAGAAACAACAACAATAATATGCAAGAACAGAAAATTGGCTTCTTATTATCTCCACAAATGTGGAATTACAAACTTTCAGAATTACAATATGCAAAGCCACATGGGCATTCCCTTACAATATTCTGTAGGACAAAGCCTCGAATCAATACCCAAAACTGCCCTAGACAACACTACGGGCCTTCTTTATATAGGCAATTTCCACCGCCCGAGAAGGTTCTAGAAATTTAGCCCTTAGGGCCCACCAAATTTAGAATTATTTTATTTTACAATTTATTACATCAAAGTCGGCTCAAAATGAGTTTTGAAACCTAAATAAAAATTTTGAAGAAAAATTATTTTTCGCCATTTCAGGTGACCCAACTTCCGAAGACCATAAGTCATCGCCCGTTGACCCGATTGGCTATTATAACCCCATTCTAGAAATGCCACGAAGCGCTCTACAAGCTTGACCAGCGCAAAATGCTCGTCACCCAAATTTTCAACCTCATCCGGGGCCTCTAAAGCCTTCAAAACTGAGTTTGAAGTTTTTGTACCCTGCTGCCAATACCGAAAATCTTCAATATCTTCAAAACTACACCTGATCTAGCCATGAAACTTTGCTGGCAAACTGATATGACTAAGATGAACCTCCATATGTAAAATCGGACATAGTCTTTATTTATTTAAAAGGAATATTTCATCCCCTTTTAATAAATAAAAAGCCCCCCCTTTTCCTCTTATCCTAAGTTGCACAAATAAAGCATTATTCTTATTTTATAACAAGGGAAAAAGCACTTTTTGTCTCATATGGACACAAAAGTCAACTCTTATTTTCCTATTGGAGGATACTTGTGCACATGGATTGCTCCTCTTTTAAGCTCCACCGTTGATTAAATCTTTTGTCTCTTAATCTCCATGGTCCATTCCTCCTCATTTCCTTTAAAATGAGAGCTCTCTTCTTCATTCTAGATCCCCAAATTTTTATGCTAACTTTATGCTGCAGGATTTCTAGGTCACTTTGGAGCTTTTGAAGATTTGGAGCATTCTTAGCATCTACATCTCATTCTTGAATTCTACATCTCATTCTTGCATTCTTAGCTTAGCTTCATATTTATGCTTTCTTAGATTAGCTTCATTTCTATGCTCTAGATTAGCTCACATAGATTAATTAGCAAAACATGTGCTATAAATGTGTCACACTTCTATGAATCATTACATTCAAGAACGCTCAAGAATGAGGTCTCAAAAATCGATCCATAGCTCCCTAGGCATGGAGTGCAAGGGTTTTAAGAATGCTCTTAGCTAGAGCTATTTAGCCTATAACCTTGCTAGTAAACCATGCAATGAGAGATTCAATGAAGACAAGGGCAAGAATGTCAATATCCTCAAGAATCAAGAATGAAAATGCAATGCAATGCTATGCTAGAAATGGAAATGCAAGCTAAGCTATGAAAGGAAATATGCAAGTGTTACAACCCAAGCTAATTAATCTATGTGAGCTAATCTAGAGCATATAAATGAAGTTAATCTAAGAAAACATAAATATGAAGCTAAGCTAAGAATGCAAGAATGAGATGTAGATGCTAAGAATGCTCCAAATCTTCAAAAACTCCAAAGTGACCTAGAAATCCTGCAGCATAAAGTTAGCATAAAAAGTTGAGGATCTAGAATGAAGAAGAGAGCTCTCATTTTATAGGAAATGAGGAGGAATGGACCATGGAGATTAAGAGACAAAAGATTTAATCAATGGTGGAGCTTAAAAGAGGAGCAATCCATGTGCACGAGTATCCTCCAATAGGAAAATAAGAGTTGACTTTTATGTCCATATGAGACAAAAAGTGTTTTTTTTCCTTTTTATAAAATAAGAATAATGCTTTATTTGTGCAACTTAAGATAAGAGGAAAAGTGGGGGCTTTTTATTTAATAAAAAGGGAGGAAATATTCCTTTTAATTAAATAAAGACTTAGGATAAGATGGTTAGCCCATAGAAAATAATCGAATAAATGATAGAGCTAAGATTTGATCAAGAACAATTAATTGATGATTTAGCAAAAGGGGCTAATAGTCTAGATGACCATTTTTAGGTGTATACAAGACCAACTTACTAAAAAATAGCAAGTTTCCATAAATAGCAACTCTGCACAAGATAGCTCTTATTGAATACAAAAATAGAAATATTTTTGGGTGATGCAAGATTGCCCTTACACCCAAGATGCTCCTGCATCAACCAGCTTCTATGCAACAATATTTTTGTGAAGCTCCTCTATAGAGACATTGCAACTCATAGCTCCTCATCACCTAAATCCACATTATAGATATCTGACTCGACATTGTGATCTAGCATTGTAGGTCAATCCCAACTTCCAACCAATATGGGGTGTTTTGGTATTTGGCATTTTATATCTTTTAAAATTTGGAGTTTTCTAAAAAATTTAGGCGCTCAACTAGGGTTTTTTTGCCTTGCGTCGATCTTCTGCAATCTTGTCCTTCACACATACCACAGTTATTATGGGAAGTAGTTTAGTATATATGGCTCCGGCCACTTCCCACCAAGCAGTTGATGCTGGTGCTGGAGTGGTTTCGGATAGCAATGGTGCCGCCAAGCAAACGTCCTTGCAAATTTGTGCCCAAAGTGTTTCACGAGGTATGGCTCAGCCTGATATTGTTTTACCCAGTAATGAGTTCAATGATGCTTGCACTTGGCTTGAAACGCATACTGTATACACCTAAAAATGGTCATCTAGACTATTAGCCCCTTTGCTAGCATTTTTGCTAAAATCATCAATTGCTTATTCTTGATCAAATCCTAGTTCTATCATTTATCTGATTATTTTCTATGGGCTAACCATCTTATTCCTAAGTCTTTATCTATTAAAAGGAATTCCCTCCCCTTTTAATAAATAAAAAGCTCCCACTTTTCCTCTTATCCTAAGTTGCACAAATAAAGGATTATTCTTATTTTATAAAAAGGGAAAAAACTCTTTTTGTCTCGTATGGACACAAAAGTCAACTCTTATTTTCTCATTGGAGGATACTTGTGTACATGGATTGCTCTTCTTTGATGCTCCACCGTTGATTAAATATTTTGCCTCTTAATCTCCATGGTCCATTCTTTCGCATTTCTTATAAAAGGAGAGCTCTCTTCTTCATTCTAGACCCCCAACTTTTTATGCTAATGTTATGCTACAGGTTTTCTAGGTCACTTTGGAGCTTTTTGAAGATTTGGAGCATTCTTGGCTTTTGCATCTAAATGTTATCATAGTTTCATTTCTTGCATTATCATGGTATTCATAGCTTTGTATTTAGCTTAGTTTTCTTTATGCTTTAGATTACTTCATCTAGCTTAATTAGGAGGCTTTGTAATACTTGTTCTTTCATTTCCATAGTTTAGCTTGCATATTCATCTTAATCTAGCTTGCATTGCATTCTCATATTGATTCTTGAGGATATTGGCATTCTTTCCCTTGTCTTCATTTGAATCTCTCATTGCATGGTTTACTAGCAAAATTATTAGCTTAATAGCTCTAGCTAAGAGCATTCTTAAACATCCTTGCACTTCATGCCTAGGGAGCTCTAGATCGATTTCTCAAGGTTTCCAATCCATGGATTCTCTTGGAAGCAATGATTTAGAGAAGTGCACATTTTAGTGTGTACATTTTTGGTGCCCATCGTGGGGCAAGACAACTTTGTTTTGCCTTTCTTTGCTGCATTTCCGCTATAGGTTTCAGCTATTTTTATTTTTTTGTGATTTTCGTACACTGTCTATACTTCTGTGCGTCACTATTGCGGAATCTCGCGCGAGGTTTCTCACCGTATCGTGTGAAGATTTGTTGTCTGTAGCACTTCTGGGGATAACGAAGTACTTTCTCATGTGAGCCTATGTATTTTCTCGTATGAGCCAGTGTACTTTCTTGCACGAGCCGACATACGTTCTTGCGTGGGCTTGTGATTTCTCGTGCACGGTTCTGTACTTTCTCACGTGGGCTTGTGCGTTCTTGCATGCAATTTGGTACCGTCTCGCTTAAAATTTTGTGACAAACAGAGACCAAAATTCCAAATTTGTCAATTTTGTTTGTTGTTTTCAGTTTTCCTAAATTTTTGAAAATTTCAGCATTAATCTGTGCCACTCTAGAAAACGGGCACCTATTTTTGAGAAATTTTTGCAAACGGTATCAAAAATTGAAGTGTGATATATCGTTGGAAAGGTCTTTCCGAGCGTAATCCAACCATGCTAGTTTCATTCTTAGATTTTACCATTTGATCAACTATTTTACTTGCAGATTATTTGATTTTTGATGTGCTAACCATTGTGGGGCTAACAAGTTGTGCTTGTAGGTGCTCTCATTGCTTGAAATATTTTGCCAAAAGAACGCATGTCAAAGCTTCAAATGCACAAGGGCTACTAACAGTTTTTGTAGGGCTGCCCAAAGCATAAAAACCCAATCAAGTGCTTGTTGTTGATTTCATTTCAAGTGTGGCAATTACTAGTTGTTTCATTTCATAGGAACATAATATCTTGTTGTAGGGATTCTTGGGTGGTAGGAGAAGTATGCTCTTCACCCTTGTGGTGAACCAAAAAATTTTGACCCATCTTTAGATTTTGAAAGCAAGAGGGTAATTTAACATTTGCTTGGTGTGTTTGGGAGAAAGCCTTTGAGATAGGGGAGTATGCTCTTCACCCTTGTGGTGAAACAAAAACCTTGAATCTTATAAGTTGATCCATTTCTTTGTTTAGATCTTTTAGAATCTTTTAGTGGGCCTACTCTTGAGAAATCAAGAGGAACAACCCAAGTGGGGACAAGCTAATACCAAGCTATTCCAACCCACTATAATCTCAAGGCTATCAAGGACACAAAACCTTGGTAGACGTAGTGCTTGTCTTCACTTGATGTGAGTACTTGTGGGATTGTGACCATGAGAAAAGTATTGAGCAAGAATGCTTAAGGTACTCTTGAGGCCGCGAGGTCCATTACTTGCTGCAAGGTAAGGAGTCCCTTTGGGGAGCAAGAGGGGTACTATGAATGGAAGCCCTTACTAAGAACCATAGATAGAAGCCACCCTATTTTTCTGCTTAGCTTCTTGGTGCAAGGATTGATCCAAGTGGAATAACCTGGATCACCCCAAGATTACTCACCATATGTGTTCCTTTGGTTGTGTCTTTGGCACTTCCATGACAAAGCCAATATCTATTGTGGGTAACCACTTTGTGTGAGGTAATGGAACATCAAGTTGTGGGCCAAGTTGATAAGTAATGAGCTTTGAATTTCTATGTAGTAAGTGCTTGAATTGTTCTCATTGTTATATACCCGTGTTAACGTTCTTGAACATACAAACATTGTGGTAGTGCTCATAGAAGTTTTCATTTTGATATCCCAATTGCTTGTCTTGGCAAGGTTGCTTTTGCTCTTGCACAAGTGTTTGATGACATGTTTGATCACCTACTGTTTGCAAACTTGTCTACTTCCTGATATTATTGTGCTTGAAATCAAAAAATTGTACTTGCAACCTACAACATTGACCAAATTGCTTTCAAAACTGAGTTTTTCACGTTCACTGGTCAAGAGTCGTATGATACTGAAACATCATCGCATACCTTCAACCAAGAATCCTGAGTTATTCTGCTGTCCTACTGTTGTTGCAATTTGAAGTTGCTAAACTTGCATTTTAACCTGCTGTAGAGTGTGTTTTTCTATTCTTATCTAAAGCTGGTTTGTTACCTACATGCTTAGGATTTTTCTAGACTAAAACAAATGAGCTAAAACTATTGTATTTGAGCCTATCGAATGTCACTTTTGATCACTTGTCAAAACATGGTTACCTATCTAGCTACTTGCTAATTGAGCTTCTTGCTCACATCTAGGCTTGTGTCAATTGACTGTTGTAAGTTCTTGAGCACTTTGACTAGCCATCTCTATTGTTCTATCTCGACAAGTGATCATCATTGGATTTTTCTTATCTCAACATCTAAGAAACTTTGTCTCATTTTATTAGTCAACCAACAATTCTTTTTCATGCCGGTTAAAACTCGGTCTCAATTTGAGCAGGAGAATCATCCCCCATTCAGTTACACTCAGTTACCTTCTCCAACCAAACGCTCACAAGGATAGTTCTAGTTTTGACCACTCTAAGGATTCTAAGGCTACCCCATTGTACAAAGGAGGCTTCCTCTTTTCCACGTTCAAAACCCCCAAAAACACAGACAGTGTCTCACTTACTATGAACGAACAAGAGAGATATTGTCGTATGCAAGAACACTTTGAGCAAAGAGATAAACAAGCACTCTTGGATAGAGAGTATAGTAAAAGCTTAATGGAAGCTGCTAGGCACATAGATTCAATAGGGATGTCCCATGAACAACTTGGGACTAGTAGCTATGAAAATAGACCTTTTTTTGGCACCAGTGGCAACAACGGAAACAACACGCCACCAAGGTCCCCTCCAAGATGGACTTTTGATGTACCTTCTTCACCTCCTAGACCACCTCCCTCTCACCATGAGGAAGAGGCCATTGATGATATTTCTAGTGAGGATCTTATTGCATTTGAACAAGATGAAGACTCCCAACGAAAGATGCTTAAGCTTTTAGAGTGCAATGGCGACCAATATTTCCAATATATGACTTCTAGAGGATACAAGCTTCCTCGTGGGTATGATGTCAGACAAATTGTCTAACAAAGAGTACCAACTAAATTGGAAGTCCTCAAGGAAGAACTATGCCGGACAAATCAATGCCTTACCCAAATGGCAATAGAAAGAGAGCCTCCAAAGGTCTCCTTTGTAGAATCTATTTGTGCTCTTCCATTTGATAGGAGTCTATACATGGTCCCATTTCCTAGGGATATTGAGGTTCCCAAATATGACAAGTATGATGGAAACGGTGACCCCCATGACCATGTGCGTCACTTTTACACTCTTAGCATGGACTTCCTTCATGAAGACACATTTTTGCTATGATTATTCCCTTGAAGCTTAAGAGGACAAGCTTTAGAATGGTTTGCAAAATTGACACCTCCTTTGAAGACTATTGATGAGTTGGCTATGTGCTTCACACAACACTATTCGTACAACATTCAACAACCTATCACTATGATAGATCTAAGTGCTCTAAGGCAAAATCAAGGTGAGCCATTTGCCACCTACTTGCAACATTGGAGGTCATTGTATTCTAGATATTCTCATCCGCTACCTAAGAGCAAAAAGATTGACATTTTTGTCAACACTCTAGTGCTTGAGCTATATTATGATCTAAGGAAACAACTTTTCTCCTCTTTCAACGACATGGTTGAAAGTGCTTATAGGATTGAGGATGTGGCCATAAGAAAAGGTGATATTGTTATCAATAAGGATACTAGACTATGGCAAAGACAAGAGCAAACCTTGGAATAGAAATAAGCATGTTGTCAACAATGGGGTTGTAAATGTCCCAAAAGTTAAAGAACCTACTTTCAACCTCTCTAATGCTATCTATGCAGCAAAACAACAAGAAGCTGCCAACACTCAAAATGCTCCTAAGCCTCAGAATGCAGATAAGCCAAAGAAACAATTCCGACGATGGGTCTATACCCCATTGGCTGAACCATATGATGTGATTCTTAAGACTTTGGTTGAAAATAATTATCTTACGCTTCCTGAGAAAACTCATCCCTATGATCCGCCAGTTAAGCCTGATTGGTGCTTCCTGAGAAAACTCATCCCTATGATCCGCCAGTTAAGCCTGATTGGTGGAGAGAAGATCATTACTACCACTATCATAGAAACAAGGGACACAAGACTGACAATTGTTTCACACTTAAAGATGCTATACAAGATCTCATTGAGGGAGGCACAATTCTCATAGATGGCTTAGTTAAAAATTTTGATCACGTAGCTTTCAAAGATCCTCTACCTAAGTATGACAAAGGTGAAACCTCCCAAGCACATAAGAAGAATCATGATGCTAAGATCAACTATACATATACTTTTGATTCGCTTGTGATCAACATGGTGGAGCCCGTTGAGAGTGTTCTTATGATGAGACCTCAAGATGATAATAAAGCCAATCATGGTAGGCCAAAGTTGGTCTTGCAAACATGAGGTAGTTCATCTTCCCGAAGTGAGACATTGAATGTTGTTACTAGGGGGCAGGCTAAACTGGTCCTTAAAATTGCGCCTGATCCTAAACAAGCCTCATCTTCCAAACCAGTAGCTTCTCCAGCTTTGTCTAGCTATGATCTTGTCCATCAGTTGCAACAGACACTAGCACAGATATCTATTTTTGAGTTGCTTGAGCTATCCCCTTTGCACAAGGAGATCTTTGAAAAGGCTTTGCGTATAGCTAATGTCCCTAATGAAATTGACCTAGATAGGTTCCAGGCTATGGTCAACCACATCTCATCACCTCATTATCTATCCTTTTCTACAGAAGATGACATATCTATTAGTCACCCTCACAATCTTGCTTTACATATTGAAGTTATGGTCTACAATACCCAAGTCCGTCGAGTCCTGATAGACAATGGCGCTGGGTTAAATATTGTTTCTTTCAATGTTGTGCAACATTTGGGTTTATTAGAATTTGTTGTAGATCCTAAATGGAAGATTACTATAAAAGCATATGATGAAGTTGAAAGATCTTCCAAAGGTCTTGTCACGCTGCCTGTCTGAGTGGGCCCTGTCATGAGAGACATTATGTTCCAAGTATTGGACATCCCCCTTGCTTATAACATCCTTTTGGGTCATCCTTGGATCCATATCATGCAAGTTGTGCCTTCTACATACCATCAGTGTGTCAAATTCCCACATAAAGGAGCTAAAATTGTGATCCCCGGGGATCATACTATTGCTATCAATACTCTTGCTGCTGCTGAAACGTTTGTTCCTCACAACAAACCCTATAATGATCCTACTGCATCCCTAGCTGTTGCTGAGAAAACTTTTAAAATGATGAGCATTGGTATGGGTGAATACACGCTGGATTCCATTGCTGTTATGCCTACTTCTCCTAGATCATATGGGAGACCTTCTGATAAGACAAAGCCTTCTACTTCTACCATGACAATTTTTGGTAATTTTTTTCAAGCGTCCATACCCCTAGAGGCAAAAAGAGAAGAACAAGCTATTAGAGAATGGATCTATAGAGACAAAGAAGACAGTACCACTATTGCTACTCCTATTTCTCCTAAGCGCTATGGTAAAGGCTATAAATTTTTGCAGCAAATGGGCTATCACAGTCATGGACCTATAAATGATAATGGACATGCCCTAGTCAAACCTTTGAGTCATACTAATGGCCGACCCTCTAAGATTACAACAATTCTAGGATATGGTGCTGCTGATGACCTCCCTACATGTTCTAGCAATGCTCCCATGATTAGTGATTCAGACACAGATACATATGAGTCACCACTACACACTATGGCTCAGATAGGAGATGATCTTCCTTCTACTTCACTTCTTTGGGGAGAAGAATGCATACCTACCCATGATTCAGCTGAAGCTTCTATGTCTAGCGATAATGAATTTGATCCCCAAGCTAGACAATGGAGAAATATTTTGCGGTTAATGAAAAGAGAAGATCTCACAAATAATGTCGCTGAAGCCTCTACTTCTAAAGGTCCTAAACCTTCTTGGTGCAAGCATCCCAGTAGAAGTGTAACAATAGATTCAAATGAATATGAATGGGATACTCTCTCTGATGGATCTTCCATAGTGGATATGGAAGTGGATGTTGTTCATACTTATGGTGACCAACCCGATGTAGTTGATGAGTCTCACGTAGGGTCTGATGAGTTTAATCCACATATTGCTTTAGTGGACCACGCTAGTCCTTCTATGACAAGTCTAGATCTTAACACTTTCGGAGCTTAACCTATAGGTTCAACCTCTCTTGTCACCAAAGATGACATCCCTCGCATAAATGCTATTGAACCAGTCACTTCATTTCATCTCGCAAAATCGGATCTCATAGCTTGGTCCACCCATGATCAACATGCTATTGAACCTATTACTTCTTCCACCAGCAAACCAACAACAAAAAGGACTGAATCAGAAATCAAATACCTCAATCATCAAATCAAAATAAAAGAGCAATGGTCAGATGGTGAAAACCACATTGTGGCGATATTCGAACCTAAAAAAAGTAAAAATAAAGACCTGCTAAAAAATTATGATTATCAAATAAAAGATGACAAGTTGATTCTCTACAAAAAAATGGTGAACTTTTTCAAGAATTATTTCACCTTTGTCATATTTCAGCACATTCCTAGAGCTCAGATCAAAGCTGCTAATGCCTTGGTTACTTTGGCATCCATTTTACAATTAAAAAGCATAAATCCCGCTTCCAATTCTTGGTGGAAGAATTACACTATCTTGCTCATAGTCCTTACACTGCCATCATATTTTCCTATTTCCAAGATCATGTTATCCTTGAAAATATTATCCATCACACCTCACACTTTACCCTCATCTTTGGTGACTTGTATAGGAAGGGTCTAGACAAAACTCTCCTTAAGTGTCTAGAAATAGAGGAGTCGAACAAAGTGCTAGCTGAAGTCCACGATGGTATATGTGGATCACACTTTAACGATCCTGCACTAGCTTGGAAATTGCTTAGGGCTAGCTACTATTGGTTAGGACCTTATCTTATCATTGCAGTAGTTGGGTTCGAGGTCTATTAGTTATCTACGTTAGAGGAAGAAGAAATTACCAAGCTTATCAATGTTCTACATCTAAAGAAGTGCTATGTCTGACGTTCTTGAGCTCTTTGTACATATTTTATTGATCCTGAAAAAATTCATATATGATGCTGAAAAAATCCTAAAAAGTATAAAAAGTATTGAAAAAATGAGCATCCTAGTGAAAACCTAGCAATAGGCACTTTGATGTCTCGCCAAAAAAATAAAAAAATTCAATAAAAAAAAAAAATAGAAAAGTGCCTTGGTGAAAACCTGGAAACAGGCGCCTTGGTAGCAAAAATACAAAAAAAATTTGCAAGAAGTCCTGAAAAAAATCCATCAAGTGGTGAAAACCTAGAAACAGGCACTACTTGAGACCCTTGCACCTATGTCTATCAGTCTTGCATGGCGCTTCTTCGCTCCACTTTCCGCTTTGCCTCTCCTAGCCTGGAATTGACTCTTGTCTTAGTCTAGGGGGCATACGTTGTTCTAGCTTATCTTGGGTCTCTTTGTGCATTCGGGTTTCTTAGGCCTCTTGGTTCCAATTGTGTTTTTCAACACCACCCCAATACAGTGTTTTTCAGCACTTCCCTAGCGTTGAGTGTTTCTTAACACTTATCAGATATCCTACCCGCAGTCCAGAATGATGCAATATTTCTCACTGGCAGATGCGATACTCAAAGATTGACTCTATGACCTACACACATGCACTTAAACACTTGACTTGCTAAGACTTGCTAGACTTTATTTCTTTGTGTGCTGTCTATGATGATTTCTTTACTGAGTGTTCTCTCCCTAATAGTTTTCGATGATGCCGAGCTAGAAGACTGGGGCATGAGAACATGTTTTATTTTCTTTTTGCTTGTGGGTATATTTTTGTTGGTCCTCACTGTCATTAGCATTTATGCTTGTTCCACTTGACATTGGATCTACAAGGTATTATCCTTGACTATTTTCTGCAAGCGCATGCTTATAGTCATCTAGACTTTCTTGTGTCTTAATGCGAGCATAATCTTGCTATATCAAACTTAGGGAATCTCACTGCACTAATCATCTTGACTTATATGTCTTTGGTGCCTAGGTGGGATTTCCACATTCCTATCTGATATAGATCATATTCAGATCCACATAGTTATACTAGTGTGTATTGTATGATCTTGTGACGCTACCAATAACGCTCGATAATGAAAATTAGAGTCTAAAAGCTTTGTAACCTTGCAAGTAAACCACTTTTCATAGTAGCTTGCATTTTTAGGTTCATGTTAGTTAGTTTTGCATCTTGCATATGGAGAGAGCTCTCCTTTCATCTTTCACAGACTTATTAGTCAAACTGTGCTCACTTTTCACTTCTTCCCGATCATGTCTTTCACTTCTTGTCTTTCATATCACATCATTTTCTCTTCATTTCAGGATCAAAACCAAAATCCGTGTTCACCTTGCAATTGGCTAACCTTTTGAGGCCTGATCCTTCGATCTTCACTGGGGCATCTTTTCTTTCTTCATCTCCATCTCTCTCACCCTTCCAGTCTTTCATTCACATTTCATCTCTCTCTAAGGCCTTGACTGGGGCATATTTTCCCTGCTTGATGATTATCCTATCATCTTTCATCTTCGATTATGATTTCTAGTGATTTGATCATGTTGCTCTTGCTTCTGCCTTCCCTCTACCTGATTTTGCTTTCGATCCCGAGGGGGCAGACACATCATATCCTATTGGCTATTCTCTAGAGCATATGCTTGACCATTCCATTTTCTCTGATCGATCTATCTTTGCACTTGACATGTTAGTTCTTGTCTTGAGTCCTGATACTGCCCATCTCTTTCCTAAGTGTTTAGTACTATCGCTACCAGGCTGACCATGTAGGATTTGCTATCTCTTTGCACTTCATTCTTTCGAGTCAGATCGCTATTGCTTGCCTTCTTGGCTGATCTATTATTTGATGTAATGTGTTCCCAGATCGATCACACATTAGTCAAAGAGGGGCAAATGTATATACCTAAAAATGGTCATCTAGACTATTAGCCCCTTTGCTAGCATTTTTGCTAAAATCATCAATTGCTTATTCTTGATCAAATCCTAGTTCTATCATTTATCTGATTATTTTCTATGGGCTAACCATCTTATTCCTAAGTCTTTATTTATTAAAAGAAATTCCCTCCCCTTTTAATAAATAAAAATCCCCCACTTTTCCTCTTATCCTAAGTTGCACAAATAAAGCATTATTCTTATTTTATAAAAAAAGAAAAAACACTTTTTGTCTCATATGGACACAAAAGTCAACTCTTATTTTCTCATTGGAGGATACTTGTGCACATGGATTGCTCTTCTTTGATGCTCCACCTTTGATTAAATCTTTTGCCTCTTAATCTCCATGGTCCATTCTTTCTCATTTCTTATAAAAGGAGAACTCTCTTCCTCATTCTAGATCCCCAACTTTTTATGCTAATGTTATGCTGCAGGTTTTCTAGGTCACTTTGGAGCTTTTTGAAGATTTGGAGCATTCTTGGCTTTTTCATCTACATGTTATCATAGTTTCATTTCTTGCATTATCATGGCATTCATAGCTTCATACTTAGCTTAGTTTCCTTTATGCTTTAGATTACTTCATCTAGCTTAATTAGGTGGCTTTGTAATACTTGTTCTTTCATTTCCATAGTTTAGCTTGTATATTCATCTTAATCTAGCTTGCATTGCATTCTCATATTGATTCTTGAGGATATTGGCATTCTTTCCCTTGTCTTCATTTGAATCTCCCATTGCATGGTTTACTAGCAAGGTTATTGGCTTAATAGCTCTAGCTGAGAGCATTCTTAAACATCCTTGCACTCCATGCCTCGGGAGCTCTAGATCGATTTCTCAAGGTTTCCAATCCATGGATTCTCTTGGAAGTAATGATTTAGAGAAGTGCACATTTTAGTGTGTACACATACCCTTATTGGCTATTTTCTAGGTCGCAACCCTCCTGAACATGTTCTCAAGGATTGGGTTGTGAAATCTTGGACTCCTCACGGAATCTACTTGGATGACATCCAAAGCCTCACCAAAGGATTTTTTTTGTTTCTCTTTTCTAACCCCTCCCATGTGGATGCCATTTTTACCAAAGGTCCCTGGAACCTTAGGGCCTCATTGTTAATCTTCCAACCCTAGTCTCGCGACTTCTCTGTCTCTGATGAAAAGAAGCTGAAAGTTCCAGTGTGGGTAGAGTTCCCTGGTCTTCCCTTACCTTGTTGGCCTTTCATGCATGCCATAGTGTAGAAGCCAGGTAGGGTTATATGTGTTGAGCATGACTGTTTTCTTAATCCACAGCCTCAAAAGAGGCTCTACGTTGAGGTTGACCTTTCTAGGGATCTCAAAGAATCCATCAAGATTCGGGTTGGTGATACCACCTTCACCCAGAAGGTGCTTTATCTCAAACTTCCCAACACTTGTTATCATTGTCAATCTATGGAGGATAAGATTAAGGACTTCCCTTTGGTAGTGCCTCGTACCAAGACTCCTCCCAAGGATTCTAGTTCTCAGCCAGCTAAGGTTGGAAAAAAAGACAAGGGCAAAAAAGATGAATGGGTTACAGTCGACCGCCGTAACAAGCCCCACAAGAAGCCTGCTTTGGCTTCTATTTCCTATCTACCACCCTCAAATAACATGGTTTATTTGGAAACCCCTGTTATCAAGGTTTCAAACCCTGCTCCTCAAGGGAAAGAAGTTATTAACTCCCAGGTTACCGCTCCTCCAGCCCGTATGCCTCCGTCAGCCGTAGAGATTGTTTCTTCCAATTCTTTTCGCCGCTCTCGCAGCCCTTCTGGGCGTGCTGAGACTAAGTTTGATGGCATGCAGGAAAAATGGCGTAATATTTCTTTGGAATTTTCTGGGCCTGCTTTTGCCCCAGGTTATTTATCTAATAGTTTTGACTCCCTTGGGGATGAGGATGGAATGGATGACACTGTTATTCCATGAAGTACATCTCATGGAATGTTCATGGGTTGACAGACCTACACATAAAATTTTTTGTCAGGGATTTGCGTCGTCATTTTTGTCATCTGGATGTTTTATGCCTCCAAGAAGTTAAGATTTATGGTTTCATGCTTGATGCTTCTTGTAAAGTTATTTGGCCTACAAGCCTTTCTCTCTGCTCTCAACACAAGGCTAGTCGAGGTGGAGTTGTAACTCTCCTTTCTCCTCATTGGCATTCCTTTCTAGTTAGTCATGGTTCTGACCCCATGTAGAGAGTTGTTTGGGCCACTTTCATTATTGAAAATCATTCTTTTGGCATAGTTAATATTTATGCTCCCAATGATGTTGTTGAGAGATCTCACCTGTGGCGTTGGCTTGCGGATTCTCTGACACCTGCTACCTAGATTGTTTGTGGGGACTTTAATATGGTGGAGATGGCATCTGACAAGGATGGATTTTTGCCTTTTCGATGGATAGTTGGAGAAAGAGAAGCCTGGTATTACATGCAAAATAAATTAGGGCTTTTTGATCCTAATATGGGCCGCCACCATTTTGATGGGGTCTAGCACACTTGGTCTAATTACAGGGCCTCCTCTGACAAAATTCATAAAAGGCTTGATCATGCTATGATCTCGGCTCAATCTTTTTTCTCATTTTCTTAAAAGCAAACTTTACCGGTCACTCCACTTGTTGATGTGACCTTATCAGACCACTTTCCCATCCAATTTAATATTGTTTGGAAGACAACTAAGGCTAGGCCTCCCACCATGCAATTTTACTTTAATACTTATGTCCTTCATCATCCTTCTACTATGGCCCACATTCATCGGGTTTGGAACCTTGAGCATAGATCCACTCACTTGACAGGATGGATTCAATGGTGGAATGACGCCATCAGGCATACGGCTCATTTTTTTCACATCTATGGTAGACAGTTGACCAAGTGTCATCGTAGAGCATATGATGTCAACACTAAAGCCTTACATGTTGCCACCGAGGCTTTAGCCTAGGACCCTTTCAATTAGAATCTGCAACTCAATCTTGCTAAGTTACATCATCAAAAGTAGGTGGCTGACAACCATGCTGCCAGAGGAGCCCTCTGTCCTCAGCATACCAGCATTGGTATGCTTTGATCTGGGCATACCAGTAAAGAATTTTTTACTGCCCTCTATCCTCAGCATACCAGTATGGGCATAACCAGAATCCAAGAAGGTCGCACCCTTCTCACAGAGCTTCTTGATGTTTTGCAAGCCTTTGTTAGTCACTATGAATAGGTTTTTGCTACTCAAGGTTGCTCTCTTGCCAGCGAGAAAGCTCATGTTTATTGTACCGCAGTGGTGCCTCAGTGTGTCTCCCCTACCCAGTGTGTCTTTTGTGATCAATTGCTTTCCTTGCAGGATCTTTGTGAAGTTGTGTTCGCCATGGCTGATGATAAAGCCCCTAGTTGTGATGGCTTTCCTTGTGAGTTTTACAAAGCCCTCTGGGATGCCATTGATCTTGATCTCCACCAAGTCTACCTAGAAGCGTTTCATACCCAATCTCTTGGGGATATCATTAACTAGGGGAATATCAAGTGCATTCCCAAGTCTGGGGATCCGAAGGACATTTTTAACTAGTGGCCCATCACCTTGCTCAATGTCTCCTACAAGAGATCATTGCCAAGGTACTAGCTCTCAAGATCTGACACATGCTTTTGTAGATTGTTCGACCTAAGCAAACAGGATTTATTAAGTCAAGATTTATTCTTGACAACATCATTGTTGTGTGGGAAGGTATGGAATGGGCTTGTGAGTCTCACTAGAAAGCCCTTTTTCTTAAGATTGATTTTTCTAAAGCTTATGATTGTATTGAATGACATTTTATCCTTGCGATGCTTCACGCTATGGGTTTTGGTCCCAGATTTCTTCAATCTATGCAAATGCTCTTCAATAATGCCTCTGCCTACATTACCATCAATGGCTTCCAATCCTCCACCTTTGGGCTCTTTTGTTCCATTTGGTAAGGTTGTCCTCTTGCTTTGGCCTTATATGTTTTGGCTGCTGAGGGTTTTGGCTACTTGCTTGCTCACTCCATTTCCATGGGTACTATTCGGGGAATCTACTTGCTAGATTCATCTCAACAACTGGTCAATGGCCATTTTGTTGATGATTCCTTCCTCACTCTGAAAGAGGATGAAGAGAATATCAAGGAAACCTTGCAATGTTTAGACACCTTTTTTCTGGCCTCTGGTTCGGCCATTCAGTGGCACAAAACCCTTTGTTACAGACAGTCAGCTCTTCCTGAGCCTCCCTGGCTTTCTCAATTTGGCTGGACCAAGATTCAACATGGGGAAATTTTCCTCTTTCTAGGTATTCCCTTTGCATTTCAAGGCAACAGTACTGATCTATGGAATGCAGTTCTTGCTAACATTGAAAAAAAACTTACCTACTGGATCACAAAGCCACTCTCTCTTGCAGGAAAATTCTAGATCTGCTACAAGGTCCTGGCGGCCACACATGTTTATTACTCCTCTTATTGGGCTCCCTCCAAAGCCTCCTACAAGAAGCTCGAGAAACTGCTATGGGATTTTATCTGGGCTTCTGATATTGATCACCAAGGCTTCCATAGAGTTTCCTAGGATTTCTGTTGCCTCCCAAAAAAATTTGGTGGGCTTGGTTTAATTGATACCCAGAAGCAAGGGCATGCCCTTTGTGCCAAATGGGTTGTGCAGTGTCTCACAGGCAATGAGGCCTGGAAAATTTTACTTTGGCACTACATTTCCTCAGGCTTTCCTCTTCACAAGCCTACCTGTAAGGGGATTGGTTTTCAAACCCTTCTGGTTATGAAGGAGCCTGTTCAGATCTAGGGTACTTTTGTCACCAAAAGTATTTGGAGATCCTGGGAGTCTGTTAAGCCCTGGCTTTGATCGGCTAGGAATGGCTTCCAAGATGGTCTTTCTTTCAACCAGTAGAACATTTGGTGGTCCCCTCTATTTTCTCAACAAGGAACTCCTCTTGCCAGAGCTCAAGGGGTTTGTGCTCTTCAGTTTCACAAGTGTGGCATTCAAACCCTGAAAGATCTTTTTTCCAGAGCCACTATGAATCTCTAATCCTGGGATGATCTCCGGGCTCAATTTTGGCTCATCCGCCCAGATCGTCAAACTTTTGACCTGCTAGTTTTGGCTATCCCACCTCACCTCCTGCATAAATTAGGAATTCAATCTGTTAGACCATGGTGGAAAGATTGGAAATGGTATCCTGTTACGCCCTTCACCAGTTACAAGCCTAAGCTTGGGTATTCTTGGCTTATGCCTCATTTGCCCATGATTGATTCTCTCAACCAGTGTTGGCATCTCTCTTCTTCTCAGAAGAGTTGGGGTTGGAGATTTTGTACTATTTGGGACTCTATCACTGAGCCTAAAATTGCTCATTTTTCTTGGTGTTTGTTATACCAGGGCTTACCTTTGGGAGCTAGACTTAGGCATTTGGGGGTTCTTGATCCTAAATGCCCTTTTTATGGTCACTTTGAGACACTCATGCACATTTTTTAGTTTTGTTGTTATGCCCAAAATTACTGGATCTAGATTCATGACTTCTTTGCTCCTTTTAGGCCTGAACCTTTTTCATGGCAAATGGCTCTTCTTGGTGACTCTCCCAGAATGCCTTCCCCGTACACCCAAATATGGCATACTTTTAGGATGGAAATTTTGTTTACCTTATGGAAAGAATGAAACATTGTGCTTTTTTCTCACAGTTTTCTGGATATTCATGTCTCTCTTTATGCTAAGGCATGTATTTTCAATAATGTCATAATGCAAATTCAAGTGCAAGCAGATAAAGTGGCTCTTGAGGTTGCTCATTTGTAGGAGTTACTTCAGCACTAGGGCAATACCCCTTGTACTGTGGCTCTAGTGCCTCCATATTCTCTCTTAGCTGACCGTACGTCACCCCAGGGCTGACATCGTAGTTGGAGTTCCTCTGCTAGACACTCTAGGACTCTGCATCCATGGCATCACTACTATGCCTCTCCTCCTCCTTGGAGGGATGTGGGTTCTGGCTGTCCTCCCTTGCTTGCTTCTACTACTACTTTTTCTTAGCCTTCGACCTCTATTCCTGCTAATCAAGACAAGTCCCCTCACTTGGCGCTGGCTATCTCGCCCAGGCCCAAGAAGATCCTGAAGACGGTTGGGTCGTTCCTGATCAAACTCCTGGGCCCAATGTTTGGGGCAATCCTGATGACAGAGATCCTCCTCCCTCTTTTGCTATTTCTCTTGCAGCTTGAGGGTTTCTCGTTTTATATGTTTTTTTTATGAAGAGTTGTATGTTTCCAGCCTAAGTGCCGAGTGACTTGTGGAATGATTTTTTCCCCTGACCCCTTTTTTGTGAATACTGCACTTTTATATTATTAATAGAAAAGGCCTCTATTCATAAAAATAAATAAAAAAATTATATTGCCAGCGTAGCAATTATAATGAGATGATGTGGTATTTTTGAAAAAAAAACATCATTTGTAAGGCTTTTTTATTGTGTGTTGGGGGAGGGGTGCATTGATTTGTTGATCTCATTTTTATTTCATGTGAGAAGTGCATTATGAATGATTTAATTAGTTTGACAAGAGGGAACTATAAGAAATGGATTGATTTAGTTCTCATTCATCTTAGTGAGCATAATCTATTTCTCAATTTGTATACACACAAACCTCTTAGTCTTGATGGTTCTTTTGATTGGAACTCTTGGATTAAAGTTCTCAATGTTATTTATTATAAATGGATGGAGATTTTCTCAATTCAATTGATGACGACAAGATGGAAACCATTCCTAAAATTTGGACCTTTCTTTGGGCAATGTATGGAGATCCAAATGTTCCTCCTCTCCCAAAAGATCTAGAACCTCCAGTTGTAGCTCCTACTTCTCCTATTAAGATCACTCATATTATTGCTCTTGATATTTCTTGTACTTCTAGAACCATGGTTGTTTGTGATTCAATACAACAGGATCATCCTTCTAATTTAGTATAGTGGGATATTACTTGTCTTAAATTTATAGTTCCTTGGGATGGCTTCTTGATAGACATTGTAGGCTTGTTTCTAGAGTCCTACATTGAGGATTTGGTAGACAGTATTGATGACATTCATTTTCTATTTTGTGAAGATTATTATTCTTCAGTTATTGTGAGGGAATATGTTGACCCTCATCTTCATTATCTACTTGATCTTTCTTTTGAGTTTGACATGATTGTGGATCCTTTGATACAACATTTGGAGGAGTTCTCTTTCATTTTAGAGAAGATATTTGAGTATCTGGAGATTTGAATTCATGATTCTCAAACTTCACTCGAGATGTCACATTGCATGGTTCAAGTTGATCATACTCATGTTGGAGATTCCAATTTAGTTTCCTGAGACATCATACATTTTGAGGATTCTTCCTAGATATTGGGGAGGATTCATTGATACACCTATCACATTGTTTCTTCCTAAGGGAAGGAACATCATTCATTTTTATTGGAGACATTTCTATATTGATCCCAGAGCATCTACCATTGGTGTACCTTATACATTCATAGGGGGGCTACTTTTCTTCTCTTCCTACTTCATATTTTAAGGATACATCTTTATTTTTTAAGTTTGATCACAATTAGTTACCATTGGCTCCTTGTTTGTCACCTTCTATTGGGCATGTTCCTGATTGGTTTGTGGCATCTTCATCAACCAAGGACATGGAAATACATGAGAAAACTTTAGAGACTTCATACTTCATTTGGATTCCCCTTCCTTCTTCCTATTCACAATGGGAAGATTTTTAGCATTTGTACTTGGTTTATCTTCTTTCTAAGGGGAGAAATGTTGTTCTTAGGCATTGGACTATGTTTTTCCTTCAAAAAATCACCATTCTTAGAGGAGATTATTCATTATGGGGGGGATATCATGTCTCCTTTTTTCCTTCCCATGGGGGGAATTTTTATTGTATGTGCATGTTGTATGTCATAATGGGGGGGGGGGGTCTTGATTACTCCATCCATGCATGCATCTTGTTTGTTTTCATCTCTCTTTTGGGGAGAGGGTTTTTCCCATGAGTTTTCCCTCTTTCTCCTTTTTATGAGAGATTGTATTTCATTTTGCACTTGCATATTGCACATGGGTACCTAACATGGCCTAGTAGTCAGGACCCATTATGCATTGTCATCTAGAATTATAAGCATAAGTGCATTACCCTAAGTTGCACCCTAGGGGGGTGTTTGTTAGGAATGAATGTTGAATATATCCTATGGGGGAGTATTTGCAGCCATTCTGTAGTAGCTGAAGTTGCATTCATGACTATGATTGTCATTGATGTCAACACAGTGATCTATTGAAAATTAGCAGAGGAGCAGATAGTGTTTGAATTAGCACATGTGGAGTATTGTAGATTAAGCTATGTAGAGTTGAGGACTTACTCTATATTATGTCCTAAGATCATGGTCAAGAACACATACAAAAATTCAACTATTCATGACAGTTATGTGTAAATTAGTGGAAGCCATATTCAAGCAGTGTTCCTGAGAAGCAGCTTGTGGAAACTGGATGATATCTCCTAATTGGGATAGAATCTGGGCATGCGAAGTTATACAATTGATAAATACATTATGATAGTGACATGGACATGACAGTAAGGTTAGAGGTTGCACGAGTGAAGAATTATTTTGTTTGGAAGATGACAGTTTTATGTAATTATAAAATATTGTGTAACATGTGGTAGTTTATATTTTGCAATTGGTTAAGCCTTGTTGGCCAACTCATTTGTAATTATTTGAGTATGGTATAAAGAAAGGATTATTTTCCTTTATTTTAATATGATATGAGAGACAATATTAAAGTGAATTACAGAATTAACCAATATTTATTGTAAGAGGATATGAGAAGTACATAGATCTAGTATTGAGATCTAATGAAGTAGCTAGTGCGGTTTGGCATAGATAGAGAAGTGAAGATAAGTTTATGAGATCTATAAATATTTGGTATTATTCTATTGAGAAATACAAAGATTAGTTGGACAGTGTGTTCAGTGATCTTTCCCTTGAAGTTGTTTGGGCAGTGGGTCCTTCTGTCTTTCATAACTCCTAACAGAGTTAGAATCTTTTAATAGAGATTCAAAGTCTCCTAACCGGGACTCATATGTACTGAATGTATTTCATAAGGATCCTAACAAAGCCCATCCTCTCACAAGGAATTTTCATGTTAGTACATCTTTTGTTGGCATCATTCCCATTGACGTTTACTCTCTGATCAAGAGGTTCCCTAGTTAACATATCTTGTGTTATTGTGTTACTATGTATGCGTATCTTTATGTGGTTGTTATTATTAATTACATGGTTGAAATCTATTAAAGAAGAAAAGAATTGGATTTATCTGATAAATGATTCACACCCCCCCCTCTCAGTTATCTTGGTGGACTTTACTTTCTAACAATTGGTATCAGAGTGGCAGGTCCTTGAAAGAAAAGTTTAACAACTTGAGGAGATCCATGGCGAATCATTTCAAGAAAGAAAGCCCTAAGTTTGATGGAGTGAACTTTGACAACTAGAAAGAAAAGATGAAGACACATTTACAATGTTTAGGACCAAGATACTAGTTAATCACAAAGAATGAAAAGACTATCATTGAAGAAGAAAAAAATGAAGCTTGTACTAATGAGGAGAGAGATCTATTCATGTGTAACATACTTGCTAGAGAAGCACTCTTGTCACCACTTCCAGAAAATGAGTACAGTCAGGTAAAATATCTAAGAACATCTCATGAAATTTGGTTAGCTTTACAATCTACTTTTGAAGGTGATGAACATGCAAAGAGAGTCTGATTACATAACTAGATATGTGCATTTGAAGATATAAGAATGATGGAAGATGAATATATTAGAAGTTATATTGGTAGAATGTCAGAAATTATTGCAGGTATTATGTGTGTGAAAATTATACCTAGCTGAGGACACAACACTTCAGTAAAACATTAGAGGTTAGCAAAATCAAAATTTGCAAATAAATGAAACTAAGCTAACCAGGCAATTTACTGCCTTCTAGTAGGTGCAAGTATCATGTTCTCAGATTGAAATCAAGATCAATGACAATGCAACACCTAAACAAAGGATTTGAATGCAAAAGAATGAAAGACTGTATGGATGCAAATTAATCTATTTTTTGGGATTTTGATGCAATAATATGAAAAATTGTATGAATCTAAGCTAGATGAATGAAATTGAATGCAGATTTAATCTAAGAATGATATGAATGAATAAATGCTTAGAATATGAAAACTATGCAAAAACTATGATCAACTATGAAAGATCTCACAAATCACCTGTCGCAAGTGATTAATCCTTCAATTGCCAATTCGCCAGAGTAATTGTGCAAATTTGAGGGTTGATGATTATGAAGAGCTAAGCTTTGTTTTTATAGAAATCCAGGGCTTGAGGGTGGATTGAGAAAAGCCATAAATCACTCTTGATAAACTCAGGTTGATTTTTGAGTTATCAAGAAATCAGAGATAATTAACTCACAAAAATCATGCAAAAATAGAGTTTAGATCAAATTTCAACTCATCATTAGATGTTGAGTTTCAATTTAAAATTGATTGTTAATTTCCAGTTGCCTATTTTTGCGATTGTGCATGATTTAATTATAGATTAATTTAAAAATAAAGTGATTTATTCTCAACTTAACTGATTTTTGAATTAAAACAATTGATTTATGGGTTAATCAATTATTAAATCAAACTTTATTCTAAAACTATATTATTAAATATTGACAATTGACATTAATAAATTGAATAAGAATTTAATCAATTAGTCATAAGATTTTTAATTTATTGTCAACATGAAATAATATAATTTAGGAATAAATAAAATTTAATTTAATTAAATAATTAAGTGGCAGTATTAAATCTAATTAATTAAATATTCAGAATATTCAATTAATCAAACTTTAGGATAAATAAGATTTATTTCCAAATAATTATTAAATCAAAGATAATTAGGATAAATAAGGAATATTCAAAGAATATTCCCCTATGCAGAATTTAGGATAATCAATTAGGATTCAATAATGTGCAGATGTGCCTTAGGTTAGGACTTTTGTGTCGATTTTGTTCGAATTGTTGATGTAAGAGGTTAATGAACCTATAGCCCATTTTTGGGGTATTACAGGTATTAAATATTGTGAAGGAAACAAGATAGAGAATGAAGTGATATGGAAAATTCTAAAGACATTAACTCCTATATTTAAGCATACATCATAGATGATTGAGCAAGTTATACCTTGTACTAAGAACTTCACCAGAGAAACCCTTCTTGGAAGACTAGAAGCATCAGAGATAAGCTTGAGACAGTCGGGAGATCTACCTAGAATGGAGACAACATTCAACATGCTTAGTGTTCATCCTACCTTGTCAAGAAGCACTAATGTAAGTGGAGATTATGCTAGTGGCAACAGATCTAAGAATGAAGAAGACAAGAAGATTGAGGAAGGAATTGCCTTGCTTGTGAAAAGAGAATCAGAAGGTAAGAAAAATTTTAAATGTTGGACTTGTCATGAATATGGTCATTTTGCATCTAAATGTCCTAAGAGAGTAAAGAAGTATAGAAATAACTTTAAACCTAGAAGATATAAAGAATGTTACTATGCTAATGATGAAGAATTTGAGGCTAGTATGGAGAAATCCCTAAGTGAAAGTGATAATGAGAATGCTGATATAGGATTTGTAGCAATAAAAGAAGAAAACTCTGAAACTAAAGTTAGAGAAGAAAATGCTTTAGTTTCTCAAGTAGAAAAGATATCTGATTGGATTATAGACAGTGGTTGTTCACATCATATGACTGGAGATATGAAGAAGTTTATAAAGTTTAACAATTATGATGGAGGAATTGTTAGAGTTGGAAACAATGCACCTTGTTTGATAAAAGGAATAGGATCTATTTCTCTTGATGGAAAGACTAACATTGATGATGTTTATTTTTTGGATGGATTGAAACATAATCTTTTGAGTGTTGGATAGTTAGTTGATAAGGGATATCAAGTTTGGTTTACTGAGAAAACTTGTGTGATCAAGGATAAGGATGGTAATTTGATTGGAACTGGATCAAGAACCAGAGCTAATGTATTTCAGTTTAATCTTGTTGAGATGACATGCTTGATTACTAAGATTAATGACAGTTGGTTATGGCAAATAAGATTTTGTCATATAAACTTTGATAACGTTGTGAAATTAAGTACTACACTTGCAGTAAGAGATTTGCCTAAAATTATGAAACCTACTAACATGATTTGCAAGGAATGTGTTATGGCTAAACAGAAGAGAAGCTCACTTCCTAGCAAGAAGTTTACATCAACAGAGAAGTTGGAAATTATTCATACAGATTTAAGTGGTCCCACAAGGACTAGAGGATTATATGGTGAAAGGTATTTTATGATTCATGTTGATGCTTTTACAAGAATGATGTGGATTGCATTTCTTAAATAAAAGTATGAGGCATTTGATAAGTTTAGAGTAGTTAAGAACAAAATTGAGAATGAATTTGGAATGAAGATTAAATGTTTAAGATCAGATAGAGGTGGATAATTTACTTCAAGATAATTTAACACTTTTTGTGAAGTGAATGGCATTAAGAGACAGTTTTTAGCCCCTAGAACACCTGGACAAAATGGTGTTGCAGAAAGAATAAACATGTCAATGACTGAAGCAGCAAGAGCTATGCTATTTGAAAATGACTTGGCGAAGACATTTTGGAGAGAAGCAGTGAATACAATAGTATATAAAATGAATAGAGTACAAATCAGAGTAGACACATACAAGACATCTTATGAATTATGGTTTGAACATGCACCATCAGTTAAGTATTTCAGATTTTTTGGAAGTAAATGTTATATTAAGAGAGATGAATACATTGGGAAGTTTGACCCTAGAAGTGATGAAGGTATATTTCTTGGTTATTAATTGAAAATAAAAGCTTATAGATGTTTCAATAAAAGAACTAAAACTATTGTTGAGAGCGCAAATGTTAAAGTTGATGAAAAGTTCAAAATTTAGGAAAGAATGCTTGATTATGAATCAGATGAAGGAACTCATCCTAGAATTGATCAAGAAAATATTGATTATTCTATGAAACTAACAGTGATTTGTACAAATTCATGTTGAGGAAATTAGAGAAGAATCTGGAGCAGAACCTAGAGTTGAAGCAAGAACTGAGACAGTGACACCTAGAAGGAATCTAGCAAGAAATCATCCTGTTGAGCAAATTATTGGGAGCATAGAAAAAGGAGTTATGACACGAAATAAGGTACAAGAAGAACTATGTTTAATTTCTCAAATTGAACCTAAATCTACTGATGAAGCTTGTAAAGATGAATATTGGATTAAAGCAATGAAGGAAGAACTAGATCAAATTGAAAAGATCAAGACTTGGGAGCTAGTCCCTAGACCTAAAGATAAGAATGTTATAGGAACTAAATGGGTATTCATAAACAAGATGAATGAACAAGGAGAAATGGTAAGAAACAAAGCAATATTGGTATGTAAAGGATACTCACAACAAGAAGGAATTGACTATGAAGAAACTTTTGCACCTATTACAAGAATTGAAGCAATAAGAATGCTTTTGGCTTATGCAGCCTATAAGAAATTCAAAGTATATCAAATGGATGTGAAGTTAGCATTTCCGAATGGAGAATTAGAAGAAGTATACATTGAGCAGCCTGAAGGTTTTCCCTTAACTCATGAAGGAGACATGGTATGTAAACTGAACAAAGCTTTATATGGACTTAAACAAGCACCTAGAACTTGGTATGCAAAACTGGATAAGTATTTGATAAAATTAGGATTTACTAAAGGCACAACAGACAGTAACTTATATATGAAAGAAATTGAAAAAGGTTTGTTGGTTGTAGTTATTTTTGTTGATGATATTATCTTTGGAGGAGAAGGTAAATCTAGTGATAAATTTGTAGATGAAATGAAGACTGAATTTTAAATGAGTATGATTGGTGAGATGAAATATTTTTTAGGATTACAGATAACATAGAACAGTGATGGTATCTTCTTATGTCAAAAAATACTTGAATGACTTATTGAAGAGATTTGGAGTGGAGAATTGTAAGCCGATTGGCACACCTATGGTAACTAAACACAAGTTATCTAGCATAGATGACTCCCGTAGTTGAACAAAAGAGGTACAAATCTATGATTGAAGGATTGCAATATTTAACTCATGAAAGACTTGATATATCACATGCAGTTGGAATCGTTGCAAGATTTCAAGCTGATCCTAAAGAATCACATTATGCAGTAGTAAAAATAATACTGAGGTACTTGAAAGGCACAATTAAATATGGATTGTGGTATGACAAATTTGATGATTTTACCCTATGTGCATATACAGATGCAGATTGGGGAGGCAGTGTTGATGACAAAAAGAGTGCAAGTGGTGGAGCATTTTTCCTTGGAGGAAGATTGGTTTCTTGGCTAAGCAAGAAACACAATTATATTTCACAGAGCATAGCAGAAGCATAATATGTAGTAGCAGCAAACAATTGTAACTAGATAATATGGATGAAACAAATGTTGAAGGATATTGGAATAAAATTTGGTGAGCATGTTGTTATACACTATGATAACACTAGTACAGTAAGTATGTCTAAGAATCATGTACTTCATTCTAAGACAAAGCATATAGACATAAAGTATCATGTAGTAAGAGAGAAAGTTGCAGAGAAAGAAGTCAGACTTGAGTATATAAGTACAAAAGAGCAGATTGTAGATATATTTACAAATCCCTTACCAAAAGACACATTTGAGTATCTGAGAGGTATGCTTGGGGTTATGCCCCAGCCTACTTTTGAGAAGTGATGCAGATTGTTGCATTAGTCCAGTGGTATATGAGCTTTATCTTTTTCTAGACCAGATATTGGTACTTCCTCTATGGGGGAGTATGTGTGTTTCTGAGCTGAGTCATAAAGGACTCTAGTGAATGTATTTTCTAGAAAAGTGTCTTTTGACATTGAAGTTGTTGTCGACATAGTGATGTATTATTTGTCATTGATGTCAATGGGGGAGAAGGATACATGACAAATCATCTATTGAAAAGAATTTGAGGGAGAAGGATACAAGCAATATAAAATGGAAAACTATAAGAATTGAATAGGAAAATGAAGAAAGATTTGATTGATGAAGAGGACTTGAAAACATTTCTGAGCAGTAGTAATGCAAGTTGGTGTTTATGGAACTTGGATGCTTTTTCATCTATGTTTCCATCAATGCCAATAGGGGAGATTATTAGGAATGAATGTTGAATATATCCTATCGGGGAGTATTCACATCTATTCTATAGTAGTTGAAATTGCATTCATGACTGTGATTGTCATTGATGTCAGCATAGTGATCTACTGAAGATTAGCAGAGGAGCAAATAGTGTTTGAATTAGCGCATGTGGAGTATTGCAAATCAAGCTATGAGGATTTGAGGAATTACTCTATATTATGTCATGAGATCGTAATCAAGAGGGCATACAAAAATTCAACTATTCATGACAGTTATGTGTAAATTAGTGGAAGCAGTATTCAGGTAGTGTTCTTGAGAAGCAGCTTGTGAAACTTGGATGATATCTCCTAATTGGGACAGAAGCTGGGCATGCAAAGTTATATAGTTGATAAAGATATTATGATAGTGATGTGGATGTGACAGCAAGGTTAGAGGTTGCACGAGTGAAGAATTATTTTGTTTGTAAGATGACAGTTTATGTAATTATAAAATATTGTGTAATGTGTGGTAGTTTATATTTTGTAATTGGTTAAGCCTTGTTGGCCGACTCATTTGTAATTATTTGAGTGTGGTATAAAGGAATGATTGTTTTCCTTTATTTTAATATGATATGAGAGACAATATGAAATTGAATTACAGAATTGAGCAATATTTGTTGTAAGAGGATATGTGAAGTACAGAGTGTTGGAATGGAGAGATAGGGTACTGAGAGGGGAGGGATGAATCAGTGCCCTAAAAAACTTTAACTCCAAAAAATCAATCAGAAAATAGTAGTAAACTCATATATCAACTAAATCCATTGTATGCATCATTCATTCAATTAACTTGTAAATGTAAATTGCATGAAATCAAACAATAAATCAATCACATAACAGAAGTATTTTGGTTACACAGAAACCCTTGTTAGAAGGTAAAAACTGCGGTGGGGATGACACTCACAAATTCTTCACTACTACAGATAATAAAGTTTGTCGGTTAAGGCTACAAGTTGTGATCACTTCTGGTGATCTTACCTTGTTAGGAGTAACAATTAGATCAGATAGATCTACCTAGTTAAAGGATTTTAACAACACTACTTGAGTGTGTACTTGGTTAAGAGATTTACAAAAGACTGTTAGGTCTACTCTATTAAGATATTTTTGCTAACTCTTTTACAATGATTAGAGAATAACAAGATGTATCTTCAATTGACAACTTAACCTTATCTAAAATATATCTATGAAGTATTGAATAAATATCACCTTGATATGTGAAAATCTTGTCTCTAAACTGCTCGGTAGCCTTGTCTGATTCTGTCTAATCTGAATAACTTTGTATTCTGATCTTCCTTGTCTGATAACTAATGTCTTGAAGTTGGCTTCTTGCTTCAAGATATCCTTCACTTGTTCATACCATACATATGTCAAAATGACATGAATTACAAATATATAGTATATTGTTATTTCTGCTTAACAAAATTAGGTTACAATATCTTGGGAAAAACCCTAAGGTCTACGGTGTAAAAAAATGACCTAGATATAGCAATTACATCAAGATAATCATCAAAATCAATGATTATATCCATAATAAATGATCCTTGATCTTGGTAAAACATTTTATGATTCTATTGTAACCATCTGTATAGATAAGTTATGGATTATGGAATATGTTGGTTGATTGATGTTTTTTATTTTCTTGTCCAAGATCCCGTGTGTATCTTTAGGTAAATAATTTTTATTAGGAAAGTCCTAATTGGTGTCAACCTAATAAATTATTTATATATTGTATAAAGGATTAAAACAAGTGATGTGAAGAGTGCGGGTGTGGATGTGAATGTGAATGTGAGGACTGTTGATGTAGAGTAGGCAGTGTGATTATTGTACTTCATTGGAACCATTTTAGCAAAGGAGTTGTTGTTAGTCAGTTCATTATTTGTGATCAGTATATTTATATACTTTTATTTGGATAGTGGTTCTAGAAGGTGGGCTTAACCTTCAGAAGGTGGGTTTAACCTCCACCATGGGCAAGTTGCTCTGAGTGAAGAAATGCTCATCCTATCAACTCCTAATAGGGTTGCTAACTTGAAGGAAGGAGTCTGTCATTTAATAGGGACTTTGTACTAGTTGTATTTATCTACTCCTAATAGGGCAAGATCTTGTAACTAAGATACTTTATTACTAGTGCATTATTTGTGGGTTTCATCCCCGCTAGGGTTTTTCCCTTAATAGGGTTTCCTCGAGAATAATTCTTGGTGTTCTAATCTGTGTTACTTTTGAGGTTTCAGATTTGCATTTACTGTTTTGATATGAAAAGACAATTTTTTATATTAAGGAAATACAACTTATTCACCCCCCCTCTCAATTGTATCCAACAGTGATATCATCTTCAATTGTGCTACTAATAGCCTTTATTTCCCTTTAATAACTACCACTAAATATTATTTCTCTCCATGTTCCCCATTTGGGTTAAACTCTTTGATGTAGTAAGCCTTTTTTCGACCAATATGATTAGTCCATGTGGCAATCTAAAACTTTTTTGTGACAATTTTTTTAATTTCCTTGTTGGAATTAGGACACTCATGCAACTTGATGTTGCATTTGGTCAACTGTTCTTTTTTGTTTCATCCACATTTTCTTTCTATTATCAAGACCCTCTTCCATCATAATTTTGGGCCAACATTGGTTATCCATGTTTTCAACCTTCTTTAAATAACTTATTAACCAAGTTATCATTGACATCTCCAACATAAAATTACTTGCCTCCACTAAAAGAATTGCATATGGTACAAAGGTTTTAACTTAGAGACTACTTGTGATTAGGTGCTTTTGAATCATCTCTAACTATCTCCATCCACACTTAAAGATGTTTCCTCCCTGAACTTTGCAACCATAAAGAACTACCAAAGTGAATATAAAACCAAAAAGAGTTTTTTTTTCATTTTCCAATATGAAAGTTCAACTATTTTGCACCTATTTTGGAGTAGATACAATGCTTTCCATCTCACTTGTATCCTTTTCACTTTACAAGTCTCCCAACTAAGCTTATAGTGGAATTCAAACCCAAGGTATTTGTATTCTTTCACAATTTCCAATGGGATGCCTTCAAAAAGGAAAGTAAACCTTTTTTTCTTTCCTCTTTAAAGAGAAAATCATGATTTTGGTTTTGGTTGTTCACCTGCATCGCTACCTCCTGAAAAAAGTGTTATAAGGTTGTTAAATGATCTCTTAATCTATGATTTGTTTTTAATATTAAGATAAGATCGTCAGCATATAAAATAAGCTTCACCACATATCCTGTAAATTGGACACCTTCTCCATCTATTTTGTTTAACCAAGTTTCTAATTTATCAATCTATAAACCAAACAAAGTTGGGGATAAAGGACAAATTTTCTTAACACCAATGTCACTACCAAAACATTTATAAATTCCTTCACTATTCTAATTTTGGCTCTAACTCTATCATATAGTCTATGCATTGTCATCTATACACATCAAGGAAACCCAATTCTTTCATTATGTTCCATAGCTTGTCTTTAGGAATCGTGCCAAAGGCTTTCTTAAAGTATACAAAACAACAATATGCCTCTTGCCCTTGATTGTACCATATTTTCTCTATCAAATGTCAAAGAGTGATGCAATGGTCAATGGTGGAATGTCTAAGTCTGAAACCAGCTCACCCTTTTTCTCTTTTTCATTCACCTTTTGTTCAATTGTTGACTCTATGTTTTACCATACTCCAAAAAAATTTCCCAAAAAGGGGGTTGCCTATAATAGTGCACTAGTTAGATGGATTATTGGTATCCCCACTTTTAAAGAGGGGAATAACCACATGATAAGTTGTCTAATCTGTTGGGAAACCATTCCAAATGACACTATTGAAGATTCCCTTTATGTGAGGGACAAGGAGTTCAACTCCCAATTTAAAAAATTTAGCTTGAATCCTATCAATGTCACTAGCTTTCCCACTTGCTAATTTCTTCAATCCCTATTTGATATCATCCACCATGAAGAATTCCTCCAATGTACTCACTATGGGAGGAGAGTTCTCTTGTATTCGCTCATAATGTAACTTTATATTCTAGCCATTGAACATTTTTAATATTGTTCTTAGTTTGTTTTCTCCTCTGTTGTAGTTGCTTCCAAAACTTTTTGGGATTGTGGTTTCCAAGAGAGATGAACTCCTTCCTTATTGTCTTTATATACTTGTTTGTTTTTTCTAGAATCAATTTTGTGTACTTCTTATTTTATTTTCTTAAATATTTCCCTTTTATACATATTTTGGATGTCTTACATTCCACATAGTACCATAGAATTTCATACCCCTACAAAGACTCAAGTCAAAACCTTGAATTCCCACTACTTGCAAGTGTTGAAACTATTGTAATAGGAATATTAACTTCCCTTTAATTCCTTAAATGACCACTTCCATGTGTATGGAACATGCTTTCAATGGATTTGAACTGAAAAAGACTCCTCGTGGCTATTGGAACCCTATATTTCATTTCTCTTTTTTTTTTTTTTCTAATGTGTTTCTTTATGGTTTTGTACGCCCATTAATTATAATCATTATAAAATATCTTAAGTGGAAATTATTTAGTGTTTTTGTGCATGTTGTTGTTTTAGCTAATTCTCATATAGTTTCCTTAGCCAAAAGTTTGAATTGTAGTTATGTTTCCCTTGTTGATGTGTTTTTAGTGTCACATACCCATCATTTTCCCTCATGTCTAACACCCTCCTCAAAATCTACCTATTTTTCAAACCATCAGTCCAATAATTTCCACCTAAATTAATGCTTCCTTGCCACTATCTACCCTTCAACCTTTTGATTCCCCAAAGCTCACTTAACCCTATAAATTTGCTCAATATTTCACTTATCAAGATTTCCATATTTCCTCTTCCTCACTGCCACTTTTCTATCCATTATTTGTTACAACTAACCCTCTAAGTCCCAATTATCATCACTATTCTTATCCCTTTGCCACTTTGTCATATTTCATCATTTATCCCCAACCCAACGCCTCTCTAACTTCCTATTTTTTCTTAATTGTAGAGGCCATTAAACTTTAGGTTGACTTTTTGATGGTACAACTCTTTTACAGAAAGTAAATCTTAGGTTCAAATCTTCCAATTTGATAGAATGGGTTTCATTAATATTTTGATAACTTGTGTGATCATCTGCAACTTTTTCATATGATATGGGTTGGGCTTGAAGTTTGATAGATTTTAATAGAAAAAGTTTCTAGGTTTTGAACTCAAGAGTTTCTATACGTTTCATTGTTGGAAATATTCAGGAAGTAACCGAGTTACTGAGAGGGGAGGGGTGAATCAGTAACTCCAAATTTTCTTTCAATTTTAACATGTAATTTACTTTTTAACCTTTGCATACAGAAAGCATGAAACTTAAAAACATTTACAATAATGACACATAGATTTGGTTACCCATAAACCTTCCAAAAGAAAGTAAAACTGGGGTGGGGATGAAACCCACAAAGCTTTAATACTGCAGAATAAAGTTGGTCGGTTAAGGCTTACAATTTGATCACTTCTGATGATCTGCCCTGTTAGGAGCAATAAGGATTGCTAAATCCACCCTGTTAAAGGATTTACAAACATACAATGAAGTATGCACTCGGTAAAGAGATTTTACAAAGACTGTTAGGTCTACCCGGTTAAAGGATTTAGTACTGATTCACCTGTTGGAATGAAACAGTAGATCTCTGCTTTGCAATTGGATTGCTGATTTGAGATTCGCTGATGTACTGATCACCTTCTGTGATGAATTTGTCTTTGCTGTACCTTATACTTCTGAAGCCTTCTGTAATTCGCTTATCTCTGCCTTTCTTTCTCTTTCACATATGTTTTTCATTCATATATTTCATTACATCTTTTTATTTTTACAACATTGTTTATATACAAGTCTTAAACAATTAACTACAATTATAATTACACAGTCGGCTTGACAAGTAAACATAAGTGCTACTAAGTCGGCCCAAGTATGGTTACACGGTTCCTGCAAACTGACTCGATGACTTTCTGATACTCGGCGTCCACTGCATTACTCAGCATCGTCATGCACTCGGTAGAAGTGAAGGCACGGTTCATACTGATCACTCGATAGGTTTTGAACTCGGTAAGTACTGGTGACTCGGTAGACATGATGTTACTCGGTTTACACTGTCCTGTTCGGTTTGCTCGGTTTCCACTGTCTGCTCGGTTTGCACTGTCTACTCGGTTTGCACTGTCTGCTCGATTTGTATCCAGAATGCAAATAAGTGTTGTCACTAGTGGCAATTCTGCTTAATGCCAACAATCTCCCCCTTTGGCATTAGTGACAAAAACACTTATTGGCCAAAATTTATATACACGAATCATGCTGAGTTTTATTTTGATTTTTCAAAATTTGTCTTTGTTATAGGGCTTTATACATTGTCTCCCCCTTTCAATGTGCTAACTATTTCTTATACAAATCTATACAGTATACATATCTCTCCTTCTATACATATCTCCCCCTTTTTGAGGATAATGCCAAAGGTGCATATACAAGTTATTTACAGAGAGAATCCAAAATTTGATAGGAAATCAGAATGGACCTTCATTATTAGTGCCAGGGTTCTGTCCCAACTTTCTTGCAGAATCTTACATGTTTGTATAGCAATTTGGACTTCTGCAGAGAGTTCAATCATGTGATCTGCTATAGAGAACTGATTGTCATGAATCAATATTTTGGAATGTTCAATGTGCTTATACATTGTATTCATGATGGGAAGGATCATGTGTTGGATGTCTAGCAGTGTGGACCGGATCCTTGAGTCTTCTTTCAGTAGATCAGACTGCATATTAGATAGGTGTGAAATTTTCATGTGATGAGCAGAGCTTGAACTTGGTTCAAGTTGCAGCTTCTGTATGCTAATCTTCATATCCTCATCCATTTTATTCATTTTATCTTTAACATCCTTTGTGAACTCGGCAATATTGCACAGTCTGGCCAAAAGAGAGGTAGCATTCGAATAGATAGATTCTATGTTAGACAAAACTAAAGACAATTCCACTTGGTTAATAGCTATGTGCTGAGCAATGTGCTCAAGCACTTTATTGTTGAATCTCTTCTCGGCTCTTTCAACTAACTTTTCTGTCCCGGATGAGTCCTCATTGTATTTCTCAACTGCTTCTGCTAATTGTAACAAAACATGCTGGGAGGAGTCTACTTTAATGCCTAATGCATCAGACAAAATGTCCTTAGCATCCTTGATGATTTGATACTCCTTGTCTCTCTCCTCTTTAAGCTTCTTTTGTTTTGCTTTCCTTTGGAGGATCTCACCTATATTTTGCATTTGGTCCGCTGAGAGATTTGCAAAATCTAATGTAGGAATCTCTATCTCTTCATCTAGGTCTATATCCTCTACTATATTTTTACCCAAAAATTTTATACTCGGTAGAGCCTTAGGCTTATCTGTACTTAATGCTTTGGTAGTAGTGACAGTAGATAAAGTAGGGCTGGCTATAGATACTGGCATACTTTCTACTGGAGAACTTAAAATATTTACACTTGAAGATTCAAAAGCTGGAAAACTTACTGCTGGAAAACTTGATGGTGCAAGAGACTGCAGCTCGGTAGAAGAAATGGTAGCTGCTTTTGATGTTGCTAGGGATGATTGGACAAATGTGGAAGTTGTCACAACCATGCTTGAAGGTGTCTCCGGGCTGGATGTAGAGACTTTCACTGGAGAGGTAGGAAGGGATGCAATGACTTCTGCTGCTATCCTTACAGTATCATCTACCTCAGTGTCTTCTTCTTGTTCATCACTGTCATCTTCAATATCTTTTATTATTACAGTTTTAATGCTCGGTTGGTGAAGGTGGTATATGTTCTTCCATGTGGCATTTGCAGCCTTCACAACCGATTCAATATTGTTGATCAAAATCAAACAAGTATTGAATTTCAATGTCATCTTATTTTCATTTTCTTTTAATGCCTTCTTTACTTCATCATTATTCAAGCTCGGCATCAACTGTCTCAGGTTTTGATCAAATATGTCTATCACAGTTTGCCTTGCATTGCTCCATCTCATTTTTATTGGATTCAATAGAACTGCTGGAACCTGTGGGGCAATTTCTTTAGGAGAGTATTTCCACTGTCCCATCTTCTCAACAACAGCATCTTCTATTTCCTTCTGTTCTGCTTCCGATCTGGTTTCATATCTCAAGGATTTTATGTTACTTACTCCAGATCCTGATCCATCTCTAAAGAGTTTGAGCTTTTCTTGAAGGCTTAGAGGAGGCCTTTTGAATACTATATCTTTATCTGCCTTTTCTGCCTTATCTGCCTTGCCTCTTGTATTTCTCCTTGTAAACACAGCAGTGGGAGGCACAGGTGCCTTAGTGATGAAAACTTTTCCTTTCTTCTTTGCAGGTTCTAGTTCCTCTGTTTTCTCATCCTTTTCCTCTTCTTTTTCATCTATTTCTTCTTTGTCCTCGATTATCATTTGCATTTTGGCTATCCTCTTTTTTCCTTTGTTTACCGCCTGTGGAAGCTTTATGCTTAGTTCAATTCTCACCTTAGCTTCATCATATGTTCCAAAATATGGAGCTTTGGGATTGACAGGCTGATTTAGAAGAGCTTCAATGATATTCTTGGTTTCATCAATATTTACCTCATAAGGAAGAGGTTTTACATATACAGTTCTTGGTTTAACTGCTTGAATATACACATTATCACAATCTACCATAAAACAGATGTCATCTTTGTAATCTTCCACCAACTTCTGTGGAATCCGGAATCTGTCATTCATTTTCTCTTTGAAAGACTCGAAATAATTATCCATGATGCTTTCAAAGTTTTCACCCATTTCTGAAATGTATTCATTTATTTCATAGAGGATTGGCACATCTTTTCTCCATACAACTTTTCCTTTAGAAGGGAAGAATTTCTGAACATAGAAGAATAAACAGACCAACAAGGATCCAAACTTACATGGATTGTTTTTGGAAGTTTTAATGCTTTCCATGTTTTTGTTAAACTGTTTCAACAATAAGTCTGCTAGGTCAAATGTCAAGTTATTCTTGACCACTTTGTATGCTAGGTCAATAGCTTCACAGGAGACACTGTTCTGTCGACTAGAACTATAAATCTTATGGGCAATGATGTGTGTACCAAACTTCAGTTTAGCGTCGGTAATGCTGCTAACTTTCATGCCTCTACCGTCCCACTCGGCTAGGGTTTTCTTCTCTAGTTCCGTCCGACCTAGGGTTTTGGTAGTTTTAGCTTTGTTCAACATGGGAAGACCGGTGACTTGTTGAATCATTTTCTTTATGATCTCAATAGGTTGCTCAAGCCAAATCTTGCCATCATGTACACGGCTGAGAATATATCTAACCCATTTATCTTGAAAGTTTCGAGGTAGATGTGCAATGTGAACTAAACCTTTATCTTCCAAATGTTTGTGCTCGGGTTTCAGAATACCATCCACACATAGTTCCTCACGCACAATGTCTAGTTCTAGGTTTCCCATTTCATGAATTGAACAGTTAAAATGATTGCGGATATCGTTAATAAGCAGTACCTTAGGAGGAATCTGAGATTGAGCTTCGTTCGGATCTAGGGCTGCTGCAATTGTAGGCACGATCTTAAAATCTGGTGCTTTCCACTCTCCTTGGACTAACATATCAGATCCTTTCTTTGCTGAAGTGCTGGATGATGCCATGGTAGCTCACAGAAAATTCCTTTCGCAAAAGTATTAAATCGCTGGGTTGCTCTTGAAATTTTCTGCTCCCAAAGTGCTAAAGATTCACGGTGAAGAATGAGTTCGATTACTTGCTTTTTGTTTACAACTCTGTCATTAATGCTCATTTCAAATTAGGGTATGAGTTCTGACAGGCTGTCACCCACTAAGAATTAATTGCTCGGAAAAGACTTCGCAACTCGGTGAACTCAAGAATTCATAATGCTCCGACCTCGCTCGGTGAAGACAGGTACCGACCTTGCTCGGTGAAGACTGATACCGACCTCCCTGTGATCTCACTACATCTTGCATGCTGATTTAGATCTTTCTTTTAATTTCGGTTCTGGAACTGCTTGAGATTGATCTATGAGAATACAATTCCAGTGCTTCCTTGGAAATTTAGTTTGAGTCGGTAGAGCCATCCATTCCATTACTTGGAGTGGATTGCTCGGTAGCTTTAGGAATCCATTTTTGTCTCACCTGTTTCCTGACCTTAGTTGCTTCATTCTTCTTTCCTTCTTCAATTCCACTAGCATTCATGCAGTTTCTGGCTATGTGACCGAGTTTAGTGCATTTGAAACATCTTATGGTAGTATCTCTTTTCCTTAGATGATGTTTTATGCAATTCATGCCAATGTGTCCATATTCTCCACAGTAATGACATCTACACCAGGTGTTGTAGTCCCATCCAAACATTGCTTTCAAAATTTGTTCTGCTGGATTAAATGTCTTGGATCTGCACTCGGATGCCTTGTGACCTTGTTTGTTGCACTTGTGACAATTACCTCTGAATCTAGGTTTTTCCCTGCATTCATTTGCTTTGTGACCAGGTTGATTGCAACTATAACATTTTCCATTGAATTCTGCTTTTTCATTGTTCCAAAATTTATTTGAAGTATGTCCTATTTTACCACAATGATTACAAGTAGGTTTTTGATTTCTTTGAGTACCTTGCTTAGAGGATTCGCCTTCTTCTTTGTATCCAAGTCCTGCTTTTCCTTTTTGCCTATGAAGATTTCGCTCATACAGCTGATTCAAGTCTTCTTGAATTTTCAGCATTCCTTCATTGATTTTTTTTTCAGCGTTTAGGTCATCCACCAATCTTAGATTGATTTCCTTTTCAGATCTTAGTTCTTCTCTTGTGTTTTCTATTTCTAATCTTAGATTTAGAATTTCTTCATTTGTATGAGAGATCTGATCAATTAGGTTTTCTAGCTGAAGGGTTTTGTTTTGGACTTCAATGTTTCTTCCATCTAATTCATCTTTCAACTTGTTTCTCTGTTCCAAGATCTCACAGAATCTTGTAGAGTGTAGCTCTTGTTCTCTTTTCAATTTTCTCACTTCTTCCTGCAGAGACCCATTCTTTTCTAGGAGTTCTTTGACAGCATTGTTTGCTTCATCTGAGTTATTTGAGGGAAGAAGATCTTCAATCTTTTCTTCAATGTAATTCTGATCATTCATCTGATTTGCAAGTTCCTTCCTTCTTAGGGATTGGGAAAGATGTTCTTTTGCTTCTTTGAGTTTAGCTATGGCCATTTCCAGATCTAGCTTTTCATTTTCAATCACCTTGTTCAGTTTGAATACCTCCATTGTCCTGGATCTTTGCTCAAGCTAGTTAAGCTTTGTCTTGAGAACCAATGCTGCTCTGATACCAATTGTTGGAAATATTCAGGAAGTAACCGAGTTACTGAGAGGGGAGGGGTGAATCAGTAACTCCAAATTTTCTTTCAATTTTAACATGTAATTTACTTTTTAACCTTTGCATACAGAAAGCATGAAACTTAAAAACATTTACAATAATGACACATAGATTTGGTTACCCATAAACCTTCCAAAAGAAAGTAAAACCGGGGTGGGGATGAAACCCACAAAGCTTTAATACTGCAGAATAAAGTTGGTCGGTTAAGGCTTACAATTTGATCACTTTTGATGATCTGCCCTGTTAGGAGCAATAAGGATTGCTAAATCCACCCTGTTAAAGGATTTACAAACATACAATGAAGTATGCACTCGGTAAAGAGATTTTACAAAGACTGTTAGGTCTACCCGGTTAAAGGATTTAGTACTGATTCACCTGTTGGAATGAAACAGTAGATCTCTGCTTTGCAACTGGATTGCTGATTTGAGATTCGCTGATGTACTGATCACCTTCTGTGATGAATTTGTCTTTGCTGTACCTTATACTTCTGAAGCCTTCTGTAATTCGCTTATCTCTGCCTTTCTTTCTCTTTCACATATGTTTTTCATTCATATATTTCATTACATCTTTTTATTTTTACAACATTGTTTATATACAAGTCTTAAACAATTAACTACAATTATAATTACACAGTCGGCTTGACAAGTAAACATAAGTGCTACTAAGTCGGCCCAAGTATGGTTACACGGTTCCTGCAAACTGACTCGGTGACTTTCTGATACTCGGCGTCCACTGCATTACTCGGCATCGTCATGCACTCAGTAGAAGTGAAGGCACGGTTCATACTGATCACTCGGTAGGTTTTGAACTCGGTAAGTACTGGTGACTCGGTAGACATGATGTTACTCGGTTTACACTGTCCTGTTCGGTTTGCTCGGTTTCCACTGTCTGCTCGATTTGCACTGTCTGGTCGGTTTGCACTGTCTGCTCGGTTTGTATCCAGAATGCAAATAAGTGTTGTCACTAGTGGCAATTCTGCTTAATGCCAACATTCATAAGTGGCATCAACCTCCAATGTGGTTCCTAAAATCTCATTCTCTACTAACATAGTTCTCAATAAGTTCTTGATGAGGTGATTTTTTGTGATTCATCCTAAATAATTGCTGGTTTTTTTAAAAATTTTTATGGGGCTTATAGAAGAATAGGCCAAGTTATGGTATGTTAAATATTGTCCTAGTTTGAGGAACCTCCATCAACACTAACAATGATATTGAGAACTATCAAAACTGCCAACAAATTCCTTGTTTCTTTTGTTGGTGTAATTAAATATTCTTAATTACACTTTACTTAAGTTTACTTAGGATAATGCATTTACATATTTGTTGTTCACAAGCCCTTGCTTGTTACATGGTTTGTGCATATTGCAGAATTTGAAGACTGCATTTTACATTCAGAAGGTTCACCCAATGAGTCTATCAACATTGACATTGGTCAACTCGCCAACCTAGGAACAAAACAAAAACTATGATTGATGTGGCATTGCCCTCCAATCTGACATTGACACTACACCACCAAACAATACACATATCACCCACCAGACATTTTATTCTTTATCTCCCTCAACAACCATTGGGTACACATTACCAAACATTGTGCTCAGCCAGATGATGAAGACATTGAAGCAAACATTGAGCCAATCTTGCACATATGACATTAGGGTTATCAAATTCACTGCTATTCAATATGTATTCAACATTAGATCCAATCTCAACATCCCTCGACATACAAACATTTGAATTGGGCTCGTCCAGATCTAATTCTAGCTTGAAAACTCAGTCCCAAGTCCACCAACAAACATTGCAACACGAGCCCCAACATCATTCCCTCACATATTAACATTAATGCCAAGCATTGCATCATGCTCACTATTTAGGTATCCCAAGCGACATTGACACAAGCACATTTTTAGGTGTCATTTTTTTTAAAGTGCATGATTTTTGTTTACTTTTCATATTTGGTATTGATTTTGGGCCATTGTGAGCAGACATAGTACTGTCAACATTTGGTCTATTTTGGCCTCTATTTGGCACTTGTAATTTTTTGGATCCTTGAGTGATCTTGTGCCTAATTTATTTGAATTTGCTATAGCCTTAATTTTGTAGTTGTAATCATTGAAATTAGAAGTCTACTTTGGCCAATTTTAGAAAGTGGCAATTGTACACACACTAAGTATAAAGTACCAAAATCACCTACTTTGGAGGGGTTCTTTGATTCAATGTTTTTTTTTGTTTTTTTTGGGGGGTGCATTAATTTGTTGATCTAATTTTTATTTCATGTGAGAAGTGCATTATGGATGATTTAATTAGTTTGACAAGAGGAAACTATAAGAAATGGAGTGATTTAGTTCTCACTCATCTTAGTGAGCATAATCTATTTCCCTATTTGTATACACACAAACCTCTTAGTCTTGATGATTCTTTTGATCGGAACTCTTGGAGAAAAGTTCTCAATGTTATTTTTTATAAAATAGATGGAGATTTTCTCAATTCAATTGACGACGACAGGATGGAAACCATTCCTAATCTTTGGACCTTTCTTTGGGAAATGCATGGAGATCCAAATGTTCCTCCTCTCCAAAAAGATATGTAACCTCCAGTTGTAGCTCCTACTTCTCCTATTAAGATCACTCCTATTTTTTCTCCTGATATTTCTTGTACTGCTACAACCATGGTTGTTTGCGATTCAGTTTAGCAGGGTCATCCTTTTCATTCAGTATAGTGGGATATTCCTTGTCTTCCATTTATAGTTCCTTGGGATGACTTCTTGATAGACATTGCATGCTTGTTTGTAGAGTCCTACATTGACGATTTGGGAGACACTATTGATGAAATTCATTTTCTCTTTGGTGAAGATTATTCTTCTTTAGTTATTGTGAGGGAATATGTTGACCCTCATCTTCATTATCTACTTGATCCTTCATTAGAGTTTGACATGATTGTAGATCCTTTGATATAAACTTTTGAGGAGGTCTCTTCCACTTTAGAGAAGACATTTGAGTATCTAGAGATTTGAATTCACGAGTCTCAAAATTCACTTGAGATGTCACATTGCATGGTTCAAGTTGATCATACTCGTGTTGGAGATTCCAATTCAATTTCCTGAGACATCATACATTTGGAGGATTCTTCCTAGATATTGGGGAGGATTCATTGATACACCTATGACAATGTTTCTTCCTAAGGGGAGGAACATCATTCATTTTTATTGGAGACATTTCTACATTGATCCTAGAGAATCTACCATTGGTGTACCTTCTACATTGAGGGAGGGCTACTTTTCTTCTCTTCCTACTTCATATTTTGAGGATACATCTTTGTCTTTGGAGTTTGATCACAATTAGTTACCATTGGCTCCTTGTTTTTCACCTTCTATTGGGCATGTTCTTGATTGGTTTGTGGCATCTTCATCAACCAAGGACATGGCAACACATAAGCACACTTTAGAGACTTAATACTTCATTTGGATTCCCCTTCCTTCTTCCTATCCACAATGGGAAGGTTTTTTGCATTTTTACTTGGTTTATCTTCTTTGTAAGGGAATAAATGTTGTTTGTAGGCATTGGACTATGTTTTTCCTTCAAGAACCCATCATCCTTAGAGGAGATTATTTATTATGGGGGGGATATCACGTCTCCTTGTTTCCTTCCTATGAGGGGGATTTTTTATTGTATGTGCATGAGCATGTCATAATGAGGGGGGGGGAGTTCTCTATTACTCCATCCATGCATATATCTTGTTTATTTTCATCTCTCTTTTTGGGGGACATTTTTTCCCATGAGGTTTTCCCTCTTTCTCCATTTTATGAGAGATTTCATTTCTTTTTGCACTTGCATATTGTACATGGGTACCTAACATGGCCTAGTAGTCTGGACCCATTATGAATTGTCATCTAGAATTGTAACCATAAGTTCATTCCCCTAAGTTTCACTTAAGGGGGGTGTTGGTGTAATTAAATATTCTTAATTACACTTTACTTAAGTTTACTTAGGATAATGCATTTTCATATTAGTTTTCATACACATAGGAGTTTGCATTTAACTTTAGCACATGGTGTAGGAGAATTCCACTTTAGGTGGTGTTAGTTGTTATCTTATTCCAATTTATGTGTGATATACACCTTTAGTGCTCTTATCACATTATCATCCTCTCATTGTTGCACATACTTTGTTGTACAAGGGATGACGATCCACCTTTAGTTGACATGTGATTACACCTTTTCTAGTTGATATGTTATCTCTTGTACCACTCATAGTTATCATGTATTGCATGTATATTTAGGCACATCTACTTTGTATTTATCAATTTTATCCATTATTCTTTTATTATTGATCATTATTGAATCCAGTAATTTAAGATCATATCATTTTGTCTCTCTTTTTGTGCTATCTATTGATCTTACAGATATTGGAATTTTCATTCTTTGACTTAGGCAAATTTTTACACCTTTCATGCCACTAAGTGTCAATTAAAGAAAGAAAATATAACAAGAGTTTAAGGCTAAAAGTGATGAACTGAAGGTTTAAGTTTTTCAAGAATACTTGAAAATGTTGATCAATTTTGGTTCATGTTCCAAGTGCCAATTGATTCATTGTAGCCTTGTAAGTGTTGACAAAAAGTTTTAAAAAGTTAAATTGAAAGCAAAAAAGAGAAGCATGACATAGAAAGAGGAAAAGTGCAAGTAAGGCATCAATAGTTATCATGGTTCTAGGAAGCATTATAACAACCAACTCAATTGATGTTTACCTCTTTAAACTTTGGATATAATTCTAAGAGAGTAATAAGAAGTGAGAAAATGGTACTAAATCTGTCAATAGGTGTTGGAAAGCCAATTATGGTGTGGTTTTTCCCCTACCTTATCAAATACATTATTAGTGCCTAGGTACAATTGTAACTACCTAGTTTAAATTGGTGGAGCCTTGTGAAAGGATTTTAATGTTGATTGGCATGGATTCAAAAAAAATTGTGATTCCCATGTCCTATTTAATATTTTTCAAGCCCCCTTTTAATAAGCATCATTCATATATGTGGTTTTGGTATATATTATGGGTGATCTTCTCCCACATTTAGTATTAAAATTCATATATCATTGATGAAAAAGCCTACATAGGTTAGATGAATGATTCATTATGTCTCTTAGTGTTCAAATCATATTTACAAAATATGTGTGTTATTAAGGCACTAAATGAGGTCACAGATTGTGTTTCCTTGTCTTGCAAGGGCCTTCCTCAACTTGTAAGCTTTCCTATTGAAGGTCTCATGCCATAAAAATATTTTCATTTTTTCAAGGAAGATAATATTTTTAGTTTGTAGAGAGTGTAGTAGAGAAAATTTATGTAATTAAACTAGAGTGTTCATGATTCCTCATTTAGGTATAGCTATTTTTGTATTCTAATGATCTTGGTTTATATGGAATGTGTAATAATGGATGTAACTATTTTAAACTAGATTGTTAATGGAATATTTAACCTTGATTGAGTATCTCCTTATGTATGATGTATATTGTTGAATGTGTTTTGGATGCAAGGAGGAAGATGAAGAGCTAGGGCCAAAGGCACACCTAACTATTCAGCCACCTTTTAGAGTAAACACAACATAAGAAAACAACACAAAGAACAATACCAAGGAGAGAAGGGACAACACACACTTTATTAATTCAACCAATTATCCGCATACATGCCTAACTATGAGGCCTTCCGGGTTACAACCAACAAGATTTATTCTTTTCTATCTTCCTTCTATCCATCTCTAAATATTTTGCCTCTTATACACCTAGACATCCCTATTTATACTTTCCAAAATGGCTTACAGAGGATTTTAGATCAATACATAAAAGAAGGCTGACCACCAAAATGGCCTACACACATCCCAAGACAATATCCTAACATTAATTCATGACCTAAATTAAATACATAAGTCAGATCCAACTAAGAATCAAACACAAACAAAAATAGTCAAAGAAGAACCAAGCCTCAACATATACTAGGTTCACTCGGCATAGGACGACACACTCGGCCAACACTGGACAACTCAGCACATACAAGAACTTGGCCAACATAGATAGCTCAACAAAGTCTGCAACTCAATACTTACTAGAAGGATGAAAAAAGATGAGAAGGATAGCAAGGCAACCCTAGATGCTCCTGCATCAGGCTAAAAGGGTTGAAACAAATGATTCTCTTGAATCATTGAGTGGTGTATGTGCTTCTAGGTGTGCTTGCATAGATGCTAAGAATACCTTGCTTGTCTTCTTCAAGGATCCTAATCTCCTCTAAGATCTTATTAGACTTAGATAACTAACTAAGTCCTAAACCAACTCTTCTCTAAGGGTCTCACTCCTTGTGCTTCACCTTGAAGGATAATCACCCTTTGATTACTTCAATGCTCTCTCCTACACTTACAAGGCTCTAAGTGTCATCTTCACACAAACCATGAACTTCATTGTAGGTGTGTCAAATGCTTCATCAAAATTCATATCACTTCCATTTGGATCCATCTTGAAGGATCTCCAAGCCCTTTTCAATCGGGTCTAAGATTTAGTCTTGAGGAGGCCTAATTAGGCCTAATTCCTTGTAGCCCTTGATAGGGACCTTTTCCACTTTCCTGCCAAAAATTTCCAAACAACTTGAAAATATAATCCCACATTCAGATACCCTTTTGGATTTTATGAAGGATTCTAAAATTTTTAGACTCCTAGCTCATCCATACATAGGATTCCTATTATCTAGGTCAAATAGGGCTAAAAGGCCTAATTTATAGGACCTCATTGGTTTCTTGATCAATTATCAACCAAATGGATTGGTGAGTTCTCAAATCTCCTAACATCACATGATATGATAATATCACAACTGGAACTATGATTTTTTTGTACTGTACTACTATACCCTGCAAGGAATATTCAAATCATCACCTTCAAGCCTCTAACCGGGCATTGTATGCTCGCCTAGGGCTTGGCATTAAAAATATAAATCCAATTCCTCATGACTCCTAACTTTAAATATATACAAATCAATGTCTCCCCTAAAACATCCATCTACCCTTAGGAAGATCCCGTGGCTAGATTTCATGGGGGAGCCATAAAATGACAACCTGGTCAGGACATGACCAAGAAACCTTCTAAACCTTAAACAATTTAATCAAGACACTAAATCAACTCAAATAAATTATCTTACTAAATTAAAAAGTCTTATATCAATCCTATAAACACAAATATATCACTAAATCAAAGCATTCAATCCATTAGATAGCACTGTCACACTGAAAAGCTCGATAATCTCACATAACTAGAATTGAAGAGCTCTTTTTCTATTCACAAACTTAGTTACAATACTCTCTACCTTGAGATTTGAGCCTGAGAGAGTCTTAGGGGTCATTCTCCATGTTTTTAGGCCTTGTTAGTTCACCCACATTTCTATCTTTTAGGGAATCCAAAGCTGGCCGGGTTGCATGCAACATTTGCAATAAATTGCCAATGTTGTCATGACAACTTCTTGGCATCTTTTACATTCAATAGGCCAACTAGAATATAGGCCCTCTATGCTATTTGGTTTGAAGAACTAACCTCATAAATGACCTCAAGGCATCTTCTTAACATCTCTCATGTGTTTAGGACACATTAACAACTCAAATCCAAACTTTAAGCTTCTAAGGCTAAGCTATCAAAACAACTAACAATGACTAATTGGTGACCTTAGTTCTAACAGTAACTCACCTAGTCCACATCTTGCAAGACCTTCTAAGGTCCAAATCAAACACACAACTTCTTTGAATTGGATAATGTTAGATACAAGCCAAAATGATAAAGGAAATGGAGGTTAGCCTCCCGCACCATCCTCCCCTAAACAAAAGACTTCAATCCACCCTTGGATTGAGTAAGGAGGGATCAAATCCCAATTTCTTAAACTTTGATTCTTTCACCCATATTGCATCAACATTAGATTGACCATGCCACTTGATCAGATGTTCCTTTTAGTCCTTCTTCCTAGTCTTTTTGTAGACTCTTGTATCCAATATACTGTCAGCTCTCTTCACTGTAGTGGAAGGTAGTTGGAGTTCATCCACATCTTGGATAACTTTAATCAAACTCTGGTCTAAATCAGGTGTAGGTCCTTTGTAAGGAACCAAGTCTACAACATTGAAAATAGGGGATAGTCCACTATCCTCCGGTAGCTCTACTTTTTAAGCATTGTCACCATACCTTGCTAAGATAGGACATGGACCTATCCTTCTCATTTGTAACTTGTGAGGGACTCTCTTTTGAAGTGTAGACTTGTTTAGATGCACCATCACTAAGTCTCCAACATTGAATTGGATTTCTCTTCTACCCTCATCAACCTTAGTCTTATGCTTCATAGTGTTCTTTGTTAATGTCTTCCTGACTATGTCATGAATCTCCTGGATTGCACAAGAAAAATCATCAACATATCCACTCCCTTTAACTCCATCCTTTAAGTCTCTTAACTCATAGACTCCTCTAGGATGTAGACCATATACTATTTCAAAGGGACTCTTCCCTGTGGACCTATTTACAGTTTCATTATAATCATATTCAACCTATCCAATCAATTGATCCCATTGTTGACCATACTCTTTGGTTAAGCATCTAAGTAGATTTCCAAGGCTCCTGATTACCACCTCAGACTAACCATCTGTTTGATGATGGTATGAAAATCCAAAGGACAAATTTGTGCACAGTCTTTGCCAAAGAGTCTTCCAAAAGTGACTCATAAACTTGGTGTCTCTATCTGACATAATACTCAAAGGTAACCCATGGATTCTCACTATCTCTTTGAAGAAGAGAGAGGCTATTTGATTGGCATCATTTGTTGTCTCACATGGCACAAAGTGAGCCATCTTGCTGAATCTATCCACAACTACATAAACACTATCCATGCCTTGTCTTGTCTTGGGTAACCCAACTACAAAGTCCATACTCAAGCATTCCCATGGCCTAGTGGGAATAGGTAGTGGTTGATATAGGCCTGCATTTGAAGAAGTGCCTTTTGATTTTTGACATACAATGCAACCTCCAACATACTTCCTAACATCAAGGTTTATCTCCAACTCAACTTATCTCCAACTAAACATCTCAACAAAATACCCAAGCTTCTATTAACAACCTTTGTCTCTCCATTTGTCCGTGGATGGAATGTAGAACTGAACCTCAACTCATTATCCATCTTCTTTCACAAAGTCCTCCAAAAATAACCAACAAACTTGCTATCTAGGTCAGAGATAATACATCTTGGTAATCCATCTAATCTAAAAATCTCTTTGAAGAAAATCTCAACAACATGCACTACATTTGATGTCTTCTTACATGGTATGAAATGTGCCATCTTATAAAATCTATCTACAATAATAAATATGGAATCATACCCTCTTGTTGTCTTAGGTAATCCAAGAACAAAATCCATACTGATGTCACTCCAAGGTTTCTCAGGAATAGAAATAGGTTTATACAATCCAGTATTCTAACTTATTCCTTTTTCAACTTGACAAATTTCACAACTCCTTACAAAATTCTGAACATCCTTATACATATGTGGCCAATAATACTTTTCTTTAAGCAAACTCAATGTCTTATCGATTCCAAAATGTCCAGCCAATCCACCACAATGCTTTTCCTTAATCAAATTAATTCTCATGGACTTCTTGGTGTACACAATTGAATTCCTTTGAACAACATACCTTCTTGGATGAAATACTCCTCAAACTTACTCAGGTGTTCAGATAGATTTGGTGCTTTGCACTCTCTCCACGCCTCAGAAAAATCAGGGTTAGTATCATACAACTCCTTCATCTCATCAAAACCAAGAACTGCAACCTTCATCTCGGTCAACAAAGAATGTCTTATGCTTAGTGCATCTGCAACTCGGTTAGTAACTCCACTCTTATGTTTGATCACAAATGTGAAACTTTGTAAATATTCAACCCACTTCATATGTCTCTGATTCAACTTATGTTGACTTCCCAAATACTGCAAAGCTTTATGATTAGTATACAACACAAACTCCTTAGGAATCAAATAATGTCTCCACTTTTTCAAAGCTTGAAAAATAGCATGGAACTCTTGATCATATACATAATACTTCTTTTTAGCATCATTCAACTTCTCACTAAAGAAAGCAACAGGTTTACCTTCTTGACTCAACACAACTCCTATTGCACTACCACTTGCATCACACTCCACTTGAAATACCTTATTAAAATCAGGCAAAGCTAAGACAAGTAACTTGACAACCTTTTGTTTCAAATTCTCAAAACTCTTATCAGCTCCATGTGTCCACTAAAAATCCTTTTTATCTCCTCTCATAGTCTCATTCATAGCATTACAAACAAAACTAAAATTCTTAATGAAATTTTTGTAGAAACCAACCAAACCATGAAATGATCTTACCTCACCCACATTCTTAGGTGTAGGCCACTCCAAAATTGCTTTAACCTTCTCAGGGTCCATTTTCAAACATCAGATGAAATTACAAATCCTAAATACACAATCTCTTCTTATATAAAGGAACACTTCTTCAAATTAATTAGTAGCTTCTCCTCTTTCAATCTTTGTAACACTTGTCGAATATGTTCAAGGTGTTCTTCCTTAGTCCTACTAAATATCATAATATCATCCAAATAAACAATCATAAACTTACCCAAAAATCTCTTGAGAACTTCATTCATCAACCTCATGAAAGTACTAGGTGCACTAGTCAAACCAAAAGGCATAACCAACCACTCATACAAACCATCTTTTGTCTTGAAAGCAGTCTTCCATTCATCACCTTCTTTGATTCTGATATGATGATAACCACTCTTTAAATCAATCTTGGTAAAATACTTTTCTCCACTCAAACAATCCATTATGTCATGCATCCTTGGCATAAGAAACCTATTCTTTACCATTATCTTGTTGATAGCTCTGGAATCAGTACACATTCTCCATTCTCCATTCTTTTTAGGTGCCAACATAGTAGGTAAAATATATGGACTCAAGCTTTCTCTAATCAAACTTTTCTGCAACAACTCCTGCACTTGTCTGTTAATTTCTTCATTCTTAGTAGGTGTCAATCTATATGGTGCTTTACTCAGAAAACTAGCTCTAGGAATCAGATCCATAAAATGACTTATACTTCTTACCAGTGGTAAACCATCATGAATATCCTCTGTAACAATCTCCTTGTATTCATTCATCAATTTTTCAATTTCTACTAGCACTCGGTCTCTATTATCTTCTATTTCTCGGCTAGTACTAGTTTTTGTCACTCGACCATTACTATCCCACAGCTCCTTTGGAATTATAGAAAAACAAAATTGGTTCTTCTTCATGTCTTTCTCAAATTTCTTTCCATTAACCATGCAAATTTTCATAGTAGTACAATTTATCTTATCTAGAACCTTAATCAAACGCAACAATGTTTTCTCTCTCCCATTCTCCCAAAGAGTATATTGATCCAATCTACCATCATGCACAACATGTATATCATACTACCAAGGTCTACCCAACAGAATATGACAACAATCTATAGGCATAATATCATACAAAACTTCATCAAAGTAATTTCCAATCTTGAATTTCACAATACATTGCTCACTTACCAACAATTTATCCTCATCCTTGATCTATGAAACATGATAGGGTTTAAGGTGTCTTAACATCTGCAATTGCAAGTTTTTAACCAGCTCCTCTGATGCCAAATTCACTGAACTGCCACTGTCAACAATTACTTTGCACATTTTCTTGTCATCTTACATCTGATCTTGAAAAGACTTCTCCTCAGGACAGGTTCTTCATCAACTCTTTTATTACACAAAGTTCTTCTTACCATCAAGTTTTCTCCAACCTTAGGTCCATTTGATGAACCCTCAAGATCCTCTTGTACCATAGAATTTCTATGACATTGTTCATTTCCATCAGAGTGTCTACACTCTGAATATCTATGCCCTTCTTTGCCACATCTGAAACAACTACCACTAAAACTACCTCTAGAATAAGAATTACATCTTCCTCGGTATGAACTAGTACCTCCTACATAAGAACTACCACCTTTCCACTTGGTCTTACTTTTATCTTCAGTTTTCCACTCATATTTTCCCTTATCTTGCGTAGAATTATCAAATCTACCACCTTCACCATAGGATCTATCTCTGCCTCTCTGGAATCTACCACCTCTACCTCTCTATCTTTGTTCATGTTTTTTAGTCAAGATCTCCTCAACTTTCAAGGCATATTGATATGCTTCTTCCACACTATCCAAATTAAAAAACTTATTTCATCTTGAATTCTAGATCTCAATCCATTCAAGTACCTTGCAAATTTCTCAACCTCATCATCCACATGTCCAGATCTGATGTCCAATCTATAGAATTCTTCAGTATATTCCTTCATAGTCATATCCCTTTGTCTAAGGTTTTGCATCTTTCTCAATAGATAAACTTGGTAATCAATAGGAAGGAACTTCTTCTTCATCTTGTTCACCATTTTCAACTGGGTTATGATCTTTTTATTTCCCCTTCTTTGTCTATCAATTTGCAAATGCTTCTACCATAGTGAGGCATGACCTTTCAACCTAGTGAATGAAATTTTCACCTTCCTATTATCAGAAGTGCTTTCAAACTCAAAGAAATTTTCCATATAAGAGATCCAATCCAACACAACATTAGTATCCAACTTTCCATCATAAGGAATAACTTCAACAACATGCTTTGAATGTTCCCTAGTCAATACTCTCAATAATCTTTCTTCATCTTGATCTTCCTCAGGGTCTGGATTAGGGTCTGGTGCCATCACTTCATCATCACTCACATCATCAAGATGTGCTCCTCTCATCTAGGTTGTCTACACAACATCTAATCTAACTACAATTTGTCTTAACATATCCATCATGACATTATCAATATTTCCTTCACCTCAAACCATCTTGATAAAATAGGTTCCTACAAGATTGTAACCCTCTGCATGTTATAGGTCAAATTCATAAATCTTCCACCCTAAAACCAAATCCAACTCATGGTTCTACATGATCCAATCTCCTCAAGGATGAAACTTCACTCTGATACCACCTAGCGCAAGGAGGAAGATGAAGAGCTAGGGCCAAAGGCACACTTAACTATTCAGCCACCTTGTAGAGTAAACACAATGGACGCAAACAACACAAAGAACAACACCAAGGAGAGAAGGGAAAATAAACACTTTATTGATTCATCCAATTATCTGCATACATGCTTGACTGTGAGGCCTTTCGAGTTACGACCAACAAGATTTATTCTTTTCTATCTATCTCTAAATATTCTATCTCTTCTACACCTAGACATCCCTATTTATACTTGCCAAAATGGCTTACAAAAGATTCTAGATCAATACATAAAAGAAGCTCGACCACAAAAATGGTTTGCACACATCCCAAGACAAGTTGCTAACATGAAATTCATGACCTAAATTAAATACATAAGTAAGCTCTAACTAAGAACCAAACACGAACAAACTCGATCAAAGAAGAACCAATCATCAACAAATAATAGGTTCACTCAGTACATGAAGGCACACTTGACCAACATTGCAGAGCTTGACACATACAAGAACTCGGCCAACACTGGACAACTCAACACATACAAGAACTTGGCCAACATAGACAACTAGATAAAGACTGTAACTTGACACTTACTAGCAGAATGAACAAAGATGAGCAAGATAGCAAGGCAATCCTGGATGCTCCTACATCACTTTCTAATTAGTTAGATAACCAAATGACTATAATTCTTTTTTGTAAATCCTTTGCAAAAAAAATTCATAAAATTGTAGGAGATGTATGGGTAAGTGCGTGGATTAATAAGTAGACTCATTTAATAATCTACTAATTATCTATAATTTTCTCAAGTGTATGTGTGAACTTTAGCTTTCCTATAAATTTTAGAGAGTTTAATCTTTTGTGTTGTATTGATTAAAGTATCACCTTAATATTTTCTCTTCTTTATTTTCTTATATTTAAAGAAAATATTGTTCAACTAGATGAAGGCACTGATCTTTTATTTATTTTCTCTCTCCACCATCTTCAACACACTTAATACCAATTAATGTAAAAATCTTTTAGTTTCTTTATTTTGTGTATTCCTACTCCCTTGTTTAAACATGCATAACATGTAAGAAGTATCATCAAACTATTGGAGTATCAGAAGCACTGAGAGGGGGGGTGAATCAATACTTCAAAGACAATTTAAAATCCTTCTCAATTTTTTTGCACAAGTAAATAAAGAGCATTTATACAATACACATTGAAAGAATAATAAAAAACACAAATAGATGACACAAGTTAATTATCCTAAGTGGAAACCCTCTAGGATAGAAAAACACTCAAAAAATGTTGCCTCACTAGCTTTATTATTTTCAATTTCATTCATACATGCCTCATTGAAAAAATGTTGTCTCACTAATGTTAGTATTTGATGATACTGAGAGAGGGGGTGAATTAGTACAAACATGTAACCTACTAATTCAACCACAAGTCTGATTAACTTTAGCACAAACTTCCAAATAGAAAAATATATAATAGATGTAATGAAATAAAATTAAATAAGATCAAACATCCACACATGCATCACACATAATAGACTATTTTTTCTAATGGAAACCCTCTATTAGAGGGAGAAACCATTGTTAGCTTATGGTGACTGATCATGAAAGTACTATCCAAGAAAGTACTGTACACTTTTCATTCATCATGGGGTTAACTCATCAAGCATTTTTTGAGTTGACATGTCAAACATTTCCCTAAGTTGACTCATCAAGCCTTTTCATAGGTTGACTCGTCAAGCCTTTTCGTAGGTTGACTCGTCAAATATTTTAGGGTTAACTTGTTAACTGACATAAGCCTTGTTATATTGGCTTAGGGTTAGGGATTTCATTATGATGTATGATTTTAGTACTTGCGGTGGAATTGAGCTGTAAGGGATTACAGATTGTAATCAAGTTGTAATCACTGGATAATAATAATATTGGACTCGCTGTTGGTGGAGGTAGCCCAAGGATTGGGTGAACCATGCTAAATCTTTGTGTCTTGTGCTCTTTTCTATGTGGTTTATTATTTTCTAATATTGGTTATATTTGCACATAATTGTTATTTATGCCTTGTTAATCCTAACAACCATGGTGGAGATGAAATCCACAAGCCCTTCACTGTGGTATAAAGGTTTTCCCTATTAGGAGCTACAAATACATTTTCTGAGGGTTCACCCTGTTAGGAGTGACTAGTACATTGTTAGGAGTACAATAAAATATTTTAATATCTACCTCTCTAGAGGATTAAAACTTTTTTTGAGAGTCCACTTGGTGTGACATGTTAAAGTCCACCAGTTAAGAGATTTTTCTTAATGCAACTATTAGGGAACAACAAGTAATTATCTAGATGAAGCACTCATTTCTTGTTAGATCCAATCTATTCTCATATCTCTATTACTAATCTTTGATCTGCCTCTACTCAGCGTGTGATCAAAATGTGACACACTTCTATAAACCATTATACTTGAGACAATCCATGAAGAAGGAAATCTCAAGAAGCAACCTATAGCTTTCTATCTATGACGTGCACGAATCTAAATAGTATGAATGGTGGATCTCAAATTGTAAGAATTTTGATATCACTCTAATATCATGTAAGAATTTTAATATTGCTCTGATACCATGTAAATATTTTCCTAAGGCAAAGAATAAATGCCAAGATCTAGAAGCTCAAGAGATAGCACAAGAGAGATAGACAAAATGATCAAATAATTGATTTAGCCCATTGAATTGAATACAAAGTAGGAGTGCCTGAATATATAGGCAATGTAATAAGACTACATGATAAGGAGATGATAAGCTATCAAACACACTAGGTGGAATCACATTTCCACCAAAGGTGGATCATCCTCCATTATACATCAAAGTATGTGCAACAATGAGATGATGATAATGTGATAAGAACACTAAAGGTGGATCTCACACACAAAGAGGTATGAGATGACAACTATCACCATCTAAAGTGGAATTTCTCTAACCATGTGCTAAAATGAAATGCAAACTCCTAGGTGTCTCAATGACAACTAATATGCACATGCATTATCCTAAGTAAACTTAAGTAAAGTGTAATTAGTAAATAATTAATTATACCAAAACCACCCCTTAAGTGCAACTTAGGGGAATGCACTTAAGCTCACAATGCTATATGACATTGCATGATGGGTCTTGGCTACTAGGCCATGTTAGGTACCCATGTACAAACTACAAGAGAAAAACCATGCAATGTAATCTCTCATAAAGCAGAGAAAAAGGGAAAACCTCATGGGAAAAACCCTCCCCAAAAAAGAGAGATGAAAAACAAAGATGCATGGATGGATGGAGTAATCAAGGCCCCTCCTGGTGCAAGGGCACCTATGAGGATAAAGAACACAAGGTCACTATCAGGACCTAAGGAGAAGACCTATGAATTCAAAAGAGGAATGAAGACCTAATGAGGACCTATGAAGTCATTTGATAATGTACCATGGCCTTTGAGCCATTGGGATGTAATAGAAATGTTAGAATGTAATAGATTGCCAAGATTGGCAAGTAGGCCAAAATAGCTAAGGTGTAAGGTTTATGGGATAGGGGTCATTTGAAGTTGATGTAATGTTTAATATTGTTTTAAGGTCATTATGATCCCATAATAAAGAAACATGGGTCAGTCAAAGGATAAAATGCAAAGAATGCATTACAAATGCAAAAATGTAAAAATTGACAAAATATTGTTAATATTGTATGCACCCTAAAATGGTCGCCTAGACTTTGGGCCCTATTTATTTGATTTATCAATCCTGAATCATTTGTTCAAAGGCTTTTGTCAATGTTTGTCCGGATGTGATCCCGAATCGACCTCACATCTGAGTTGTCTTGTGATCCCAGATCGATCTCACATTTCAATTCTTCTTTGACTGCATGTGTTCGCAGATCGATCACACATTAGTCAAAGAGGGGCAAATGTATGCACCCTAAAATGGTTGCCTAGACTTTGGGCCCCATTTATTTGATTTATCAATCTTGAATCATTTTTATCAATAATCAATATTTTCAACATTATAAATTTCTTGATCAAGTCTTAATTTCGATCATATATTGGATTTTTATCCTATGGGCTAATCATTTATCCTAAGTCTTTATTTGATTAAAAGGAATATTTCCTCCCCTTTGGATTAAATAAAAAGCCCCACCTTTCCTCTTATCCTAAGTTGCACAAACAAAGTATTATTCCTATTTTATAAAAAGGAGAAAAGCACTTTTTGTCTCATATGGACATAAAGTCAACTCCTATTTTCTCATTGGAGGATACTTGTGCACATGGATTTCTCCTCTTTCAAGCTCCACCACTAATTAAGACTTTTGCCTCTTAATCTCAATGGTCCATTTCACCTCATTTCTTATAAAAGGAGGGCTCTCTCCTTCATTTTCATATCCATCTCTTTCATACTATTGTTATGCTGCAGGTTTTCTAGGTCATTTGGAGCTTTCTTTGAAGACACTTTTGCATCCAAGCTTTGAAGATCTTTGTTGCATTCCATCTAGTTCATATTTGCTTTCATAGTTGCATGATAATGGCATTCTTAGTGTAGATTTCCTTTTATGCGATAGATTAATCTCACATAGTCTAATAGGAAGGATTTGTAACACTTGTTCTTTTCATTTCATAGCTTAGTTGCATTGCATTTTCATTTCTATAGACTAGTTTGCATTGCATTTTCATAGTGATTCTTGAGGATATTGGCACTCTTGCCCTTGTCCTCATTTGAATCTCTCATTGTGTGGTTGACTAGCAAGGTCATAAGCTTGTAGCTCTAGTTGAGAGAAAACACATCATAGTCCCTTGCAACTCCATGCATAGAGAGCTATGAGCCACTTTTTGAGGCCTCATTCTTGAGCAACCTTGTATGTAATGGTTCATAGAAGTGCACCATTTTAGTGTGTACAAATATAGCCACAAATGGCTAAAGGATGGGATTAGGGATTAGAATAGGAGTTTATAGTTTTCCATAAGCTTAAAATACATGTTAAACACCATTATAGGTGATGCAAAGTCTAAGAGATAATAAGTCTTCAAGTTGACAACATTTTCATATGTTGTGAATAGTCAGTTTTGACTGTTGCAGATAGTTACAAACAGTTAGGGGTTGATGTCGGGTTTGTGGGAAAATATGGAGTCTATTTAGAGGTTCTTCCATGTGAGTAGAGGGGAGAGATGATCTATAATGATCCAATATATGTAATGGAACAAAAGAGGGAAGTTTTAAGGAATAAAGTTTAATTCTCTGCAATTCTGGTTTTCACTGTCCCGTGGGTACAGTCCTGGTAACAGTGACTAAGGTGAAACACATGGAACATTATCCTTTTTTATTTTAGATGTGAGAACACCTATTAGCATTTGTCTTTCTTATTCTATTGAATCATTACATTGGTTTTGTCTCTAAACACTTTAAAGAGTGACTGTTATTGTATAGACAGGGACTGACAACTGTAGACACTGTCAGCATTTGTTTTGTAAAACCTTAACCATGTGAGGGCACTCCTTTCCTTGTGACCTTTGTGACTTGGATGGGAGATTCCATAGTGTATTATAGGTGTCATTTATCATTTTGAATGCAGAGTGGAGCACCAAGAGAAAGAACAGTGAATGACTGGTGAACACACACAGTGAAGGTGCACTTGGAAAGCACCCAATGGTGGATATGAGTGATCTAATGGATGGAGCGAGTAAGTAATGATTGGGAACATTAGGGGAAGTATATTTGAAGTTTTATAAACCATCTTTATGGTTCTATGTTGTGGGGAAGGGCCTTTTCTAGAAAGCCCTAGGTTATTGACCTTAAAATGAGGGTTTGGTGGAAGAGTGCATAGATATGTGTGGATGCTTAAATAAACTTGGAAATCCTTGTATTTATTACATTTCCTAAGACTATTTAAGGGTTTTGAATCTTGTGGGTGAGTGTAAAGGGGAGTTGCTTTGTTAATGGAGGGCTAATTAGGCCTAAATGCATGTGCAATCAGCAGTAGAAAGGTTCACCAGTCAAGGGCTGAAGGATTGAGATTCATAGGGGTTCAATAAATCTATAAAGGGTATTTGAAAAGGTAGAGAAGTTACTAGGGTGTTTGTCAAGTTTGAGAGTAAAGTATAAAATACTGTTGGGACAGGGCTACTAGCTAGGCCTAGAAGGGTTAAAGTGGGAAATGGTGAAATATGAGTTGTTGGGAGTTGGTGAAGAGTTGGAACATGGTAGATAGGGCATTATAAGATGATCCAAGGTGCTAGGGTTAGTGAGTGAAGCCTGATTTGGATTTTGGTATGGTGGAGATGCTAGGTACACTAGGTGACCTAGGAGGAAATTGATGCAATAAGAGATTGTGGCAACGAAGTAGGAAATGAATTCATAAGAATGGTGTGTGGAAGTGATCTACCAAGTCAGAGACTTTCATCTGAACCTTGATTTGAACTTGAATCCTTGAGTTGATTCCAAGACGTTGATGAATCCTCAAGTTGATTCTAGGTTCCTTAAGTGGATTATGGAAGGCTCTGCATCACCTCCCCCCTCCCCCATTATGACATACATCATGGATATACAATAAAGAATCCCCCCAAAGGAAGGAAACAAGGAGACATGATATCCCCCATAATGAATAATCTCCTCCAAAGATGGTGAGTGTTTGAAGGCAAAACATAGTCCAAAGCCTACAAATGACATTTATCCCCTTAGGAAGAAGATACACCAAGTATAGATGAAATAAGGCTTCCCATTGTGGATAAGAAGTAGGAAGGGGAATCCAAATGAAGTATGAGGTCTCTGAAGTATGCCCATGTGTCACCATGTCCTTGGTTGATGAAGATGCCAGGAACCAATCAAGAACAAGCCCAATAGAAGAAGATGACAAACAAGGAACCAGTGGTGATTGATCCATGTTATAATTTGGATTAAAATCCAAATAAAAAGATGCCTCCTCAAATGAATAAATGCTCTTGGATCAATGTAGAAATTGTACCAAGAAAACTGAATGATGTTCCTCCCCTTAGGAAGAAATAAGTCCATAGGTGTATCAATGAATCCTCCCCAATAACTAGGAAGAATCCTCAAAATGTATGATGTCTTAGGAAACTGAATAGGAATCTCCAACACATGAGTATGATCAACCTAAACCATGCAATGTGACATCTCAAGTGAAGTTTGAGACTCATGAAAACTAATCTCCAAATACTCAAATGTCTTCTCTGAAGTTAAAGTTTCCTCATCCAAATGTTGTATCAAAGGATCCATAATCATGTCAATCTCAAAAGATAGATCAAGTGGATAATGAAGATGAAGGTCAAAGTGTTCCCTCACAAAAAATGAAGAAGGATCATTCTCAACAAAGAGAAGATGAATGTCATCAATGGTGTCTCCCAATTGAAATGTAGGACTCCACAAACAAACCTACAATGTTTGTCAAGTAGTCATCCCATGGAACTAAGTCTGGAAGATAATGAATATCCTGCTACACTGAATCAATGGCTATAGGAAGGCAAACATCATTAGGAGAAATAGTAGATGTGATCTCAATAGGAGAAGTAGGAACTACAACTGGAGGTTCTAGATCTTTTGGGAGTGGAGGAACATGAGGATCTCCATTTATTTCCAAAAGAAAAGTCCAAATATCATGAATAGTCTTTGTCTAATCTTCATAATCATCAAGGGAATCCATAACATCCATATCCATATTCCAATAGATAACATTATGAACTTTTATATAAGAATTACAATCAAATGAAGGACTAGTAGGTCTATACTCATACAAATAGGGCAAAAGGTTATGCTCACTAAGATGAGCAAGAACCAATTCACTCCATTTCTTATAGTTTCCTCTTGTCCATCCATGATGCACTTCTCACATGAAACAATGAGATCAAAAAATCAATGCACTACTCAAAATGAAATGAACCAAAGAACCCCCCAAAATAGATGATTTTGACACTTTATAAATAGTGTGTGTACAAAGTCCACTTGACAAAATAAACCAAAGTGGACTTCTTATTTTGATGATTACAACAAAAAATATGAAGCTATGGTAGACTCAAACAAATAAGACACAAGACCACTCAAGGATCTAACAAATTACAAGTGCCAAAAATAGGCCAAAATAGACCAAATGTTGAAAGTACTTTGTCCACTTAGAATTTCTCCTAACTGATACCAGATCTGGAAAGTAGACAAAAAATCATGCACTTAAAAAAAAATAGCACCTAAAAATGTGTCCATATGAGCCCAAAAGAAGCCTCTAAAGTTGTAAAAAATGAGATTTGTAATTTTCTAAAAACATCAGGAACAAAGATCAAAAACCACCTGCACCATTGTGTAGATCATGAAATTCTACACCAAAACAAAAATAATTGCTCAAAAAAAGGAGTCTGGATGACTTAGATATCGCTATTTGAAAATCGCCTTCGAAATTATTTATTCTGAATCATCACCGCCGCACCTTGAGTATTAAAATGGCTCTAGATTTGGCTTCAAATGTCTGATTTGGATGAAACAAAATTCAATTTATGGGTTTTTGGACCTTCTCAATGTGATGCCAACCTCTGATTTGCACCAGAAAGCTCCAATTTTGACATGCAATAAAAATCTCTCCAAATAGGCTATACAATGAAACTCCTATGGCTATGATACCATGTAAGAATTTTGATATTGCTCTAACACCACATGTAAGAATTTTGATATCGCTCTGATACCATGTAAGAATTTGCCTAAGGCAAAGAATAAATGCCAAGATCTAGAAGCTCAAGAGACAACACAAGAGAGATACGCAAAATGATCAAATAATTGATTTAGCCCATTGAATTGAATACAAAGTAGGAGTGCTTGAATATATAGCCAATGCAATAAGACTACATGATAAGGAGATGATAAGCTATCAACCACACCAGGTGGAATCACATGTCCACCAAAGGTGAATCATCCTCCATTGTACATCAAAGTATGTGCAACAATGAGAGGATGATAATGTGATAAGAACACTAAAGGTGGATCTCACACACAAAGATGTATGAGATGACAAATATCACCATCTAAAGTGGAATTTCTCCTAACCATGTGCTAAAATGAAATGCAAACTCCTAAGTGTCTTAATGACAACTAATATGCAAATGCATTATCCTTAGTAAACTTAAGTAAAGTGTAATTAGTAAATACTTAATTACACCAACATAAATGAACCTCAATAAGAAACCCTTGCAAGATACACCATAGAATGGAATATTCAAGTGATACTGAAAAATGAGAGATAATCTAAAATGAGATGTAAGAACTAAGTTATGATGAAAATACAATAACAAGGAAAGAAAAGCTAATCTAACAAGATTACAATACCTCCTAATTAAGCTATATGATCTAAGCTAAATGCAATAAGGAGATGCTAGTCTTTGATGCAAGTAAACTAGAATGCAAGATGCAAGTAAGTGCTCAAGAATGCTCTAGGAATGCAAGTAAAGAAAATGATAGCATAACAATAGCATAAGTCCAAGGGATGCAAGAGTGAGGATAGAGTCTCCTTTTTAAAGAGCAATGGACAGTGAGAGATTAAGAGGCAAAATCTAAGGGCGGAGAATAATCCCTATTTTGACTTTGGTGTACAAGATTCTCAAGAGACAAAATCAATGGTCATGGTTAAGAGGCAAAAAAATGTGTGGAAGAGATTAAGAGGAAAAAAGAGATTCCACTCACCTTGAAGAATGTGCAATCAATGTGTAGACAAAAAGTCTTTTTTTTTTCTAAATTATGAAATTCCTTTTTCATGTACACACATAGAATAAAGGGGATTTTTATTCAATTGAAAGGGGACATGCTCTTTTAATTAAATAAAGCATAGGATAAAGAGGTTAAACTTTAGGATATCATCAAATAGACAATAACATGATGATTTGATCAAGAGATAAGAGATTAAATCAATGTGCAAAATTGATTAAGCACAAGATGTAGTCTAATATTTTAAAATTTTAATGTTAGAGTGAGGCTCATAGTTTACTAGACCATTTTTGGGTGATTACATTTGCCCCTCTTTGACTAATGTGTGAGTGATCTGGGAACACATTGAGTCAAAGAATGATGATGTCAAGGTAATTGACTTTGAACTTGATCGAATGAACCACAAAGAGACAAATAATCCCAAACTTGATCGAATGAGAACTAGCAAAGATAACAAGATTCCAATGCACAGTTGAAGTAAAATTGAGCACTAAAACATAGATTGAAAGATAAGACAATATCAAAATTGATATGGTGCGATGAGAACTGATATGTCCAAAGAGTGAATCAATTTATAATTTTTGAAAGATAGATTATTCTTGCCCCCTAAAATGAAAATCAAAATGAGGTACAGGAGATGCAAAAATGAGATAGATTTGATCAAATCAAGATAAGATAAGTTTCAAGATGATTGATAAGTGCTCAAGACCAGGTTTGACCACCAAGTGATGAAAATTTTCCCTAGTTTGAATAAGGTTGACCAGAAATGTATAGCATTAGCATTAGGTCAAAGCAAGAAGAAAGGTGATGAAATGATCATGTAGAAGACAAAAATGGTGATTGCCTCAAAGAGGTCAATTAACTGCACTTAGAAGAAAAGAATTTTATAACATAATTTTGACAATCGAGATGAAGCTGAATTTTGATTTCAATCCCAAAAATAGATCCAGGATGTCAAAATTAGGTAAGGGTGCAATTTTTTACAAAAATTTGAGACTTACGAAATTTAGGTTAAAATGCTCTATAAGGGCCCCAAAGGGTCATTTCAAATCATTTGTGCATTTATCTTCTAGAGAAACTAGAGTGAGAGAGATCTTTCTGATGGAAAACATATGAGATCCCATTGACTAGCACTAATTTGAGCTCAGTCGATTGCATAACTGGCCTTGAGGGTATCCCTAGGTGGTAAGTGACTGAAAACTTTTCAATTTTTTTCTTCCATTTTGTCATTTTAGCATGTTTTTATCACGTTTTTGAATTTTTTTTGTACAAAGTTCTAGAATGTCACATGGTAGTTATAAGAAACATCATACGATGTTTCGCACAATCTTGAAGTATCCCACACTTTTTATGTCAAGTATCATATGAGGACCACCTGATTCCCGTACGATACTGTGCGAAGAATCATACCATGATAAAGTATCACACCATTGTAGTGAGAAATATCGTATGAAATAAAAACTGCATGTTAAATATTGTCCAAAGAAAATTGATAACTTGACTTCTTATTGATCTGACTAGTGACACTTTTATGTTTTTTTTATGCTTTCTTGATGCTTTTAGTCACTTTCTGATATATCCTTGATGCATTCTGATGTGTTTTTGTGTGTGTTTATGATGCAGTGATGATTTCTTCATCTAACTATCAAAGTTCCCCATTCAGTGGGGCTACGCTTAGTACCACATCTTTTTGATGATGAGAGAGGCATATTAGTGCTAGGATTAACAAGGCAGAAATAACAATTACATGCAATATCAGAAAACAATAAACCACACAGAAGAGAACACAAGACACAAAGATTTAATGTGGTTCACCCAATCCCTGGGCTACATCCACCAACCGTGAGTCCAATATTTTATTTATCTAGTGATTACAACCTAATTACAATCTGTAATCCCCTTACAGCTCAATTCTGCCACAAGTACTAAAAATGATACTTTTTGAAATCCCCAACCCTAAGCCATATTATACAATATTTTTCCGCTTTAGGGTTAGAATGAGTTACAATCATGTTGGCCCAAAAATAGCCAAAAATATGTACAGTACTTTCCTAATCAGTCACCACAAGCTAACAATTAGACACCATGGGACTTGGAGAGTTATTGCAGATGCCCCATATCTAGGAAAACCATGGATTACTGACCATACTTACTGAGAGGTTCCATTTGGAGCACAATACCTTTCACTTTCCCATAAGAGAGATGAGGATGTCTATCTCATTCTATGCATCCCATGCATGGGAGATCCTATAAGTATCTTTATGATTTCATATTTTGATTGATATGTACTTATGTTTTCTTGATGCTGATGCTAATATTGATACTTGATCTTGTATAATGCAGATTTATTTTGATCGGTCTCCTATGGATGGCATAACAACTATACAAAATGTGTTTAGAGATTTCATCATTCTTGATTGTACCATCCTATGGGAGAAGATGATGGACATCTACGGTGATGAGTGTCCTATCACCTGTATTCTTTGTTCATAGATTGGGCATGTCCTAGGATCTAATAGGAGCCAGAAGGGCTTCTAGTACAATTGGGGTCGATTGGTTATGGATATATTGTCATATCCACAATATATGGCACCGAGACCCTCTCTCATGGAAAACATGTATCATGAGTTGCATGATATAGTTTATAGGGAGGGGAAGAGCTGGTTAGCATGGGCCATTCTAGCATAGGTATGGGTGTGGGAGCATATCACCACGATCCTCTTGAGGGTACAACCAAGATAGAGGGGTCAACCCTACATATATAGGTATTAAGGGTTTGTGAAATAGACGCATGTGGGGGATACCCCATACTAGAGGCAAAGGTTAGATGATCTACATTCAGGTATATGGCGACCATATATTGATTGCGAGTAGTGGGGAGAGGCTAGAGATGAGCTAGCTTATATGTTTTATAGAAGGCCACTATTGGGAAGACCCTCTCACATTGTTGAGAGATTTGTGATCAAAAGAGTGTGGTGATAGTTTGGCAAGGTACAGGGTATGAATACTAAGATGAAGGATTATGCCTAATACAAGGAGGAGGACCTTGGATGGGGCACTATGTTGTGATATGATATATACTTACATGACATACAAGAACTGCAACAGATAGTTCCCGACCTTCTCCCAAGGATCACAGATGCATGGACAACCTCTAACTATAGGAGATGGCTTCAGGAGCATCCATACCTAAGATTTACTGCTATGATAAATTTGGGACCTAGAGGTGGAGGATACAATAGAGGTGATGATGGGGGAAATAGGGACAGTGGAGGTAGCTCTAGAAAGACTAGGGGTGATGCCCCTTCTAGTATCAGACCATCCATGTGATCCAGGGCTCGAGGTGTGGTAGTGGAGATGGAGGAGGATAAGTTAGAGGAGTGGCTAGTAAGGAGGCCATAGGTAGATAGGGGGACCAAGTCAAAGGATAAACCGATAGATCATCCAGAGCAAAGAGAATAGGTAGATGATAGACTAGCACAAAGGGTCACAGTCTTAGAGGGCAAGCTGCAAAAGGCCCAGATTTCCATAGCTATGAGGGCCCAACAACTACAATATGAGAGAGCACATCAAGATACACAGGTCCAGGAGCTGTAATAGGAGAGAGACCAAGAACGACAAGGGGCACATGACATGAGGCTAGAGTAGTATATTACTATGCAACCTACATAGCCATGGTCCCTAAGGGCTAGAGAGTAATAGACTACTTGCAATGCACAGGTAGATCAGAGGGTGCATTTAGGCACCAGACAAGACCCAATCTCCTCCACCTGTGTCACCTGCTCAGGAGGGTGGAAGCTAGTCATAGATTGTATTAGGGCTCCCATATAACATTTTGAGACATTTTCTCTAGATTTTGATATCATGATTATACTCAAATTGATTCATTTTGATATATATATATATGAGATACTAGATTCAATTGATATGTGTTCATCGCTTCATATCAGGTCACTTGTACAGGCATCTATTGGATCTCTAGGGGCATGCCATGTTCATCAGGACCCATATCTATATGACATTGTTCCTGGGGCATATCAGGTTCATCGTAAATCATACCAATATAATATTTTCTCTTAATTGGGTGATTGGCTTCTTCATAATCCTTTTCGAAGCAATTATCTCAAACTCTTTGACACTGATCAATTTCATCACTTCATATCAAACTGGTTATTTATTGTCATCTTTGGACAAATATTTAGTCTCATCACATCATATCAGGCTAGATACTCTGGTCTCTCTCATTGGTCTTTGTTCTATCAAGTTCTGAGTCAATTTCTCCTTATCAAGAATACTCTCATCACTTCATATTGGGTTGTTCTTTGATTTAGTTGCTATCTATTATTTGAATCAACACGCTACTTGCACATCAATCTAAAGAGGGTAAAATGTAATCACCTAAAAAATTTATAGTAAACCTAAGCCCCTAAATATGATCAACTTTCCTTAAAACAAAATTCTAAATCTGAAAGGCATAATTTACTGGACATAATTAGGTAAGCAATCTGGATAATCCCCCTTGCATAATTAAACCAATTTCTAATGTCAACCATTTCTAAAATCAAGCATAAATAATTCCTAAAATAGAAATTGGAAAATTATTTAATTGTTAAATCTTCCTTTTAATATAAAGTCCTTGCACTTTTATTAAAAGAATCCATTCCTCACATGGATTTGCAACTTAATCTTGATTAACTGATAATTCTTTCTTATTCTCCAATCAAGCTTGACCAATCAAAATTTGTGGATCCTTTCACATGGATTGATCTCCCTCACCACTCATATCTATCTAACATCTTTTGCCTCTTAATCTCCACCTTCCATTCTTGAGGCACTTTCTTTAAAGGAATCTCTTCCTTGGCTCAAGGGATCTAATTTTTGTTATTTTGAGTTCTTTGTGCTTTCTTGAGTTCTTAGTTGCTTTCATCACAATTTCTTGCATTAATAGCTCTCTTGTATTCTTAGTTTAGCTCATTTTATAGAGTAATTTGCATTATTTAGTTTTCTTGCATTATAGTTTCCTTTGATAGAAAAATTATTAGTGTTAGATTAATCTTTCTAAATAAAAATATGTCATCAAGGTAAACTACTACAAACACTCCTATGCAGTCCTTTAGCACTTCATTCATCAATCTCATGAATGTGCTAGGGGCATTAGTAAGCCCAAATGGTATGACCAACCACTCATATAGGCATGTTGTAGTCTTGAATGTTGTCTTCCATTCATCCCCCTCCTTGATCCTATTTTAATGGTACCCACTCTTGAGGTCTAATTGTTTGAAGTATTTAGCACCTCCAAGACAATCCATTAGATCTTCTATCCTATGATTGAGAAATATGTATCTAATGGTGATTCTATTGATTTCTCTAGAATTAGTGCATAATCTCCACTTACCTCCCCTTTTAGGGACCAACACCATAGGAACAACACAAGGGATTATGCTCTTTCTTATCAACCCTTGGTCAAGCAATTCTTGAACATATTGTGCTATCTCTCTATTCTGATCTAGGGTCACCTTGTAGGCTGCCTTATTTGGAAAAGAAGCTCCTGGAAAAAATCTATGTGATGACTAATTTCTCTCTTAGGTGGTAAAGTTGTAGGACTTCCATCACTAACTATGTCTTTTTATTTCTCTAACAATCTTGTCACCTCTGCAGATAGGGGTTCTTGTTTATTCTTGTCTTGTTCCTTTGGTTTCACCACTATGGGAAACTTTATTCCATCTTCTTTCTTGAGTTCCTTCAAGAAATCCTTGCCTCTTGCAAATAGGACATTGGAGCTTACTATCTTGGTTCCCTCTTCATCCAATGGGATTATATATTGTATGTCACTACATTCTTTTGGAAAGAGTAGGAATTCTTTTCCCCATTATGCATGGCCTTGTTGTCATACTGACATTGCCTGTCCAATAACAAATGACATGTATCCATGAGTAATATGTCACATAGAACCTTGTCTTGATACTTACCAATAGAAAACTGTACCCTCACTTGTTCATTGACCAACACATTTTGTCCCTTGTTCAACCAAGTCACCCTATAAGGATGGGCATGAGGGGTCCTTATCAAGCCAAGTTTTTGCATTGCCTCCTTAGAGATGATGTTATCAGTAGACCCCGAGTCTTTGATCACCTTGAAAAATTTCCCAAGAATCTTGCACTTTACTTTGAATAATGCCCTTCTCTACTTGGGTTCTTCTTTCACTGGCTCCTTCAACAATATTATCCTAAGCATTAAATTCTCTCCACTTTTTAAAGCAAGGGTTACCTTAGAAGACTTCACACTGCTCATCTCTTCTTGGACATAGTTTATTCTCTTCTTTGATTGAGATGATGTTTCCTTATCTAGACACCTATAGGTTGGATGGCAAATTTTCCCACAACTATAGCATTTCATGTTAGCAAAGTGTGATCCTCTGCTACAGCCACCAAATCTTCCCCTACCACTGCCAAATCCTCTTCCTCTGCTTTGATTACCTCTACCACTTGGTTCATTAGTCTATTCCATTTTCCTTGACTCATTGTAGGGTCTTTATTCATTTCCCCTTCCACTATAGTTACCTCTATGACCTATTGAATCTCTCCCTCAACCTCTACCCCTAGACTTGAAGTCTTGTTTCTTCTTACTTCTCTCTTCAACTTTAAGGGAAAGTTGATAACACTTGTGAATGGTGGTAGGGATAAACAAGCTGATCTCTTCTTGGATGCACCACCTCAAACCATTCAAATATCGAGCTACCTTAAGACTCCCATATTCCTACACTTTTGACCTCAAGTACAATTTTTTCAATTCTTTGGTATAGGCACTAACATCCAATTCTTTTTGTCTCAAATTCTACCTCTTCTTATGTATTTGAACTTCATAATCCTCTGGTAGGTATGCCTCTTTAATCTTAGAAACCATACCCTTCCATTATGATATGGGGTTCTTCCCTTCCTTTTGCCTTTCATCTTGGATGAACTTCCACCATGTTACAGTTGCTCCTCTCAGTCTACACTTAGCTACCTTGACTTTTTGTGCCTCTGACACACTCTCACATTCAAAGTGATTCTCTAACCCCTCAATCCACTCCATTACCAACTCTGGCTCTATTTTACCACTAAACATGGGTACTCCTTCCAAATATTTTCCACTGATGGATTTGAGAGCCATAAGGAATGGTTCCTCTTGTAGTATTGACCAAGTTTTGGCACCCCATCCTCTATGGCCACTACCTTTTCTTTTCCTTCTGACTCTCTCATCTTCTCACTTACTTCCTCCATCTTAGCATGTACTTCATCAAGCTTAGTTTCCATATCTGCTAATTGTTCCCTTGGGATTATATTCTCCTCTTCTTGATCTTCCACCTTCTTTGCAAGTTCAACATTTGTCACCATCTTTGATGATCCTACTGACTCTAGTGTCTGCAATATCCACTTCCACTAGCCCAAATCTTTGGTGCTCTGATACCAATCTGATAGGGAGACCTCTATCACTCCTTGAGAAAAGAAAGCTCAATCTCTAAGGTCACTTCCTATACCTCTTAGGGTGTATTTTTTCACCCTTACACCTTGGAAGAAGCTAGACAAATCTTCCCATAACTTAGGGGTCTTCCTACCAATTAGTTACCCTTCCTCTTCCTTGAACTCACCAGGGTAAGTTCACCATGAACACACCATGCCTATGACCAGCATTAAACATGGTTGAATCCATTGTCAATATGTGTTTCTCAACTCTTTTGATGCAAATTGACACTATCTAGTTTGATACTTCTTACCGATCTCAAGGTTTCCTATTTTTAAGGCTTCTAGCCCTATTAGGCCAAAACTAGGTCTTTGAACATAGTTTTTGTCCAATAACTCCAAAAATTCACAAAGAATCCCCCAACTTGATCTTGGTTCTAGATACCCTTATGGAAAAAATCAAATATTTTCAAGGTTTAGGGTTTCCCAATGGGTCTTACAATACTTTGTGGTTACTGAGTCTTTTTCCTAGAAAATAGGCGTAATTGACTAGGTTATTCAACTAAGTTTGCAATATTGGTTCCTCCAACTCTTGGCATTAGTTCTAAGGCTTCCTCTAACCTTTATTACCACTCTCCAATCCACACATGCTACTTCCCAATCCAACCCTGCATCAAAACAATCATTGTCATAGGCTTGCTCTTAACCGAGACACCTTGTCTTTCTTAGGACAAGCCACCAAAATGAAATCCCATCTCTTTTGGAACATGTACAAGAAGGAACATACTTTACAATGGTTCCACTTTACTTCCTTGACGAGCCATCAAGTTCCAAGGAGAGAAGTCATGGTGGAACCATATTTACACCTCAACCTCTCAAACTAGTAAGGTACAGTCCAATGAGGGTTTGGCTTTACAAAGACAAAACATAACAAAATAAAAACACACTAAACCTATATGTAGATCAATAATTTACATAGAAGCAATGACATTACAAAACAAGAAGTCTTTTTTCCAATCAAATCCCAATGATTAGCTTCAAACTCCTATAGACTGTATTGAAATCACAGAGAATGAAAGATAGGATCTATCTTGGGAACTATGTATTCATGATGTATAACCTCATAGCATTAGAAAAGGATTAAACTCACTTCAAAAAGGAAGAAATAAGCCTCTTTTGATGGTTTAGTTGTTCATTTGGTTTGAACTATTGTAGCTAAATTCATGAGTTAATGGTTTATTGGAGTTTTGGTTGAATTCTAATTGAATACCAATTTTATACCACACATTCACATGCATCACAATAACCATAATCTTATAACCAAACATTAGCTCAAATCATAAAACATATTTTCGGATTCACAACTAGAAGCATAATTGAAACCACGTTAAGAACCAAGTGAATACAAGTTTTTGTGACATATACCAATCACATACAAAAGGATCATAAAATCACATGAGAACAAGAAACCTAAATAGCAATGCCAAGACTCACAAACAACAACTCATTCACATTCAATTGGAGGATTGCCCAGATCTGGTTAATAGAAATCACATAATGTTAACCACTTACTTTGTGTGTGAATTTTGTACCTAGCTGTAGACACAACACTTCAGTAAAACATTAGAGGTTAGCCAAAATTGAAATCTTGCAAGTAAATGAAACTAATCTAACCATGTGATTTACTGCCTTCTAGTAGGTGCGAGTATGATGTTCTCAGATTGGAATCGAGATCAGTGACAATGCAACACCTAAATGAAGGATTTGAATGCAAGAGATGAAAGACTGTATGAATGTAGATTATTCTATGTTCTTGTATTTTCTGTGCAATAATATAAAAACTGTATGAATCTAAGCTATATGAAGAAATTGAATGCAATTTTAATCTAAGAATTTTATGAATGATATGAAATTCTATGATATGAAACTATGCAAAAATTATGATCAACTATGAAAGATCTCTCAAATCACCTGTCACAAGTGCTTAATCCTTCATTCGCCAATTCACCAAAGTAATTGTCCAAATTCGAGTGTTGATAATTATGAAGAGCCGAGCCTTGATTTTATAGAAATCCAGGGCTTTGAGGATGCAGGAGAAAAGCCATAAATCACTCTTGAAAAACTTAGGTTGATTTTTGAGTTATCAGGAAATCAGAGATAATTAACTCACAAAAATCATGCAAAAAGCAGTGTTTAACTCAAAATAGAGTTTAGATCAGATTTCAACTCATCATCAGATGTTGAGTTTTAATTTAAAATTGATTGTTAATTTCTAGTTGCGTGCTTTTCTGATTGTGCATGATTTATTTATAAATTAATTTAAAAATAAAATGATTTATTCTCAACTTAAATGATTTTTGAATTAAAACAATTGATTTATGGGTTAATCAATTATTAAATCAAACTTTATTCTAAAACTATATTATTAAAAATTGACAATTGACATTAATTAATTAAATAAGAATTTAATCAATTAGTCATGAGATTTTAGATTTATTGTCAAAATTAAATAATATAATTTAGGAATAAATAGAATTTAATTTAATTAAATAATTAAGTGGCGGTATTAAATCTAATTAATTAAATATTTAGAATATTCAATTAATCAAACTTTAGGATAAATAGATTTATCCCCAAATAATCATTAAATAAAAGATAATTAGAATAAATAAGAATATTGCTAGGAATATTCTCCGATGCAGAATTTAAGATAAAATCAATTAAATTCAATAATGTGCAGATGTGCCTTAGGTTAGGACTTTGATGTCAATTTCATTTAATTTGAAGATGTAGGAGGTTAATGAACCTATAGCCCATTTTTGGGGTATTACATTTTGCCGCTCTTTGAATCACTGTGCAAAGCGTAGTGGTTCAAAGATTAGTCTGTGTTTGATAAAGATGTTTGAAACTGATTTGAAAGATTAACTGATTTTGAGACAAAAACTGATTGAAAGATTTAAAGATTTAAGATTTAGGTCCTGATTGACCAAAGACAATGTTAACTATAACAACAATGAACCAGTGATTACGAAAAAGTGCCAAAATGCCTAATTCTGAACCTTATGATTGCGAAGAAGTGAGTGACCGATTCCAGACCTGATTGTCCCAAGAGAATCATATTGGTATCACATCCTAAACCCATCAGTTACAAAGAACCAAGGAAAATAACACTAATGAACCATTGGTTATGAAAAGTTGATACAATTTACAAGATAGATTTAGGATACCAGATTGATATGGATCTCGATGAATCTGATATGCCCCAAGAGATGATAGATTTTCCCTAAGTGATGAGGACTTTAGATGAATCAATAACTAGACGTGGTTGTTGTCTTGATCACTGAGGAAAGAATTTGGATTTTCAGATTTAGATTTACAGACTTGAATGATATGTAATACCATGCCCCCTTCGGGATTAAAATTGAAATCTGACAAGAAAAGTCAGTGTTGAATGGTTTAGAAGCATGTTAATTGATTTGAGAAGTGGTTGTACACATCCGAGAACACATTCTACATCGTTTGGAGGTCCTGGAGAACAAGTTTGACTAGGTTTGACCATGATTTGACCAAGTTGAAATTTGAATAGTTTGATGTGAGATAATCAGTTAAATTGAATTCTAGATTTCTATGATGTTTAGAAGGTTGATTATGCAAGTAGTTGACAATATAAACAATCTCAAATTTCGATTTTGATCCTGAAAATGAGTTCTACTTGTTGTTTCATTGGAGGGACCTTCATACAATGCTCAGTCCTTGTGTCATGTTTAGCATGTTTGTTTTTGAAGAATCGTTTAAGTGTTCAAGCAATTTGTGAGACCATGCAATCATGCAAAATGCAAAGTGATATGAAAAATGAAATGCAAACCTAAGACCTAGGACCTAGTCATTGATCATGTGTTGATTCGTTCTCATCATTGAACTTTTTAGGTAACTGGATAAATCAATACAATGCCCACTAGTTATGAAACCATAGACATATGAATATTGATTTGTTTGATCAAGAATCAATACAACACCCACTAGCTAGACAACCATGGACATATGAATATTGATTTTGTTTTCAGAATGTCGAATTAGATATAAGCACCAAGGCAGAAACTCCAGGATGACCTGAATATCATGTCCAGTTTAATATATCAATTTGTATAAGCATCAAAACATAGATGTCATGATGACCAAAATATGCCTTGCAGAACAAACCTATCAAGCAATCAAGAGATCATTATAAATCCAGTGTGAATTACCCGTAGTGACCCTTTATCGTTCACATCCTTAGGTAAGATTGTGTTTCACAGTAGTAGTAAGAACTTTTTGAAAAAGACAATAGTGAGATCAAACTTCCTTGAATTTTTTGGGTATCAATGGTCGAGGGACTCATGGCCATCCAATTCGAGATAGAGGCTCTTACAGATGGACACCATTTCAATCCAGAATTTCCAAAGTTAGATTTTCACATACAAGCAGAAAATAAAGAAAAGATTATTGCCCTAGTCATCACTCTCTAAATCCTATAAAGGACATCATTGAAGAGCTCGAAGGGACACAATATGCAAAAAAAATCTCAATGCGAATCAGTAAGCATACAAGGAGATAAAAGCATGTAAAATCATAGATTGTTTTCAATTTGTGTTTGATTGTGTTGTTGTAGATGCAAAATCCTTTCTAGAGAGGAGACAGACTTGATTGACTCAGACGAAGCTTCAAAGGACTCTGACTGGATATGATACGTCTAAGATACACTGGAGGGCATAAGATATGACATTAATTGCTCCCAAGTTTGAAACATTGATAGGATACAAACGCTTGAGCTAATTGGTGTACAGACCAACCTATTGAAAACAGGAATGCAGAAACAAATCGGGAGATATGTACAAACTAAAGCAAGACTAAAAGATGGGAAAGAACAAGATTGTACTGATAGATGGAGCATTTTGAAACAAGTGGTGCCCGTTTGCCGGGTTTTCACCATCTTGGAAGAGATTCTATTTTTGCTACCAAGGCGCCTGTTTCCAGGTTTTCACCAAGGCACTTTTTCTTTTTCTCATTTTTTTTGTATTTTTTATTTTTCAATTTTTTTGTACTTTTGATATTTTTTGATTTTTTTGTGAATCATCAAGGCACCTATTTGCTAGGTTTTCACCAAGATGTTCATTTTTTTCAGGACCTTTTCAGATTTTTAAGATTTTTTAAGGACATTTTTGAATACTGAATGCCTTAGGCATAGAATTTCTTCAGATGGAGAACGTTGATTGGTTCTTGGAGCTATTCTCCTTTAGTTGTTGAGAGTTGATAGGCTCCAGAGCCAAAAGTAGCAGTTATAAAAAAGGGACCCAACCAGTAGGGTTCAAACTTCCCCTTACGTTCTCTATGTGATTGATTTTTAGGATTCTCTCTCAAGACTAGATCACCAACCTGAAATTCTCTGTGTCTAATTTTGTTGTTGTAACCTCTAGACATTCTCTTCTGATATACTCTGAGATGATCATACGCTACTTTTCTGCACTCATCTAGTAGTTCAAGTTCTTGCAACCTAGACACTTTGTAGTCATCATTAGTTACTAGACCATGCATTTTGATTCTTAGTGATGGGATTTCAACCTCAATAGGCAGTACCACTTCAGACCCATAAACTAAAGTGAATGGTGTAACCCCAGTAGGCATTTTGATACTTGTTCTATAGGCCCAGAGAGCTAGATTGATCATGAGATGCCAGTCTCTTCCTATTTTATTAACTGTACGGTGCAAGATTTTCAATAGATTCTTGTTTGAAGCCTCTGCTTGTCCATTCCCTTGAGGATAGTAGATAGATGACCAATGTTGTGTAATCTTGAATTTTGCACATAGATCATCTAGGTCTTTGTTCTTGAATTGTCCACCATTATCCGTGACTATAGAATGTGGAATACCATATCGACATATGATGTAGTTCAAGATGAACATTGAAATTTGTTTTCTAGTTGCTTGAGTTAAAGGAATTGCTTTTACCCATTTTGTGAAATAATCTGTAGCTGTGATTATATGGGTATGTCCATTAGAAGAATGAGGATGTATGGATCCTATAAGATCAAATGCCCATTGGTGAAAAGGCCATTGTGTAGTGAAGGGAATTAGATCTCTCCCTGGTGCATGAACTAAGTTTACATGTACTTGGCACTTTTGACAGTTCTTAGCAAACTTGATAGCCTCTTTTTCCATTTCTGGCCAATATTACCCAGCCCTAATAAGTTTTCGAGCTAGTGTTAAACCGTTTGAGTGTGACCCACAAATACCATCATAGACTTCCTCTAATGCACATGGAGACTCTTCCCATTCTAAACATCTAAGTAGTGTACCATCTAGGCCTTGTTTGTACAGATCATGACCAATGATGACATATCGGGATGTATTTTGGATAAAGTATCATTTCTCATGGTGGTTGAAGGTATCAGGGATGATTTGGTCTTGGAGATAGGAGAAAAGGTTTTTGTATCAGGATGAATCATGACCTACAACAGTGCAAATCATGCGGGTTTCAGGGGAATCATATGTAGGCTAAGATAGTGCTTCCACGAGGAACTCGTAGCGTAGCTCATGTTTAGGCTATTGTAATAAAGTAGATAGTGTTGCCATTGCATCGATGACCTTATTCTCTATTCTAGGTACTTGCTCAAAGGTGATAGATATGAAGTATTTCTTTAGATCATCTACCATTCTCTTGTATGAAATGAGCTTCAAATCTTTCATTTGATACACATCATTGACTTGGTGTATTACAAGTTGTGAGTCTCCATGAATGTGTAATTCTGTTACTCTCCACTCAATTGCTATTTTTATACCATTAAGAAGGGCTTCGTATTCACCAATATTGTTTGTACAAGGAAAATTGATTCTGAATGCCTTAGGAATGGAGTATCCTTAAGGAGTGATAAACAATATGCTCCAAATCCATTTTGTGTATAGGAGCCATCAAAGAACAATTATCATTCCCTAGAAGAAAGATTCATGATAGAAGAATCTGAGAATTCCATTTGCATTGGATTATCATCAAACAAAGGTGCATCTGCTAGTTGATCAACAATAACCTATCCTTTGATAGCTTTTCTTTCAACATATTCAATGTCAAATTCACTTAAGAGCATGACCCATTTAGCTAGTCTACCTGTGAGGACAACTTTGCTTAGTAGGTACTTGAGTGGATCAATCTTAGCTACCAAATGTGTGGTATGAGCTAACATGTAGTGTCTTAGTTTCTATGACACAAAGATCATAGCTAGACAAGCCTTTTCAATCATTGAATAGTTCTTCTCATATGCTACCAATGTTCTATTGATATAATATATAACTCTTTCCTTTTTATTCTCATCATGTTGTGCTAGTAATGCCCCCAGTGATGTATCTGTTGCAGAGACATATAAGATCAATGGCTTCTCTTGAATAGGAGGCATCAAAATAGGAGGATTTGATAGATATTTCTTGATATGGTTAAAGTTCTTTTCACATTCCTCATTCCATGCAAAGGTTACACCTTTATGTAATGTCTTCGTGAAAGGTTGTGATATGTCTGCTAGCTGAGATATGAAGCATCTAATAGATTGTACTCTCTCTTGTAATGTTCTCATTTGACTAATATTCTTGGGAGGTTGCATCTCCATGATAGCTTTAACCTTTGCTGGATCAACTTCAATGCCTTTCTTTGAAATAATGTAGCCTAAGAGCTTTCCAGAAGTGACACCAAAAGCACACTTCTTAGGGTTCAGTCTGAGACTAAACTTCTCCATTCTATCTAATATTTTTCTCAAGTCATTAAGATGTTTAGATATTATCATAGATTTTGCTAAAGTATCATCAACATAATCTTCCATAGTTTGATGTATCATGTCATGAAAAATAGATGTCATAGCTCTTTGATATGTAGCACCAACATTCTTAAGCCCAAATGGCATGACATTCCAACAAAAAGTACCCCACGCACATGTGAAAGCAGTTTTATCTTGATCTTCTGGAGCAATTTTTATTTGGTTATATCCAGAAAAACCATCCATTAAAGAATACATCTCAAAACCTGCAATCATGTCCACTATCATGTCAATGTTAGGTAATGGAAAATCATCCTTAGGGCACGCTTTGTTTACATCTTTGAAATCTGTGCACACTCTTATAGATTTGTCTAGTTTTGAAATAGGTACAATATTAGAGATCCATTCAGCATAGTCAATAACACAGATGAATCTGGCTTTTAGCAGTTTCTCTAATTCAGCTTTTACCAAGAGTGCAACATGTGGATGCATCTTTCTCAATTTTTGGTTAACAGGTTTGATACCTGGAGCTATAGATAAATGGTGCATTATAAGATCAGGATCCAACCCTGGCATATCTAAATATTTCCATGCAAATTTGATCTTCTTTTCTATTAGGAATGTGGTAATTTTTTGCTTTTCTTCTTCTGATAAGGATTGTGCTACATGGATCAACTGTGGTTCTTCTATTGTTCCCAAGTTGATAGATTGAGTGGGCTCAATTAGTACTGAAGATTTGTCCTGTAAATGACTTGGAAGGACATCAAATATCTCATCCTTAGGCACCTTAGAGAGGTTTTCACCTTCAGATACACCTTTTATTTTTACTTTTGTAGGTTCTGAGACTACCACAAAGTGGTTTTCACCCTCAGAACTCCTTTTCTTTTTATTTTTATTCTTATTTTTTTGACTAAGATACTTGATGTCTGACTCTGTCATGCTAATGCTGGGTTCACTAATGGAAGTCCTCATAGGTTCAACTACATTGAGGTAGCAAGCAAGGGCATAGTCATTTGGAAAGGTATAAATACCTTGGCTCAGATTCATAGAGGTTTGGTCAAGACGTTCAGGATGTTGGATAGTCAAAGTGGTGAAAGATTGGGAAAGAGTGTTTATAGATATGGATCTATCATCATTGGTCCTAACCTGATGCTTGAGTTCAAAGGTGATATTACAACTTAAGACGTTCAATTCATGAATAGGCTCAATGTCATTTTGGAAGTCCACTTCAACCATTGGTGGATCAGACTCGTTAAGTTCATCATTTCACGCTAGACTTACATTGGGTTTAGGTGCATATTGGTGAATAACATCAACATGTTTCTCTGTAATAAGCTCATCTTCCTCTGGAATGGCTCCCCATTCATAGTCATTAGATTCTTCATCTATGCCTCTAAGAAATTTATGAACATGAGTAAATTCAGGATGAATACCCCAAGAAGGGTTACCTTCAGATTCTGATTTGAATTCATACAGATGGGAATCTGTCTCAAAATAATTACCACCTTCCTCTTTGTCTGTTTGATTACCTTCGAGATTAGTTGGTTCTTGTGGTGCAACTATCTCTTGCTCTATAGTAGGTTCTTGTGTTTCTACTGCATTGATTCTTTTTACTGGATCATCTTCAGCTTCAAGGAGGTCTTTGATTTCTTTAGGTAAATGCTCGTAAGGAATGAGCTCTTCAGTGGTGTCTGAATCATCACTATCAGATTGTTCAATTCTTTCTTCCTTTAGTTGATTGTCTATGGAGGGCTCAATCTGTTCTAAGACATGTGGGGAGTTCTTCCTAAGATAGAAAGGCTTCTTCTTATATCCTAGTCATGTTGTATTCTTGTTTGTGTGGCCACGATGGTCAAGAGGTGACAGAAGACCTTTACCCTGTAGTCTTAAAGGTTTGTTTCCTTTATATCCCATCTTTGTGATCAATTTGTCCCCTGGGCCATATGACTTAGAAGGGATCTTTGGTGTTTTAGAGTCACATTTTTGAACAATTTGAGATTTAGGTTCATCTTTGTATAGCCATGCAAGCACAACTTCATCTTCTTCAAACTCTTGTTTGGACACTTGTTCTACAACAAAATTTCCTTTATATGCCTCAAGAGTTTCTTTAGACTCCTTTTTAGACTATTTTAGAGTTTGTCCATAGGAATTAGGTGAGATAGGAAGATATGTCAAAGATAAGACTGGCTCTATAGTATATTCTCCCATACCATTTTCTTTTATTTTAACCTCTTTAGCAATGTCTTCCATCTTGGATGTTGAAGCAACGTCTAGCTGCTTAGTGGAAGATTCCCTGTTATTAGGAACAAGTTTATCAACACTTTCCTTCAATACATTACAAGTTGTATACAGATCAACTGGAATCGTCACTTCTACTCCTTCATAAGGAAATTTCAAACATTGATGGTATGTAGAAGGAATAGCTTTCATTTCATGTATCCAGGGTCTCCCTAGAAGGATGTTGTAAGCCAAAGGTAGATCAAGAACTTGACATATAGTATCTCTGATGATTGGACCTGTTCTGATAGGTAAGACAATTGTTCCCTTGGAAGATCTTTCTTGCTCATCATATGCTTTGATAGTTATCTTCTTTTTAGGATCAATGGCCATTTCTGAAAATCTCAATTGTGTAATCAAGCTAAAAGAGAAAATGTTTAGACCAGCGCCCCCATCTATCAACACACATTTGACATGACGGTTTTGGATCAAGACTTCAATATGCAAGGGCTGGTTATGCAGATGACTCAAGGAGTTATCATCTTCCTTTGAAAATTAGATATACTGTAGAGATGTAAGATGACCAACCATAGTCTGGAATCTATCTAAATCAAGGTTATCAGGAACATTGGATCCAAGCAAAGCTTTGTCTAGAATGGCTCTATGAGCTGGAGATATTTGAAGCAACTCAAACATTGAGATTTTTGCATTTGTATGCTGGAGTTGTTGGACAATACTGTATGATGTAGGTCTCGTGTCTTTAGGATTTGAAGATTTAGATGTAGCCTTCTATTTAGAAGGAGATGAAAGATTGAAAGGCACCTTAGGGACATTGGATGAATCTGGTATTTGTCCTTGTAGATGCGCCTGAGCTTGTGATCAAGTAACTACATTAGCTGATTGGTTTTCTCTATCTTTTCTTACAATTGTGATGACATTGCAATGCTCGGATAGACCTGGTTCAACCATATTGATAACAACATTGTTTCCAGAGTAGGCATAATTGACTTTAGCACCCATATTAGGCTGAGAAGAAGAATCTTCTTTACCATGTTTCGGAAATGGTTTCGTGAATGTTGTATGATATTTAATGCTCTTATGATTGTCAATCATGATTTCTCCATTATCAATTTTGTCTTGTATGATGTGCTTCAATCAAATGCAGTTATTAGTCGAATGACCCTTATTGTGATGGAAGTCACAGAAGTTGTTCTCTCTCCACCATTTCGGTTTAGGTTTAGGATCAAAGACTTTTATCTCAGGCAAGTAGATGATTTTGTTAGCCAATAGAGTTTTCATGGCAGATTCCAAGGATTCTCCAAGAGGAGTGAATTTGCGGTTAGGATCTGTAGCCCAAGGTTTATAATCAGATGACTTCTTGTTGGACTCTGTTGCTTTAGCCTCAAAAGCTTTGATGGCTTGGGTGCCAACAATGAGATTGAAAGCGGGTGCCTTAGATGGGGCACAGATAGTATCAACAATGCCGTTAGTGACAACACCTTTATTCTTATTCTAGTTTTTGTTCTTGTCTTTAGAACTAGATCCAGATTCATACTTGTCCTTTTGAAGAGTGATGTCTCCTTTTTTCACAAGTACTTTCTCAATTTTGATCGCATTATCTACCATCTTATCAAAGGATGTATGAACTTGCATTTGTAAAGGATAGTTGATTTTTGGAACAAGATTATTGATGAAGATTTTTAGTTTCTCAGTTTCTGGAATGGGTCTAGCATATAGAGAAAATTTCTTCCTCCATCTCTTGAGAAATGTCAGGAATGGTTCTCCTGGATATTGTTTTAGATTGCAGATGTTGATCATGGTGACCGAATGCTGGATATTGTAGGAGTATTGTTGATAGAACAATTTGATTAACTCTTCAAAAGTTTTGATAGTTGGAGGCCTTTTAGAGAACTAATGAATGACTGCTCCTCCTAGAGATCGAGGGAAGAGACGCATTAAGTAGGTTGGTTCATGCATAAACTCCATAGATTGAGTACAAAATTCTCTGACATGATCTTGAGGATCAGAGTTTCCATCATACTTATCATATTTAGGCATCTCCACTCTTTTAGGGAATGGTGGCATGTACAAGTCTTTATCAAATGGAAAAGGGCATAGGGCCTCCATGGAGAACTCCTTAGGTTCCTTTTCTTTCTCTAGTTTGTTGAGCTTGACTTGCATGGCATGCATCTGTTTCATCATAGCCATGATAGGGGTTTCTTCCTCGTGCGTAATGATATCTTCAACATTAAAGTTTGGAGGAAGTTTAGCTCCTTGATGAGGTAACTCTAGAAAGTATGCCTCTCTATCTTCTTTCAAGAAATGCCTCATCATTTTCTTGAAGTCATCATCGTTTTGATATCGAGCAATTTCAAAAGGTGTGGGTTCTTGATCCATACCATGTTGAGAGTGATGTCCTTGAGACCCATGATGTGTCCCTCCATGAGACATGTTAGGAGTTTTAGGACTCCCTGGGATAGATTGATGTGGAGTTTGTTGATTACCTCCATGAGTTGATGGAGGGGGTATCTAACCAGCTTTTAATCAAAGATTGCCAAGACCGTCGTCTTTGTAAAGACTTGAATTGTAGAGTTTGTCAAAGGTTGGACCCACGTGAGTAGACAGAGGTAAGGTATGAGATGCTTCTCCAAATTTATTATGTGATGAAGCTCTAGTTTCCACCATTAACCTTGGGTGAAGCAAAAGAATAAGATGAAGACAACTAAAGAATGAATTGATTCAAGAAGATCGAATGATGCAACCTTATCAAGATTGAATTGATTAAAGAATAGATTCGACATAAATGAAGGATACTGTGCCACAATAGTATGGGTAGACGCCCAAAAGATGGTGGGCATGAGCTCACAACACTTAGCCATTTTAGTAAGAAGACTGAACTTGAAGATAATTTTGACAAGGTTTTGACACAAGATGAAAAAGACTCAAATCAATAAATCAGAAGGCTAAATCAGACTCAAGAGACCACTTTAGGAAAATGATTGAATTCGTTCTAGTTTCTGCTATGTTCCTGACACAGTGAATATTTTGACAGAATCTCGAAATAGGTTGTAAAAACTGGATTCCTGACAAAATTTGACCAATTTCTGACAAATTTTTGAAAATTCTCAAACGAGTTTCTGAAGGCTCGTATGAAACTGGGTATGCTCTCAAACAACAATTGCAAGACTCGTACGATAGTTGCTGCCAGGGATAATTGTTCTTTTGATTTCTGGTGACAACACTTATATGACACAGTACTAGCTCTCGTACGACAATACAGGGGTTATGAAACAACTTTTTCTCAAGACTCATATGACAATCTAACCCCGTGAGATGAATTTTGACTCCAGAAAGGTATTTTGATTTAGATTTTGCAAATTTTAGGTTTTTAGTTTCAGATTGTTTGAAAAATTTTCTATCCGGGTTTGAAGATTATTTTGGGATCATTTGTTTCCAATAACCAAATAGATAAACAAGCACGCAGCACAACAAGCAAGTGATTTCAAGAACGTCTGAAAATAATGAACAGGGGACAAAGCAACCCTGCGCATGAACAATCAATGACTGAATGTGCTAATCCCTAGAAGTGCTAATTATGTATGTTCCAAAAAGTTTTTCAATAATGCACATGTTCCTTGAAAATAAAAAATTTGGCCTCACTAGGGTTTGTAGTAATGGTTTGACTCTACCACTTTTGTGATCTCAAGAGGGCGAACTCTAATCCAAGCGCACCAAGGTTTTGATACAATCTAAGAATTTAATCAATCAAGAGCTGCTAGGGAGATCTGACAGCCCAACAAGAGACCACACCTATGAAGATTTCCTCCACAAGGACATTTACATAGCGGCTGCTGCTACCACGGTGAAAATGGCTATTACCGCTTGAGGTTTCATCCACGTGGTTGACCCAATTAAGGGAACGTCCACTACAGTTAACCCTCTCTAAAGGTAACTCACAAAAGATACCACATGGGGACTAGTTCTAGATTCAAGGATCTGAGTTTCTGATACTACCCAAAAAGGGAGTAGAGCATAGTCCTCTAGCCTTTTCACTTTTAACTAAAACAAAGTAGACAGATTAATCCGACACGCTAAGACCAAAATTATCTCACAAAGATCTATGATGTCAACTGCTTATGATCTATCAACTTCTCTGAAGAGACAATGTATCAATCAAAAGTTGAAGATGCACAAATCTAGTAGAACGCAAGACAATCTCAGTAACCTCCCTACCTATAAGGGGATCCTTCATCAAGAAGAGCTTTGCATGCGTGAACAAGCGAAAGAAGCCCACTCTCTCGAGATCATCCACAAATAGTGTTCATAGGGCCTATTTACTATGTGTAACAGATATGCAGAAAGAAAATCTATGTTTGTTTTATAGCTCAAAATGAAGTCTGTGATATGAAAGCAATAAAAGGTCACACAAGCTTGACACGTGAGAGTTTGTTTTATGTCCAAATCGAAGTGTTATTAGATCGTAGTAGAATACCTGAATTCCTCGCAATGCGCTTAGTAGATTTTACCTATTTTAGTAATTTAGTTGTGCTTTTCCCAATCAGACTCAACAAATATCAGTCAAAAATAGAAGATTTCAATTGTTAGGATTAGCTGTTAGTCTAAATCTGAAAATCAAATCAGAAAAACTGCTAAAAATTATGAAATGATAATTGAATTCTGGAGTCAAAGCTCGTGCGAAAGTGGGTTACCTTCTAGACGACAGTTGGGAAACTCATATGATAATGGGTGTCTTCTCATACGACAATCAATCTCCCAAACGACAATGTATAGCTTTTGATACAAGCCTCAATAGAATCAACTGTTGTACGATAGTGGGGTCTTCCTGGTATGACTTTTTGACAAAAGTCATACAAAAAATGTATGGACAAATAATGAAATTGTAGAATGGACTAGAAAATGACAAAAAAATAGATATAAGTAAAATAGAGGAAATGGAAACCTGTTTCAGGGCCCCACTGTGGGCGCCAGAAATGTGTGTGAATTTTGTACCTAGCTGTAGACACAACACTTCAGTAAAATATTAGAGGTTAGCCAAAATTGAAATCTTGCAAGTAAATGAAACTAATCTAACTAGGCGATTTATTGCCTTCTAGTAGGTGCGAGTATGATGTTCTCAGATTGGAATCGAGATCAGTGACAATGCAACACCTAAACAAAGGATTTGAATGTAGATTATTCTATGTTCTTGTATTTTCTATGCAATAATATAAAAACTGTATGAATCTAAGCTATATGAAGAAACTGAATGCAGATTTAATCTAAGAATGCTATGAATGATATGAAAATCTATGATATGAAACTATGAAAAAATTATGATCAACTATGAAAGATCTCACAAATCGCCTGTCGCAAGTGCTTAATCCTTCAATCGACAATTCACCAGAGTAATTGTGCAAATTCAAGTGTTGATGAGATATGAAGAGCCAAGCTTTGATTTTATAGAAATCCAAGGCTTGAGGATGCAGGAGAAAAGCCATAAATCACTCTTGATAAACTCAAGTTGATTTTTGAGTTATCAGGAAATCAAAGATAATTAACTCACAAAAATCATGCAAAAGCAGTGTTTAACTCAAAATAGAGTTTAGATCAGATTTCAACTCATGATCAGATGTTGAGTTTTAATTTAAAATTGAGTGTTAATTTCTAGTTGCCTACTTTTCTGGTTGTGCATGATTTATTTATAAATTAATTAATAAAGTGATTTATTCTCAACTTAACTGATTTTTGAATTAAAACAATTAATTTATGGGTTAGTCAATTATTAAATCAAACTTTATTCTAAAACTATATTATTAAAAATTGACAATTGACATTAATTAATTAAATAAGAATTTAATCAATTAGTCATGAGATTTTAGATTTATTGTCAAAATTAAATAATACAATTTAGGAATAAATAGAATTAAATTTAATTAAATAATTAAGTGGCAGTATTAAATCTAATTAATTAAATATTCAGAATATTCAATTAATCAAACTTTAGGATAAATAGAATTTATCGCTAAATAATCATTAAAACCAAAGATAATCAGGATAAAATAGGAATATTGCTAGGAATATTCCCCGATGCAGAATTATGATAAAATCAATTAGGATTCGATAATGTGCAGATGTGCCTTAGGTTAGGACTTTTGTGTCGATTTTGTTTGAATTGAAGATGTAGGAGGTTAATGAACCTATAGCCCATTTTTGAGGTATTACACTTACAACCTATCATATCCAAATAAAATCTATTACAATATACAAAAATTCTATAAATTCTATAAATAACCACATAATTTCCACATTCTTACACATCCAAGTCCATACTATGTTGGTAATTGCTCAAAACCAGGTGCACACATGCTTACATGCCAAAGTCACTAAATTTTCAAACTTAATAAATCACAAATTTGGACAAACCCATTGATTCTCAATGGACTTGAACCCCATAAATGTAGTCACTTCAACCATTCAACCTCACAAATGAATTTCAGAAGCATATGAAAGTAATAAAATCCTTGTTTCTTAAATTTTCCACGAAATAATTAAATCTTCATTAATTCACCTTAATAATGTTTGCAACAAGATAAAATCTATCAAAGAAGGCTTTTCCAACTGATTTCAAGCCATTAAATCAAACACCAAAAAAAATTCAAAGAGAAATTCAAGCTCATTCCTCTGTATGCCCCCAAACCATGAAATATAATAAGTTCATAAATTTGCCACCAATCAAACTGAAATTTTGAGGGAAGGAGCTTGACATGAGAAATTCGTCGAGAAAATACACACAAAATAATTTCCAACCAAATTTTCTCTACATGCCAATTTTGAATTCAGCCTCAAGGTTTTCCAAAAACTCCATGAAAATCAAAAGAGTGAGAATGAATAATAATCCCCCAACATGAACTTTTAAATGTATTAAAAGACTCACTTATAAAATATTAAAAACACATTAAACAATGAAATTAAAATTATAAAAATAATCTCTAAAATTAAAATTCAAAGTCAAAGAATTAAAATCACCAATTAGTTGGAAATAATAGAATATAATTATAATATTAGTCTATGACTCCATCCAACAAACCAATGCCTAAATAAACTCATATGCCCACCCAAGACTATTTTGAACATCACAAATCAAACCACACAACCAAATTACATGCCTCAACATACCAAATAGGGCCACCAGTTGTTACCACATGGTAATTGTCGCATAAACAAGGAACAACAATTGTAGCTAGGGAAATTAGTTGGCCATATGATTAACTCCACGTTTAACCAATGTTGGGGTTATGGTTTTTATTTATTTGGGGCATGTTCAGACCTGCCAATTTAGGTGAAGTCACTGCTTGGTACCTATACATGTTAGTACAATAGATGAAGCACATGTGCATACATAATATAAAATAATGAAGGGTATAGAGACATTGTGTAGATCTCACAATGAGTAACTGTGCCTTTTTCCCTGTTCATATAAACACATCAGATAATCATAACTAGTAATATAATCATAGTAATAACTGAACATTAGTAGTTATATGCAATTAAACATCCTCCTGAAACATCATGGCATCTACTGGAAAATATATTATGCATATATGATCACTACAAAAATATATGGATAATCAACATACCATATTTCACCTTGTATATTCCTAAAAAGTTAGCACACATAATTAAATTCTTTAGGACCTATTAGGCCCCATTTTAACAATTTCAAGTTTTGAATGCCTATTATGCTTGATCTTGGCAAGCTGTCATTTCTCCTCTTGCTTCTAGTCTCTCTCCCCAAGCTTACATTAAAATTTGAGCCCATTCCCCATGGGACTCGTTGCCAATGGTGACATGTCCTTGGGTTTTGGGGCCCAAACTTTCCTCAGAGACCAATGTTGGGGGTCATATTTTGAGATTTTCATCCATGGTCAACCTAGATCAAATTTGAACCCAAAAAAGATAGAGTTAGTGTAATAACCCCTTATCACTCATCATTTTGACATCCATTACCAAGTGAAAGCATACATTCATGATCTACAACTTTGGAAATGAAGATATCTGTTATCTCTATTTGAGCATTAAAGATTGTCATTAGTATCAAAGACATCAGTCGGTTACCTATGTTACTCTAGTCGGTAAAAGCAAGCACTTCAAGCTAGTCAGTCAAGTCCTTTATACCGAGCACTAGAGTAGTTTTATCGAGCATCAATGTACACCGATATCGAGCGACAGTAAACATTGGTAAACACTAAGCAGACTGGACACCGAGCACTAGTGTAATTACCGAGCAGCATATACAGTGTTTACTGAGCATCACAGAAAATGGCATAGTAATAAATATTGACACATTTATCTATGCAAACGGTTACAACAGAATCACAAAATATTTTACCAAGATTGAGGATCATTTATTATAGATATATTCATTAATTGTGATGATGATCTTTATGTAATTGCTAGATCTAGGTTAATTTTGTACACTATAGATCTTAGGGTTTTCTCTAAGATATTGTAACCTAATTTTGTTAAGCGGCATAAGCAGTATGTAGATACAAATGTAATTCATATCATTTTGGATATGTAATGAAGCGAAGAAGTTCTTGAAGCATCAGCCAACTTCAAGTTATCAGTTATCAGACAGAGAAGAACAAAATACCGAGACATTCAGATTAAGTAGAATCAAACAAGGCTACCGAGCAGTTCAAAGTTGAGATCTACACATGAAAAGGTAATATCTATTATGTATTTCATAGATATGTATCAGACAAGATAGATTTGTCAATTTGCAGATACTTTCTGTTATTTTCTAATCATTTGAACAAAGAAACCCAAAATCTCTTAACAAAGTAAACCTAACAGTCTTTTATGTAAATCTCTTTACCGAGTGCACACTCAAGTAGTGTTGTTAAAATCTTATAACTAGGTAGATCTAGTCGATCTGAAATATTACTTCTAACAGGGTAAGATCACCAGAAGTGATCATAACTTGTAGCCCTAACATACAAACTTTATTTACTGCAGTAGTGAAGAATTTGTGGGTGTCATCCCCACTGCAGTTTTTACCTTCTAACAAGAGTTTTTGTGTTACCAAAATACTTGTGTTATGTGATTAATATATTGTTGATTTCATGCTATTTACTTTTACAAGTTAATTGAATGAATGATGCATACAATGGATTCAAGGTATATGTGAAGTTAGTACTATTTGCTGATTAAAGTTTTGGAAGTTGAAAGTTTTTGAGGGCACTAATTCACCCCTCCTCTCTCAGCACCCTATCTCTCCATCCCAACAAAGTGACCAAGTCACATAACTACAAACTGAGTTCCTTCCCTATTTGAAAATCTTTGAGAAGCATATTGTCAAGGCACACACGCTTGTTGCAATACCAGAAATTTCTGTGTTGGACAACATTTTTGACATGCATGCACAAGTCGGTCTTGAGCACATTTCTCTCACCAACTTGAAAGAGGAATGGGAAAACCTCTTGGAGTCACTGAAGAAAACCCATAAGAACATTTTTGATAAGCTGTAATTATACATTTTCTTATTTGGCAGTAATATCAAAAAGGGGGAAAACATGTATATGCCAAATATGTAAATAAATGCTAAGTATACTACACATTACTGAGAGCATGCACCGAGGGGGAGTATAGAATTTTTTGATGATAAGTATCTATGTATATATGGTAGAGATAGAATATATTTTGAGACATAAGGTCTATATACATTCAAGATTTTGATACTAATGCCAAAGGGGGAGATTGTTATCTCTATTTGATCATTAAAGATTGTCATTAGTATCAAAGAAATTGGTCGGTTACCTATGTTACTCTAGTCGATAAAAATAAGCACTTCAAGCTAGTCGGTCAAGTCCTTTATACCAAGCACTAGAGCAGTTTTACCGAGCATCAATGTACACCGATACCGAGCGACAGTAAACAATGAGCAGACTGGACATCGAGCACCAGTGTAATTATCGAGCAACATATATAGTGTTTACTAAGCATCACAGAAAATGACATAGTAATCAGTAATGGCACATTTATCTATGCAAACGGTTACAATAGAATCAAAAAATGTTTTACCAAGATCGAGGATCATTTATTATAGATATATTCATTAATTGCGATGATTATCTTTATGTAATTGCTAGATCTATGTTAATTTTGTACACCGTAGATCTTAGGGTTTTCTCTAAGATATTGTAACCTAATTTTGTTAAGCGGCATAAGCAGTATGCTATATAAATGTAATTCATATCATTTTGGATATGTAATGAAGTGAAGAAGTTCTTGAAGCATCAACCAACTTCAAGTTATCAGTTATTAGACAGAGAAGAACGTAATACAGAGACATTCAGATTAAGTAGAATCAGACAAGGCTACCGAGTAGTTCAGAGTTGAGATCTACACACGAAAATGTGATATCTATTTAGTAATTCATAGATCTGTATCAGACAAGATAAAGTTGTCAATTTGCAGATACTTTCTGTTATTTTCTAATCATTGTAACAAACAAACCCAAAATCTCTTAACAGAGTAGACCTAACAGTCTTTTATGTAAATCTCTTTACCGAGTGCACACTCAAGTAGTGTTGTTAAAATCTTATAACTAGGTAGATCTAGTTGATCTGAAATGTTACTCCTAACAAGGTAAGATCGCCAGAAGTGATCACAACTTGTAGCCCTAACAGACAAACTTTATTTACTGCAGTAGTGAAGAATTTGTGGGTGTTATCCCCACCGCAATTTTTACCTTCTAACAAGGGTTTCTGTGTTACCAAAATACTTGTGTTATGTGATTGATATATTGTTGATTTCATGCTATTTACTTTTACAAGTTAATTGAATGAATGACAGATACAATAGATTCAAGGTATATGTGAAGTTACTACTGTTTGCTGATTAAAGTTTTGGAAGTTGAAAGTTTTTGAGGGCATTGATTCACCCCTCCCCTCTCAGTACCCTATCTCTCCATCCCAACAGATATCATGTTTCCAAGTAAGCAAGAGCAATTGGATTCAAGATTTAAAGGCAAGCATACAAGATCAAGATCTCCAAGTCTCCAACTCTAATTTAATTCTAATATGTGTGGATTTGGTCTTATAATATTTTTTTATTGTTTGTTTTTGTGTCTATTGGGGAGCCTTACCCCAGTTGTTGACAATGCAGGTACTATTTGCAGATAAAGTTAATGCATGTAGAAGTGCAAAGAAGTTTTGGATAAAATGCGTATAATAGCCCATAAAGTTCAATTTTGTTTTGTAAATTGTCATTTGAGGAACCAATAATTGCTCACATGTATTTGTAATCTGAGTACATTTGTATTTTGAGACCACTTGCATAAAGTGGTTTTTGTAAACATATAAGTTTTAAAATAATGTTTAATTGACTTTATTTGTGCAACTAAATTTGTATGTTAATCACATAAGGACTAGTACTGATTCACATTATTTTATTTTTTTTATCAACTACTTATTCACGAATGAACATGTATTAGGGGTCAAATAATTATTTTTTGGCTTAATTATGTGTGTATTTACTTACAGATTTATGATTGAACCTCGATTCGCTATTAGTCCCTTTCCCCTACTTGAATTGATGAACTTGTACTTTTGAAAAATAGATCACAAATTAAAACAATTGAAAAAATATGTGTTTCATTTGTACATGAGCATAGCCCATATCACTATAAACCATGTAGTACTCTAAATTATCTATGGACCCAAGAACAAATCCCTTCATATTAGGAACTATAAAATGAGGCATGGTAAAATTGCTCCGACCGCTGCAAATTCTTCGAAGAGAGCGACGAGCGCATGCACACAGAGGTACTTTAGGGCTACTTTTGCATTTAAGACTGGTCTATTCGAAGGGAGCCATCTTCTAAATTTTGGCAGGCAGACGTAATCCACGTGGAAATCGTTATACAAACCCTTTCATTCTGTCGCTTGCTGAATTTATATATGTAAATCCTAACACCACCCCTAGATTTGTCAAGGATGTCTAGTTTTCGCTTAATTTTCTTACACGTTAAAACCCTAGCTAGTTTTTACCGAAGCCCTGGCTAGGGTTTTATTCGCTTATGATACGATGAATACTGTAAAACAATAACTATGCCAAGTTATGGCGTTTGTATTACCACAGACAAGACCTCAGGTCCTTTTATATTTTCACACGCTTCCGTTAAATCTTTTGTCTTCTTTGATTGCTTACACTCAAAGATGTAAGTCTGGCTGCCATTCTGATTGCGAGTCTGTTGGCACTTACGGCACATGTTTGCAATCTCGTGATACAGTCAAAGCAGAAATTCAGGTCTATAATGTTTCATTTGCACACCATTTATCCGCAATCGTTCCCAGAACCACTAGTCCTTTGCAATGCCCTACTTTCTTTAGACATTTTTATTCTACTTCTGTAATTATATCAAATGATGAATTGACTGGAAGACTAGAAACCGCTCTGGAGACACGAAGTGCAGACGATGCTTGGACAATATTTGAACGTTTGCACAGGTTAAGGGGTTTACCGGAAGGGTTGATTGTTAATAAGGTGCTCAATGTTCTTACCTATTCTGGAAATTCAAAATTGATAAAAAGGGCTTATGGACTTGTCTTAACAGTGTTACGTGAGAGGAAGTGGCATATCTTAACTCGGGCTTCTTTGATCCAACTGTGCTTGACTCTTGCAAGAGCTCAGATGCCTCTTCAGGCTGCCATGATTCTGAGAACGATGGCAGAGAAAAAGAGGTTTCCTTCGGTGAGTATGTGGAATACGGTCATTGCACACATGGCTAAATCTGAGAATGGCACCTATTTAGCATCTGAGATGTTGATTGAACTTTGTAATTTAGTTCTAGATGCAAAAGAGAGAAAAAAGAGACTTGAAATGACTCCAGATTCTATAGCATTCAGTATTGTATTGAATGCCTTTGTTGGAATCGGGTCCTTTCGGAAAGCAAAGGAGATTGTGGGACTCATGCCTCTTGTAGGGGTCACGGCTGATGCCGCCTGCTTTATAATAATGGCTCAGATATATAAGAAAACAGGTTGCAAAGAAGAATTGGAGAAATTGAAGTGGATCATTGGGCAAGATCCTAACATGATTTGTCGTCAATATCAACAGTTTTACAGTAGCCTTCTGACATGCCATCTTAACTTTGGTGATTTGGATGCTGCCTCAAAGCTTGTATTGGATATGCTCCAATCTGCTAAACCTAAGAATTCAAAGAACCATACAGTAGTAACACCAGAAAGCACTTGGATTGAAGGTGGTGAGCTATGTAAGCATTCTGTTGCTCAGGTTGTCTCAGAGAATTCACCTAAGCAGTTCAAGCGTCTCATAGTTCAGATTGAGGCCAGAACCCGACAAAGGGACAGTTTAATTGAAGTTCCTAGCTATGAATATCTTGTTAATTATGAGAAGAAAATGTTGTCTCCAAATGCAAAGATTTATGCTATGCTTGCTAAGAGATATTTGCAAGCTGGAAAGAGTGCAGAATTAGCTCAGTTTCTTATCAGTGTAGACCAAGAGTTAGGGATTACTGTAGCAGAAAATTCACTATTTACACAAATCATTGATGCTTGCATTGAGCTAGGTTGGTTAGACAGTGCACATGATATGATGGATGAAATGAATTCAGCTGGAGCTCAAGTTTGTGTTGGGTTATATTCATCACTCGTGAAAGCTTATTGTAAAGCAAGACGTCTCAAGGACATTGCTCCTGTTCTCAAGGCAGTAAAAAAAGCAGGACTTCAGGTTGACACAAGTTGCCTGCTTGCAATGGTTGAGTCAGGTGCAGCACAAGAAGATCTGAATAATGCTAAAAATCTCACTGGGAAGATCAAAGAAATAAAGAATACTCTGTCAAAAGATCCCAGCCCAAGATTGAAGATGGGTCTTGCAAATAACACCATATCAAATTTGAACGCTCTTTTGTTAGAGGAAGTTAGTAAGAATCAGCAGGCCGTACCACGTGTCTATGAATTGAACTCAGCCATTCAGTTTTTCTGTAAGGGGCATCTCATGGATGATGCTGAGAAAGCCTATAAAAAGATGATAAAGTTCGGTTATCAACCAAACTCACAGACATTTGAACATTTGATTAGTGGTTATTCCGCAGAAGATAACTATTCTAAAATAGCATTTTTATGGGGGGACATGAAAAGGATGGAATATGATACCGCAGGAAATGGAACCAATGCCGTAAAGTTTGATAAAGAGCTCCACGACATTCTTCTTTACATTTTCCTTCGATTTGGCCATTTTGAAAGATCGTTGGAGCTGATTGCTCGAATGGAACAGCAAAACATGTTTGTTGACAAATGGAAGTACAAACAAGTATTCATAAAATTTCATAGAGATCTTTCCGTGCATAGGAAACCTTCTAATGTACAAATTGATGAACAATTAAGGAGAAGACAGTACTTGGTGGCATTTAAGCAATGGGCAGGCGTATTTTAATTTTTTGACCTCTTCAGTTGAAGTGTTTGAACTCTTGCATGGCCATGGTCTTTGGATTGTAGGACTTAATGGAAAAGGAAAGGGAGATTATCCTCAAGACCACAATAGTGACGTCCAGGTACGCAGCCTGTGCATGTCAGAGTTTGCAGCATGCATGGTTTGCAATACAAATCAAGAATTGTGGAAAGATAAACAATTCTAATGCAGAGTGTCAAGTTGTTAATTCAATGTTAATGTTCTTATCTTACTGTCCGGTCCTTTCTCTTGTGCTTGTGGGTGGTCAAGTCTCACTTTCAGCGACTCTCTTCAAAAGGACCATCTTGAAAGAACTCGACAATATTGCAAAGCCCTTGAAGTGTGTGAGGCTTAAGTTTGGTAGGAGTTCAAACTTGTGAATACATATGTCAAAGCCGGGCAAAACTCCCGAAGCCCCAAAAGTGCTGTCCTATAAAGCATGTAAAAAGCAGGATCAGTGATACAATTGACTGTGCAGTATACCATCTATAAATGTTATGGAAGCCTATACTGCTTTGAAAGTCCTATATGCTGTTTTGCTGATTGTTTCCAATTTACCACTGTCACTTTCAGGGCAAGTTACCTTCTTTCAGGGCAAGTTGCCTTAAAAATATCTCAGATGATTTTTAAACAGTAATCCATTTTTACTTAAGAAATGGAACGATGGGTAGAAGTAATTTTATGTCTTATGTTTGTTTCTATTTTTATGCACAGTATTTGGCTTGAAATAACACAAATGGTCGCCTCCATTTTTAATGACATGATACAACGTTTCTAGTTTCTCTAGTTTTTCCTATTTTAAACCCAAGTAATTGAATCTCAATTACATTTTCTATTTGCCGTGCCAAGACATGTAAATGGAATGTTTTTAATGTATCAATCTTTTACAAAATTACAGCCTTCCTATTTGGGTTGATGCAAAAAGAGAGGAAGTTGATGGAGGAAAGCAGTATGTACCGTAATTAACTTTTTGTAGAGTTGTTTATATTCGTGTGGACATTAGTTGAGAAAAAATAGACAATTATCAGACAGGATTTGAAAGGTGTTGTTTTATGTATTTTCAATTATCCACTCATTTTCAATTGGAGAGGTCTTAGAATGACATAATTTCGGAACTCTGGGTGCTCGTTGCATTCATGATTTCATGATATTGTAAAACTGAAACATTCTCAGCCTCAGTAGGTCATCTTTTAAAAGCTGGTTCAAGATCATAATTACAGATTTTAAGATTCTAGTCAAAAGTTATTGGAGAAATATTAGATAACTAACTGATTATAGGGATTATCAAGTGACTATCATTCTCTACCAACTCTTCCATGATTGCTATGATTGTAATAATCTTCAAATTCATTTAGACAGTTCATTGCCTTTCAGAATGTTATCTGTTATTTAAAATTTTCTGACTAGCGCTTGTTATTTTTAAAAAAAAATTCTAGACTTAACAATACCAATCACTGTGCTGGAAAGGATGAAGTTCAAAGAAGTGTCCACTATTTCAGGGCCATTTTCGTGTGTTGAATTTAGGAGTTTCAAAATGGGTCATTGCTTTTACATGTACGCCATCATACCACTTTTCACCAGCCAAGGACTAAATCATACCAATTTTCACCAGCCAAGGACTAACGCTTGTATGATTTGGAAATCTACATCAGCCAGATTGCTTATAGCTTTAAAGGGCTATATCCCTTTCTCTGAGTCTTTTCTTATCCACATTTACCCAAACCTTCCATGGTTTGGAAGAACACACCTTTTCAAGGACATCAGGGATGCTTTTAAATTGATTCTTCTGTAGTTTGGAAAAATCTAATTATCTCATTTTGCTTGAGCCAAATTCTCCTAAAAAAGGTGTTGATATCTTTTCCATTCTCCGTTTCTTGTATAGCATATACTCTGTTTCTTTTTTTTTACAGCCCTCTAAAAATATGGATAATTTTAACTATGCTTCTATTGCTTTTAATAGGTAGGCATGATTTATGTGGTTAGAAAACTTTTTAAAAGAATCTGATGCTATTTAAAGTGGCTCATATGCTCTTAAAAATTGGTAGTTTGCCGATGGCACATGTATCTAAAGTTGGGTTGTTTACCATGGTAAAGTTGTGATATTGCTATCAATATTCAACTGTGTAGTTTTTGACCTCAAATTTATTGACCTATGTTTCATGAGTATGGTTCACAAGAACCCATTTCTCATGAGAATGAATGTAACACTTAGGCACTTGATTTGGAGCAATACTGGGATGGGTGACCTCCCGAGAAGGCCTGATGCTTCACCCCTTTGAGCGTCACCTAGATGCAATGAGTGCTAAGTGTTCCATTCATTCTCATGAGAGATGGTTTCTTTGTGAACCACTACTTATGAAACATAGGTCAATAAGTTTAACTCAAAATCTACCTAGTTGAATTCTGATAACAATATCACAATTTGACTTGCTGTCAAAAATTTCTCTTACTTCTCATGGTAAAGTTGTCACAAATACATGAGTTATTGCGGCATCATTATTTGGCTTATGTAGTTTATATGGCATGATTATTAGTGATGGCATGAAAGCTTGGCTGAAATCTGATCGTATCACATGTAAGACTTATAATGGCCAGAGTCTAGTAGATTATGTAATATTTTCACAGAGTTCTACAACCAGGTTGTTGGAGTTCAATATTGGGGCCTATCCTATGGAGTTGAAATCTGATCACATGCCTCTCTTTTTAAAATTTGGCATTAACACGAATGACATACATAGAGGGCGAAAATAGCAATTGCACGAGAGATCCCACTCTCAGGGCAGAATTCTTGTGAATCAAGAAAATCAGAAGTTTTGCTACTACACTTCAACAGCACTTACAATTAGTTAAAAACATCATTGAAGGCAGAAAAAAAATAGTAAAGAAAGGGATCATATCTGCAGCAGTTTGATAATACCTTTAATCCACAAAGCTTTAGAGGTGTGTAAGAGATCTCAACCTATGAAGGGAGTCTCAAACACTTTTCTAGCTAACCGCTGGTATAATGAAGAATGCAAAGCTGCTAGAAGATCCTTCGAAGAGGATGAAATAGATATTGGAATCATGAAAAAATATAAAAAATTGATAAAAGTCAGAAAAGAAATTTTTGTGATTTTAGGAAGAAAGGAATTAATTTGCTTGGGATAGCACAACCCCTAAGGTTTTGGCGGAAACTACAACAAAAGAGAAAACAAATGTCATAGATGCACAATGGTTAGACTATGCAAAGCTTCTTTATGATCGACCTCAAGAGAAAAGTGGGTCCTCCATAATTGACACTACAACTGAAAGTTGAGGCTACATGAGCCTTACAAATTAAATAGGAACATTTTACCTCATTGAATACAATGGGAACAATCATATTATATTTTAATTTGACGGTGACACTAAATATTGGTGATGTGGCCCTAACTAATAATTATGATATATTATTGGCAAATTAATTTAGATTTTTATAATATCTTAAATATTAGGAGAATCTAATCTAATTATGTATCGAATATTGTGTTGAATGTTTGAGTTAAAAAATTTAATAGAATAAGTTCTTTGACAATTTAAATAAGAATAAGCAAGCTTTTGTAAAAATGTTGTGATTTGACTTGCCTTAAATCTTCAACTATTAAACAAATTGTGATCTCCAAATTTCAACTATTTGCTAATTGGCAAGTATTAGCCACCAAAAAATGATTATGTTGATCTTTCGACAAACCTACACAAGCATATGTAAAGGCATAATACACTTAAGCGGTACAGTTTGAGTGTGCCAGATATTGGAGTCATGTGTATTTCATAGAGAAGGCATAGGTTCAATTTGTTGTGGCAATCTTATAGATTAAGTTGGTGTTGATAATACCTTGCTAAATATTTAGGTCGACTAGTCTTGCCAAGCCCTGCTAAACTTTGCTTATGTCTGAAAGCCTTAAAACCCTTACAAGTTATCCTAAACCCTTTGTCTCTTTTTGTTATAATATATTGGTGAGTTGCGTTGGAGCATGCATTTATGTTGCTTCATACATATATATGTTGCATTTCATAATTGTGCATGCTCAAAGAATATTCTCCAACATATTCACATGAAGAATTGCATACATGTTTGCACATGCATGCCTAATTTAATTTCACTTAGTCAAGCCTTCATTGAGCTTAATTTAGTTTAGTTTAGTTTAGTTGGGCTCCAACTTGCTTTTTCACCTCCAGTTTGCATATAATGCATCTTTAGCTTGAATATCATGTACTAGTTTGCATATCAAAGTTTTAGTTAGCTTTTTTTCTCTATTTTAAAGACAAGCTTTTTACAAAAGCATCACATTATATTCATTGTAATTCACTTTGCAATCTTGCAATCTTTGCTTCTTGAGAAATGTAGCAATTCTTTTTTTGATGCTCTCCTTATGGAATATGCTTTTGTTTTGCTATTTGATCTTGGAGGTGCTTGTGTTGCAAATTTCAACATGTATCAAAGCTCCATAACTTCAACATGGTATCAAAGTGTTGATTCAACAAACCTCTTCTCAACTTTTGACAATTTCTTAACTCAAGAGGATTAGACTGTCTCCAAATTTGTATTTTATGAGTAATTTTTTATTAGATTTTGGAGCAAAAGGGCATCAGATTTTATTTGTTTGAAAATTTTCTATTTTCAAAAAGTTTTCATTTTCAAAAAAAATTATTTTTCAAGAAGTTTCCATTTTCAAAAAGTTCTATTTTGAAAACCTTCTATTTTTGGAAACCCTTCAAGCCTTCCATGCCCTAATTGACATACATTTGGGTTTTTGGCTATAACTTGAGCATACAACCTCAAAATTGTGCACACAAGATATCAAGAATGTTTTTTGAAAAATATAAACTTTTTGAAAATGGAAATTTTTTGAAATTGGAAAGTTTCCAAAAATAGAATGTTTCCAAAAAATGGAAAATTTCCAAAACAAATTATGGCACCCATTTTGCTCTAAAAACTGATAAAAGAATTTATCAAATCCAATGCCACACAAGAAGGCAAATTTGGAAACCCCACAATTCTTCTAAGAAACGAAACCCTCAAATCTTGAGAAGGTGTTTGTTGAATTCATGCTCTGATATCGTGTTAAAGTTATGAATCTCAGATACCATGTTGATTGAACTTTGATACCATGTTGAAGTTATGCAACACAATCACTTCTAGGATCAAACAACAAAACAAAAAACACCTTCCATAAGGAGAGCAATAAGAAAATAGTTGCTACATTTCTCAAGAAGCAAAGATAGGACAGGGTCAATTGAAGCAATAGAAAAGAGGATCATGCCAAATATTCTAGATGAAAAAGGTTAGGTCAAAACCCTAGATTATTGGAAGAGTGAATTTGGTGCAATTGGCCCTATCTTTTTATCTTCTATTTTGCAAATGAAGAATTGCACATAAACCTGTTCAATACCACATTGAATGAGCTATTTGCTCTAGAGGTAATTTTTTACTGTTTCAATTAAGAAACATAAATTTGGATGCAAAATACGCAACCCACAATGACAACTTAGTAAAAGGTGCTCTATTTCCAATGACCCTCAAAGAAGATATGTATATCTTGGAAAGAGAAATACAAGGATTAGGTATATTTTCTTTTCAACCAGTCATCAATCCATAACAAAAAAAATCTAGAATAGCAAATGACCTAACTTTGATAGTTTTTAGGTAGTGCAATATTTTTAGTTATAGTAGGTCATTTAAGCACCAAGATTAGCTATCTCCATTAGCAACATGTGAACCATTACTAATACTCTCAAATGTGAATCTTATATTGTTATTGATACAAGTCCCCAAGTGACTTTTAGTTATTGAAAAGTAAAAAATGAAATTAAAAATTGTCATTAGGTTTTTAGGTGGACATATTTTTGCTTTTTCTATATATGGGACTCGTAATTTGGTTAAAAGGTTTTTGACTTTGATTTTGGGATTCTTGGAGATGTTTTATTGATAAGTGTGTATTTTTGAGTTGTGGAACAAATTCTTGCATGTAAGTGGAACACATTGATGAGCATATAATTATGTTGAGAAGTGCAAGGTGGGGGTGAATTAGTATAATGCAACTTTTACTAATTTAAAACTTTATCATAACATAATTTACTCAACATCAAAACAATACACATGAGAAGAACATAATAACACATGATATTTATGTGGACACCCTTGCACGAGGAAAACACAACACAATATTGCTTTTATATATTATTCTATTTATAAATTTCATAAGCAATAACCTAATAAAGACACCAACTCTTCATTTAATTAATGAGTACATGTATGCGGTTGAAACCTACCTATGTGGAACAAGCTTAGACATTCAAACATTAGTAGAAATAAGCATTCATAACATATTCAACATATCTAAAACTTGAACTTAAACACAAAAGCTTCCACTACAATCTTAGATGAGCTGAAACAAGTGCACCCAAGAATTGTTTGATTTTCTCTTAGGGATTTTGTGGGTGTGCTCTCCGAGCACAATATATTAAATCCCACTATCAAATTGATGGATGAAGCTTAAGATACAAACTAATGGAGGAAGATTGAATAAACTCAATGACTAGTTATGTAGAACTAGCCTCAAGCATTCAATGCAAATGCAAAGATTCGATATGAATGCAAGATTTAGAACTAGCATTGAATGCAAACTATCAACTAGAAATCAATGCAACTATCATTTGGATATGAATGCATACAACTACCAAAGGGTTTGTAATAAATCTCTAAAATGCTCTTGAATGCTTAACAAACTAATATAATATCTCTACAATGCAAAATAATGGTTGAATTTCTCTTGGCAAGGCTCCTATTTATAGGATTTTGGAGGGCTTGGGTGATGTGGCATCCACATAAGGGCCACATGGGAGACACATAAGCCATGCAAAGTCCAAAGTTGCTCACACATGTGTGAGCAAACTGAGATGTGATGGGTCAATGTGTACTTCAAGTACACATGTAAGAGATCTTGTCATAGATGTGTAAGAAAAGTCATAGATTATGTCCAATAAACACTTTTGGAAAGTATAAGAAGCTGTCATAAGGTTGTAAGAAACTTTGTTTAGAAATTTTAGACAATTTTTGAAAAGATGAATTTTGGAAATTTGCTCACACGTGTGAGCAAATGATTAGGACTAATGGGTGTAGGAATCCAAAAATTAACCTAATTAACCTCAATTAATTAATAAGTAGGCTTATTAAGTTGAGAGTGATGTGAGTAGAGTAGGACCTAGGCTTAGATTAGGATTAAATTTAATTTAATACAAATTTAGAAGAATAATAGTATGTGGGGGATTAAATAAAGACAATTTATTTAAAAAGGGACTATGGAGGTAAAAAATTAATACATTAGGGATAAACATTTAAATTAAATCTAAATACTTAGGTGATAAATTTATTTAATTAAATAAATAGATGACAATAGCATTAATAATTATTTAAATTAATTACAATGCTATCAAAGATATAAAACTTAATTAATACTAAGGGACGGTCTTAGGCGTCTACATTTTGCCCCTCCTTGACATGGTGTCGAAAATGACATCGTGTTAAAGAAAAGAAAATAAGATGTCCCAGAGAGAAAAGGGGTCCTAAAAGTCATGTCAGAGCAATGACAATGAAGGAGTGTGCCCCCTCAAGAAAAAGACGCAAAAAATAATTTTTGGAAAATTTTCTCGAAAAAGGGACACAGGAAGAAAAATTAGTAGAAAAGAAGGAAAATTGAACAATTGCATGACTTACCAAACAAATGGGTAGAAATGAGATTAAAAAAGGGGACCAAGATGAAAAATGAGCTCCAAGGGGCCTATAAATAGGACCCAAGGGCCCTAGGAAGGGTCACTTTCACACACTTAGAGTTAGAAATCTAGAGTGAGAGAGCAAAATGGTGGACCCACGAGACTGATTGTAGCTAGGAGAGCAAGGTGGGCCAACGGTAAGTAGTTTGATTGTGCATTGTCCATTTTGCATTTAATGTTAAATTTTCACATTTATGAGGGGGTAAAATGCTATTGGGGCATAGACGACAGTTGATGGATTATTGTCTGTGCAGACGATGATCCACTGATAGTCATCTTCGAAGACAACCAAATGGGGATCGCAGATGACTATCTCCTGATAGTCATCTGTGAGGACAATGGTCAATAGGGGTTGACCGAGAGAGGACTCAGAGACTTGATCATGGATCAACATCTTTGTGGATTGGCATGTGTGTCGATCTACGTTTGTGCCGATAAACTAGGTTCGAGACATGTATGGGTGCAAGGACTGACACATAAGAGGATTGGGGGCACGATGTCCCAATTTGGACCGGGAAAGGGAGAAATAGGTTTAGAAGAAACTGACAGACATGGTTTGAACTGGATGCGGGAGCTAATTTATGATTTTAGATCACGAGAGTGTTGGCCAAATACCATGGAGCTGGCTAAGTGACTGACAGACACAGAGTGGGCACAGATAACATTCTACGAACTAAAGTACGTACATCTATGGCCACGACTGAGAGTGCATAATGCGCTCATGACTGCACTAGTGGAGAGGTGGCATAGTCCTACCTTGAGCATCCATCTACCTATAGGGGATGCAACCATTACATTGTTGGACGTATGGAGGATATATCAAATACCCATCAAAGGGATGATATTTTGCCCCTAGGAGGGTGTAGAGTCCTATATGGAGGCCAACTTTAGACGACCTATCGATCATATCTTGACAGATCGACAGTGGATGTCATGGAGGGCAGCAATAGAAAAGCGACCATGGCTACCACATGTAGCATTATATTTAGCTAGATTGATAGGAGGATGCTTGATGATGGATCATGCAAGACAAATTTTTGCTAGGCTAGAAAAGAGCACTTAGTGCAATGTTGTGGAGGGAGGAAAGAGATACTGTTGGGGGTACACTATCCTTGGGCAACTTTATTATGATTTTCATATGTGTGCCTATCGGAAGGGTAGGACCCTTGGCCCAAACATGACTCCTTTACTAGTACGGGCATGGGAGCACATCATTGTGGTGTGCCCCATCAAACTATGACAAACGAGATGGGCACATGAGCCCTACGCTTGCAGATATCGGTCACCAATATGATACGGGTCAACATATTCAGTAGGTTACTTCCAACGAGTGTTGGACAAGATGTAGATATTTGATTGGATGCCCTATGTAAGCTACGAGCCATGGGGCCACTGGGATAAGAGACACCATGAGTACCAGAAGGACGACCAGGATGAATTTTATTATCTACAATTTGTATAGACTGATTGTTGGTTGATCGGTCAGACAATGTATGTCATAGCTAGATATATGCCTTCCAAGATCAAACGGTAGTTCAAGATGATCTAGGATGTAGTGTCATATGCATTCCCTCATCCACTAGTCACATGGGAGGTTGGGTCATTATGGCGGATTGGGGTAGATCCCAGAGGGTCACAATAGTCTTGGATGGGGATGATGATGGTTCCATGGCAATTGGGGCAGGATAAGGTCCAAGATGTAGGGGTGACACTGGCTTATGCATAGTGGTGAACCACACACTGGCTGATTAGATTGATGGATCCAATAGTAGTGGGAGTAGATGAGAAGCTAGGGGGAGATGAGGATGTTGTAGGGGGAGGGGGAGATGAGGGGGATGAGGGCGAATATGAGGGTGGAGATGGAAGGAGTGGTGGAGAGAGGGTACGCTAGAGGGTGCCAATGGAGAGATGGAGAAGTCAGGTACAAAGGCGAGCATGGGCCTCACCACAGGTACCAAGATAAGGATAGGGACATAGACATGGATCAGATCCCACTATACAGGTACATGGACTACCTTTCGCAGGGGCACAAGTACAAGATCAAACACTAGGGAAGGATGCCTCAGTTTAGGCACAACAAGCTCCTTTGCAGGCATAAGGACCACCTCATTTTGTAGCACAGGATACTCATGATACAGTCATGGTTAAGAGAGATAACTTAGGCATAGGTAGCTCACTTATAGGGATAGGTGGCGACATCCCAGGCATTTCAAGTGAGCCTACATGTAGAGATCACCAAGTTACATGAATAGATGGAAGGAGAGTAGGCATGAGCAGATAGTGCCTAGGGGGCTTTAGACAGACTCCAAAGTTGAGTAGACATTGGAGAATTTAAAGTGATTGAGACACATACAAGAGCTGTGGAGACATGACAATAGGTTGATTAGATGCAGTGAGAGATGGATTCTATGAGGAAGGAGCTGCAACGGGTGAGGGCAGAGAGGGACATGTATTAGAGGAGGACAAAGGATTAAAAAGGCCAATGAGAGATTGTAGTACATGCCACCACAAGACCGAGAGTTATGCAGGTGGTATAGGAGGATTTTGCGGAACAAAGATGAGAGACTCGAGCAGTTAGAGAGATAGAGTACTATAGGCATGTGTATTATGAGGAAGTACTTACAAATCATAGGGCACTTCCATATAGTGAGAGATCTACAACCCATACTACAAGTGGTAGGCATGCCTCATAGGGTTCAGTGGACATGAAACCACCTCAAGACAAAGGGGTAATGGAGTAGGTGTTAATATGATTTAGAACAACAGAGGGGGGGTGAATTAGTTGTTCTCAGGTCCAGATGTATAAAACAAACTTTAAAACTCTTCAACAAATCAGATCCAACAACCAATAGCTACTTGGTCATTACTGATTGCATAACAGAAATATATAGCAGTGCAGTCCACTATCCAATAGTATCTAACTTGTAAAACACAGAAATGTTCAAACCAAAACATTCACACAAGTATTAACACCAAGATTTATAATGGAAACCCAATTTGGGAAAAACCATTTTGTAACATGTTACTATTATTTTCACTCTTCTGAATTGAGCTCAGTGAAAATCCAACCCTGTCAAAAGTTACAAACACACTGTCAGGTGTGACCTTGTTAAAGGATTTAAACCACTCTGTTAAAAGTGCACCTTGTTATAGGACTTACATACATCCCATTAGAATGCAACCTTGTTCAAAGGATTTATACAAATGACTGTTAGGTCAACCTCTGTTAAAAGGACTTTGACTGATATAATGGTTAGAAAGTAACAATAGTATTGATCTGAAAAACATACAACTCACTTTGCAAATATAAAATCCAATTATGTACACATATGCTGGCTTACTGACTGTGAACCTTTACCATCTCCATCACTTATATGCTCGGAAATCTCTTTAAGCAGTCACAACACTTCTCCTTCAGCCTTTTCTACTTAGACAGTCAATAACATCAACAATACTTCCAACATCCCCTTCTCTATTCAACCTCATGCTTAGGTTTCCTTAATACTTCCTCAATTAGGTCAATACATCTTTTGCCGCTTAATCTCCTTTGTAGATCTTAGGGCTAGGTCATATTCATCGAATCCTTCCAACTTTATGTTCTTGGTCTATCCTTCTAGAAATATCTCAAATCTCTTAATAGATTTACAATAAAACATTTTATAGTGCATTAAATGCTTCCACACAATCAATAAATAAAGTCAACACGTTTTACATAATCTAAGAATTCAACTATGTCGATTGGAAATCTAAATTCTTCCTCAAATGTAAATTATTGACGCTCGGTCAATACAGTGTTCAACTCCTCGGTCTTCATTAGAAAGCTCTGTCACCTCAAAAAATGTTTCATCAGCTAATACTGTCTTCTTTGGCAATTAACTGATGTTCGGTCAACACTAAATTTACTTGACATATACTAGCTCGGTCGACAATAACATCACTCGGCTTAAACTAGATTTCTTCACTTTTGCTCGGTTAAGACTACCAATTTAGTCTTCATTTTTACTTAGATAAAAAATACATTATCTTATCATTTTTCCACATAATCAAGTACTCATTGAAGTATCAAGATAACTCAACCTTTCCTTAGGTGCTATTGTTACCAACCTTGCCTATCCCCTTCACAACAATCAAATAGATATAGTATTTTCTTAGATAGCAACAATCTTACCAGTTAAGGTTTGACATCAATGACAATACAACAATTGCTTCAATTGCAGTTTCCAACAGTAGGAGGTGCAGGGACATCCTCTCAGTCAGTCGTATGAGAGCCCAACAGTCATTTTTGGCACACATTTTTGCTTATGTATGAGACTACATGTACACTGACACCTAGGTGCATGATGCATTTATGAGATGTATATTTTTTTTATACCTTCGATTGGACTATCGATGTACTATTTTATTCTTTTATGACATATATGGACACTGATGCTCTTATGGATTTTGGACACTGTGGACTTTGGACATTATTCTTTCATGACGATATATACATGATGCAGATGATTTTGATGATCCTATGTGATGTGTGTGTGCTAGTTGATGTATGCATGTATGATACTAGATGGACTAGTCACATGACTATATTAATGACATGTGTGATGCGGTATGTGTACATTTACACACATTTATTACATAGAGGTATGTAACAACATAATGTGTAAACACCAATCCTTTAATTTGTTAAAAATGAAAGAAAATACATCAATAGATCAAATAATTATGTATATTTGTTCAATATTAGACAAAATAGCCTTTTTAAACAACTATACAGAGAATATTTTCTCATAATTATGAAACGAACTAACATTCGAGTTTGCAACAAAATGTATACATTTCCCATTCTAACATACAAAAATCAAACTAAACTCCCTATCACTTAGCATTTCTTGATTTATAAAAATATCAAAGTAATTTCCTGAAAGGCTATTTACAAGGAATTAAATAAATACTTTCAATGCTTTCTACAAAATCAATCACAAATTTTCTTTGTACAATTTTTATAACTCAACTAAAAATCAATGCAAAATTAGTTGAGTACACCAAGAAATCCAACTAGAACTACACCCAATATGAACCATATTAGAACTTGCACATGAAGAAATCTCCTTTGTATACCCAATGGGAGCTCACCTTCCAACCATAAGGTTATAATATAACCCACTCTCAAGCTTGGAGGTATAATAAAAACCTAGGTTCACATCACTTTTCCAAAAACTCAAATAATGAATTACATACAATTTTCACAAACAACACATTTTTCCACAACACATTGTTAGAATAACAATGTCCTAATCAACTGAGGGGGGGGGGGGGGGGGGGGGGGGGTGAATCAGTTGATGCCAATAATAAATACTTTAAACTTCAACTTCAAACTTATTGTTGAAAACAAAATACTGAACCGAAAAGTAAATGCAACAATAATACACACAAACATGAACACCAAGATTTGTTCTCAAGGAAAACCTTGTTAAGGAAAAAATCTCGGTGGGGATGGAACCTACAAATATCTTCACTATGAGTATAATAACCATGTTAATAGTTTTGACCCTGCTAGGTGCCGAGTATTACAATAGGCAGGTCCTAGTTAAAGGACAGACCCTATTAGGAGTCTTTTACAATGTGATCCCTATTAAGGAATCAACCTTGCTAAGAGTCCAACCCTGCTAGAGGCAATAATCTTGTTAAGGGTGCACAATAGATCAACTTGATCAAGATATTTGAGAGTTAAAGCCACCCTTAGGTTCTCCAAACCTCACAACTTCAAGAGTAAGACAATTTTGATATGAAACTACTTCCAGTACTCAACCACTGTCAAGAAAGCTCCATCTTGTGCCCAAATGCACAACTATTGTTTTCCAAACAAAAACCAATGTAGCCTCAAGCTCGTATTCACCTCTGAAATTCACATATGCATTTTCTTACTTATTTTCCAAGGATCTCAATCCTTATATACAAGTTACAACAATTAGATTTGGGTCGACCTACATAGGATAAATCTTATTTACAAAATATAAATGGACCCATGCAAAGATGCACATGACACCTCTTACAATGTTACAACATAACAATTACATCAATTAATCATCTAGATCTGTAAATCAAGCTCGCTCATCAAATTACATGAAACGTGTTCCAAGTTGTCTTCCAAATAGGTCTTCACCAATATACACGCCATAACTGACATCACCTTTATGATCATGGCTCCATATGATCATAATAAGCTCTCTAGCCAATGTCCAACATGAACCTATGTTCGCTCATCATGAATTAAACTATAATAAATGCTATCCACAAAGTTCTGCAATAAACTCTATGAAAATCATGATTTCTGTCTCCTGAAAACCAATCATTAGTAAAACAACCATAACTCTGTCAGATTAATTCATAAGCATGTGCAATCACAACCGGTGACCCAAGACATCATGTAGATTCTCCATCTAAGTTTGCACGTGCTAATTTGTTGTACAATGTCTGTACAATTCTCTGCAACTAGTCTGCAAGTCTCTCTAAATAACCAGTCAGTAACATATATTGACATCAATGACAAACATTGAGTGCCAACATCTAGATAGTCTTCCAACAATCTCCCAATCATATTGGAATGCAACAATTCCAATCCAACTTCCAACACACATGGCTTATAACACATCAGACCCATACTCAACATTGAGAAATCCATCAAGGATTCTCCGCAAGGGAGGAGTAGGGTCACATTTCAAAAGGGTGAAAAACATATCCAAGAATAGTTTTCATATAGTTTTCCACAATACAACACACAAATCACCCACTCCATATCACCAAAATGGGGGTATTTTTATCCCAATAATTTACCAAAAAGGAGGGTACTCATACTCTACCCCTTTACAAAAGTGCCTCTCCTACTCAAACACCTAAACACATGGAGCACCTCATTTCCCAATGGGAGATGGATTAGATTTGTAAGTACAACATATAAAATGAAACATTAATATATCTATAGAACAATCCTAACCCAACACAAAATCCACACTAAAATAAAATATTTTAAATAAGATTTCTTACAACACAACTTAATTATACATTAAACCAACCAAAGGGATAGGATGCCTACTTTTTAAATTTCTTCAACAAGTTGAAATTACTCTTCCACCATCAAGCTTTCTCCTCTCCTCCTATTAACTTCCCTCTTTCACTCTTCTCTAAAATTTTATTTCCCAAAATGTCTCTTTCCTATCCTAGAACATCCCTAACTAGAATTTGGGCAAGGACTCTCAAAGGATGGGGAGATGACACTTTCCATCTCCTCCTTTAATCTATATCCAATTAGAGTTCATTTAAAATTCACCACCTCACTACCCCACAAGTCTTCCACTTGGTTTATCCTCTCCTTAATTGTCCTCCAAGTGTGTTTCCAATTAACCTACCCAAGACATATCAAATGTTTCCCACCTCTTGGGAGAGAGGGAGTTGGGATGGAATCTTATCCATCTCACCCACCTTCAAACCCTTTACTAAAATAAAATAAACAAAATATTAAGGACATTAGAAACACCATTTCCAACTCATAGCCTCTTCAAAATACCCTTAATGTCTACCTATATGATCTAGGGGTTCAATTCTAGTGCTAAGAGATGACATGAAAAAATAGTATGAATAATTAAATAAAGGTAAATAAAACCATTACTATGCAAATCACATCGAACACCTGGACATTAAAATACATAATAGAAGACCCTAACTCCTCCATATGAGCACTAGGACTCATATACTTAGGGTTTGCATTAAATTTCCAAATACCTATTGACGTTAACATGCACACTTCAAGAGAAATATATTAGTACATCATATAAACATATATAGTCAAAGCATAATTACTTAATTTCTATTATAACATTTTAATTGTTCATTGTACACATAAAAATCACTAATCTATTAGCATTATATTTAAAAAAATAATATTTATAACTTCCAATTAACTAATTTATTTAACATAGGGTTATTAAATCATGATTGACATCATTACAAATGTCATCATGATTTTAAAATCACAATCTACATATAATTACCACATATTCAAATAATCATAACCATCACATACATCAATTGCAAATATTATTTGAAAAGATAATCTAATAAAAATTCATCACAATATCAATGTATCTCTAATAGAAACAACCATACCAAATGTATTGTCAATGAGATAGTATCATAACCTAAAGTATGTCATTAGAACATGATAATCACAATGTACTAACATCTAAACATATAGTCTCATGTGATAAGATAAAATAATACACAACACAAAACACATACATAAGCATCACTATGGTATACGAATAGTGTGAAGTGTAAAATGTTTGAAGGAGGAGCCTCAGATAGTCAGTAAGCCATATGTAATCATTCAATTATAGTGAATCAATGTGAAGTTACTTTTATATTTTGTACCAATTTTTACTATTATAAATTTTTTTTGATAGCAAAAGGAAGCTTAAGGTGTTGCACCCAACATATTAAAATATCAAAATATAAAATATCTTTATAAAGTAGGGGTGATCAAATATTGAAAAACCTCAAAGTGCATTCTACCTAAAATCTTAATACATCCAATGACTTCCATTTTCTTCATCATAGTTAATACTGCTCTATCTCTTCTATGACAAAATGGAAAATCTATAACCCTGCATTCCTATAATATAAACTTATGCCATTGAAACTCCAGTGGCAAACTGGAGTTCCTACATCTACAACCCTATAATCCATATACTATCTGTCAAATATCTTAACAAAAAAGGGAGAATTACCATAAAAACTATACCATGATTCTTCTACCCCCATCACATATCAAAAACAAAGAAATTACTTCTTCTATTGCCTTGCATAGAGGAGCTAAGCCTTATATTCACAATCCTGACCGCAACCAAAATAATTTTCCAATTCCTCAGATGACCTCAAAGAGCTCTTATTAAGAATGGCCTATTTTACACCTAAATCCCCATCCTCTTTTTGTCCATCTCCACTTTTGAGCCATCTTTGTCAAATACCATAAGGCCTTCTTCCAAGATATACCATTGCAACCACTTGTCTTGCTCTTCTTCTAGCCCACATATCAACTTCTGAAATGGTACACTTTGACACACAATTTGCCTTTTGTGTGGGATTATGGATGGGTCTAGGTATTGTATGACAGGGTATTTTTATACCTCGCAATTTCTCCTACGAAACACATAAAAATATTTTGGGAGAGGGATGCCCAAATTATCATTGATAATTTCTAATACATAATCTAATTCTCCCAAAATACCATCTTTTATCAGCTTCTCACAAATCTTCTTTGCCATATCCTTTATTTCTCCTGCATCTAACATGGATGCCAAAAACATAACTTTCATATTTGAGTTCGCTCTGAACCAATGATAAAAAAATCCATCCTGTTAGAATAACTGAGAGGGGGGTGAATCAGTTAGATTAGTTATCCTACAGTCCCAAATACAAAGATGTAACACTCAAAACAAATCCAATAAATTCTATAGCTTGGTAACATAAATTATTAAACTGTCTGTACCTTTTACCAATTACCAGTTAATTAAATCACTTTAATTATCGACCAAATCAAATATGCAGTATGTAAAGTATGACAATAAAACAATCATCATAGAAACACATAACATAGTGATTTAACGTGGAAACCCTGTTAAGGGAAAAACCACTTGGGACCGGTAACCCAAAATAATTTTCACTCTTCTAAAGTGAGCTCGGTGAAGAGCCAACCTTGTTAAAGGTTACAAACACACTATTAGGTGTGACCTTGTTAGAGGATTTAAGACTAATAGTTAACTTTCGACCAACATTCACTATGGGGTCAATAAGATAATAATATACATTCCTTGAATGACATAGGGGCATAACATAAGATGGTTAAGTCCACTTGGTTAGGAGATTTTTCTGTATCAATGATTAAACTGAAACAGTAGTTGATGTGATTACAATACAACTTAATTTGTAGATGTTCAGATCTATTCTAAGCCCATACAAATCCTCTGATCAATAGTTCAATTCACTTCCTTAACTTACTTTCACTCGGTAATAGCTTTCTGACGCTCGGTATTGTTCTGCAGTTCAATTCTCCTTCAACTAGTCTGATTAGGCATGCATGAAACTATATTCACGCAAAATCTCTGCAGTCTTCTTTCTTCTGGCATAATTTCAAAAATGAAATTTATGTCTCTTAAATAGACAGATAAATCGTATTCATATCAACCATTAGATTTTGCCACTTATTCTTCTTCATTGATTTTGCCTCTTAAACCTTCCTCAACAATTGTGTCAATAACACATTTCAATTCCATCATTTAGATCTCTGAATTTTGTCAGCCGTGGATCCCATAACAAACTATATCCTCATTCTCGAAATCATAACAATTTCCAGCTTATCATTTTCTGTCGGCTAAACTAAGCATTTAATACTTTCATCCATACTCGGTTAACAAAGAAATGCATTGGTGAATGCAAGCTCAGTTAATACTGTTGCTCGGTATACACTACACTGGCTCGGTGTATACTGAAGTGCTTCATTTACCGACCACATTGCCTTGTGCAATTTTGCTTCCATCTTCATAATAGATTAATTCAACATTATGAGATCATAGACTCATCAATAAGTTACCCACAATATTCCTTATCCTCACCTGTCATATCCATCTTTCTCCATATAGATATCTCAGTTCTTCATCTTTTCTTCATTTTTACAGATGTTTAGATGTTTGTAACTGACATGATAAGTATTGTCGAAACTAGTTGACATCAATGACAACATAATGACTGATTTAATTATCTTACATATCATTTTAGTAACTCGGTGATCTCTAATCACTAATCTTCAAGTCATTTAGGTATTCAATCAGTTGTAGTTCATCAATCTCTCCCTTTGGCATTGATGGCAACACAAGAAATATGAAATATGCCATGCACATACCAAACATGTATTCTACAACTACGTAAGTAAATGTTGTAGCTCAGTTAGCTCTCACTAGCTTGATTTTTAATATGTTTAATCACTACGTTACAAAATAGCATTACCAGTGCAGACTCTCCTTTGCAGATTTGATCTTTTCAGCTCTTAGATTCCTTCTATTCTCAGCAACAAATCTCTCCCTAACTTTCTTTGATTATCTCTCCCTTAGATATATATTCAAATCTCTCCGTTTATCTCTCATATTGTTTATCTCTCCCTTTGACAACAATGCCAAAGAAAAACATAAAACATATAGCTCTGCAATAGCAAAGTAACTCTCTGTTGTTCGGTGCAGACAATGTATCTCTATATACTAATATGCAGATCTCTGTTCTAGCTCCTCAAATCTTCCACAACCTTAGACATAGTCCAAAGTGTGAACTATGTTGCATCAACATGAATGATCTTCTGATAAGAATAGGCTGATGCAACCTCCAGATCACATTAGTGACCAGTAGACAGGGGATGAACCCCAAGTCTAGTCCTCAAGTATTCAAAAGTGTCTTTTGGTAGAGGCTTGGTAAAAATATCAACAAGTTTCTCTTTTGATGTAACATATTCTAGTTTGAATTTTTTCTCCTGTACTTGTTCTCTTAAGTAGTGATACTTAATTGATATATGCTTTGTCTTTGAATTCATTACAAGATTCTTAGAAATATTTATTGTACTAGTGTTGTCACAATATATAATCATCGACTTAGTGATTACCTCATTCATCCCTTCCAACACTTGTTTGTTATAAGAAATGTTTGAATAGTTTGTAGCAGCAACAACATACTCTGCTTCAACAGTAGACTGAGAAATACAAGGTTGTTTCTTACTTGTCCAAGTTACAAGTCTTTCACCAAAGAAAAATGCTCCTCCAGTTGTACTTTTTCCATCGTCTCTATTTCCAACCCAATCTACGTCGATGTAAACTCTGAGTTCAAATTTGCCTTCCTTGGGATACCATAAACCATAATCCTCTATTTTCTTCAGGTATCTCAAGATTATTTTCACTGCAACCATATGTGAATCCTTTAGATTGGTAGAGAATATAGCCACAATCCCCACTACATGTGCAATATCAGGCCTACTGTGTACAACATACATCAGTTTACCAATCATAGATTGGTACAATATCTGATTTACCTCTATAGATTCATCATCTTTTGTCAATTTATAGCCTGTAACCATCAGTGTTCCTACTGGTTTAGTATCTTCCATGCCAAATTTTCTCAATACTTCCTTAATGTACTTTGATTGTGTGATGAAAAATCCACCATTTTGCTAAATAACCTGCAAGCCTAGAAAGAATTTAATCTCTCCAAACATTGACATTTCAAATTCCTTTTTCATCTCATCAGCAAATGATTTACAAATATGATCCTGTCCTTCAAAGATTATATCATCCACAAATATTTCAGCAATCAAAATAGTATCATCAGATCCTCCTTTCATGTACAAATTGTTGTTTTCAATAGTTCTTACAAAACCAATACTTAAAAGATAAGTATGTGACCTTTCATACCATACCCTCGGTGCTTTCTTTAATCCATATAAAGCTTTGTGCAGTCTACATACCATGTCTTTCTAATTCGGATCAACAAAGCCTTATGGTTGTTCTATGTAGACCTCCTCCTCTAGTATTCCATTTAGAAAAGCTGACTTCACATCCATTTGATAGAATTTATATTTCTTATGTGCAGCATATGCATGTAACATGCAGACTCCTAGTCTAGCAACAGGTGCAAAAGTTTCACCATAATCAATACCTTCTTCTTGTGCATATCCCTTGCAAACAAGTCTAGCTTTGTTTCTAGTGATTTCTCCATTCTCATTCAGCTTATTTCTAAAAATCCATTTAGTACCAATAATATTTTTATCTTTCAGTATGGGTACTAAATTCCATGTCTTATTTTTCTCAATTTGTTCAATCTCTTCATTCATAGCATTGATCCATTCATCATTCTCAAGTGCAACCTTAACATTCTTCGGTTCAAACTCACAAACTAAGCATGTGTTATGTCTTAACTTACTTCTTTTTAGCATGCTAGCTTGCTTGTATCCAATTATTTGGTTCTCAGGATGATGTCTTCTGACAAATCTTGCTAGCACTTAATCTCTTCTTTTTTCTTCATTCTGTTTAGGTTCATTTCTTTGCTCGGTAGCTTCTTCCTGATTCTCAATTTCCCTTTGTTGTTCCTCGGTGTTATTTTCCTGATGCTCAGTCGACTCAGCCTGTGGCTTCAGTAGGTACTCTGAATCCTCAACATAATCAAATCTACCATAGTCTTCCAGCTCCTTAGTGCTTTCTTCATCATTTTTATCATAAAATTCATTAAATTTGACATTAGCACTTTCAATCATCTTATTAGTGAATTTGTTCAGACACTTGTAAGCTTTACTTTTAGTAGAATATCCAAGAAATATTCTCTCATCCCCTTTAGAGTCAAATTTCCCATTCCTATCATCTTTCAGAATAAAACGTTTGCTACCAAAAATTCTGAAGTAACTTACACTCGGTGTGTATCCAAATCATAACTCATAGGGTTTCTTGTTTGTGTCTTTCTTTAATTGTACTCGGTTCAGGACATATACAGTTGTGCTAACTGCTTCTCTCCAGTACATCTCTACAACATTTTTCTCTATCATCAGTGTTCTTGCACACTCAATAATAGATTTGTTTCTCCTTTTAGCAATCCCATTCTGCTATGGTGTTCTTGGTGTAGAAACCTATCTTTTGATGCCATGCTCATTACAATAGTTAGTGAATTCATTAGAAATAAACTCACCTCCTCTATTAGACCTCAAGCATTTCAGTTCTTTTCCAGTTTCTTTTTCTACTTTAGCTTTGTACCATTGAAACATCTCAAATGCCTCAGATTTCTCTTTTAGAAATATAACAGTCATCAATCTAGTGTAATCATCAAAAAATAAAATAAAGTATCTATCACCATAGTAGCTTTGAGTTCTCATGGGACCACATAGGCCGGTGTGAACTAACTCCAAGATCTTTTTGTTGAATAATCTTTACTTTTAAAACTAGATTTTGTCATCTTCCCTTTCTAACATTGATGACACATAACATGATCTAGTTTAGTTAGACTAGGTAGTCCTCTAACTTTTCTCTTTCTACTGATCTTAATCATGTTATCAAAATTTACATGACATAACCTTTTATGCCATAACCATGCATCTTCATTTTTCACCAGTAAACAAGAAGTCTCAATATTGTCAAGATAAAATAAGTTACCTTTTGATTGTCCTCTTGTTCCGACAAGCTTTCCACTTCCATCAAAGATTCTCACCTTCTTTCTTTCAAATGCCACTCAATGACTTGAGTTGTTAAGCTGTGCCACACTTAGCAAATTATAATTTAGTCCTTTTATCCAATAAGCATTATCACATCTAATTTTATCATTTATCAATAAAGATCCTTTTCCTTTAACCATGCAAGGAGTATCATTACCCATTTTTACTGATCCTCCATTATAATGCTCAAGATGATCAAACTTATCTTCATCACCAGTCATGTGATGTGTACAACCACTATCAATGATCCAAGTATCATTTTTACTAACTATAGAAATGAGTGTTGTTTCTACATACCTTTCCTCTTCCTCAAAATCATCTTTCATCGCAACAAATACTACCTCAATTTTATCATCGGTGTCGGTGTCGGTGTCCTCATCTTCAACTAAATAACATGCCTTTTTTCCCTTATCTTTGTGATCTTGGTTATTTCTATTGTAGTGTTGGTACCTCTATTGTTTCTTCTTCCATAGCTCCCATCACTAGATTGGTCTTGGTCCTTATCTTCCTCCTTCCTGTTGGGACATGTAGCAGCAATATGGCCAACTTCTTTACAATTAAAACAAGCTAAAGGTAACTTTCCATTATATCTACCTTTGCCTTTAGGCAGTCTCAGGGCCATAAGAGCTTCAAGTTCATCAAGCTCATCATCAGTATTACTATCACTATCATTCCTTATATTATGTCTATAGCTAGATTTATCGATCTTCAGAGAAGACATAAAAGAAGACTCAATAGACGATACAACACTATTATCAAAATTGTTTAGCTCAAAAGTTGTTAAGTTACCAATCAGACTATCAAGAGTAAGAGTGATGCCAGGTGCAGACCTCATTTCATGTATAGCAAATATTCTGATTGCATATGTAGGCAACAAGGTTCTTAGAATTTTACTTACCACTGTATCTTCATCAATGACACCACCAGATCCTCGGATAGCATTGACTACCTCTTTGATTTGGTTTGAATATTGTGTAATGTTTTCTCCTTCCTTCATTTTCATATCATCAAATCTGCCTCTCAATCTTTTAGCTCTGGCTCTCTTCACATTTGCATCACCACCATAGACTTGAGAAAGTTTATCCCACATTTCTTGTGCAGTAGTACAAGTCTTGACATCCTCAAATTTAGCATCGGATAGAGCAACAACAATCTCTATCATAGTAAGGTTGTGCTCATGTCGGTCTCTTAACTGATCAAGGGTTAAAGGTCCAGCCGATGATGCTATGTAGCCATTTTCCAGTAAGGTTATAGCAAAATTACCAATTCTAGATATATGAAGTTTCATTCAACTTTTCCATATAGTAAAGTTGTCCTTATTCAGTTTTGGCACTTCCCTCTTATATGTCTTGTAATCTTTCTGCTGAAGTCCTTAAAACTTTGTTCCAAGCAACCAATGTTCTGATACCAATTGTTAGAATAACCGAGAGGAGGTGAATCAGTTAGATCAGTTATCCTACAGTCCCAAATACAAAGATGTAACACTACAAAAAAATCCAATAAATTCTACAGCTCGATAACATAAACTATTAAATTGTATGTGCCTTTTACCAATTACCAGTTAATTAACTCACTGTAATTACCAACCAAATCAAATATGTAATATGTAAAGTATGACAATAAAATAATCATCATAGAAACACATAACACAGTGATTTAATGTGGAAACCTTGTTAAGGGAAAAACCACCTAGAACCGGTAACCCAAAATAATTTTCACTCTTCTAAAATGATCTTGGTGAAGAGCCAACCCTGTTAAAGGTTACAAACACACTGTTAGGTGTGACCTTGTTAGAGGATTTAAGACTAACAGTTAACTTTCGACCAACATTCACTATGGGGTCAATAAGATAACAATGTACATTCCTTGAATGACATAGGGGCATAACATAAGATGGTTAAGTCCACTCGGTTAGGAGATTTTTCTATATCAATGGCTAAACTAAAATACTAGTTGATCTTATTACAATACAACTTAATTTGTAGATGTTCAGATCTATTGTAAGACCATACAAATCCTCTGATCAATAGTTCAATTCACTTCCTCAACTTACTTTCACTCGATAATAGCTCTCTGACGCTCGGTATTGTTCTACAGTTCAGTTCTCCTTCAACCGGTCTGATCAGGCCTGCATGAAACTACATTCACGCGAAATCTCTGCAGTCTTCTTTCTTCTGGCATAATTTCAACAATGAAATTTATGTATCTTAAATAGACAGATAAACTATTTTCATATCAACCATCAAATTTTGCCGCTTATTCTTCTTCATTGGTTTTGCCTCTTAAACCTTCCTCGGCAGTTGTGTCAATAACACGTTTCAATTCCATCCTTTAGACCTTCTCTAAATTTTGTCAGTTGTGGATCTCATAACAAACTTTATCCTCATTCTTGAAATCATAACATTTCCAGCTCATCATTTTTTTGTTGGCTAAACTAAGCATTTAATAGTTTTATCCATACTCGGTTAACAAAGAAATGTGTTGGTGGATACAAGCTCAGTTAATACTGTCGCTCAGTATACACTACACTAGCTCAGTGTATACTGAAGTGCTTCATTTATCGACCACATTGCCTTGTGAATTTTTTCTTCCATCTTCATAATAGATTAATGCAACATAATCAAGTCAACATTATGAGATCATAGACTCATCAATAAGTTACCCAAAGTATTCCTTATCCTCATCTGTCATATCCATCTTTCTCCATGTAGATATCTCAGTTCTTCATCTTTTCTTCCTTTTTACAGATGTTTAGATGTTTGTAACTGACATGATAAGTACTGTCAAAACTAGTTGACATCAATGAAAACAAAATGACTGATTTAATTATCTTACATATCATTTTAGTAACTCGGTGATCTCTAATCACTGATCTTCAAGTCATTCAGGTATTCAATCAGTTGTAGTTCATCACATCCATATGACCATCCTGATAGCATGCAAAACAAAATAATGACTAGGCTTAAAAATGTGCCTTAACATATTGTTAGAGCACACCCCAAGAGAGCCATTTGTCTTCTTTGGTTGAGTAGCCTTATTAGTGTTTCCATTGCAACCAACTCTACATGCACCAATCTACCCAAAATAGAGACATAAATTAATTTCTAAAAGTAGTGGTTCCAAATAGGGAAACTCCTCCCTTTAATCTCGATCATTCCTCCTGGTAATTACTTCTTCATCACCCCAACAATCAAGACTTACTTCATATACTTGTCATGAAATAATTAAACTTGTATTGTCCTAAAAAGTAAGAACCCTCAATTAGGTGCTCATTTTAGCCCCATTAGTGAATATGGTTTTCCTCATTGATTTCACATTCTTTTAAGGCTCATTGGACCTTTATTGATTTGAATCAATATTTAAATTAATATTATGAGTCCTCTCTTAAATGATTTTCATCAATTTATTTCATATCATCACTTTGAGATGGGTCTTACTCCATTTTAAAGTTTGAGGCATGATTTCCACATCTATCGATCTCATATCTTCGCACAATTTATCTTTTGGGGCCTAGAGACTGTCAACTTTCCCCTCATAAAATTTCACTAAATTTTGCCAAGAACATGATGGTTTTTGCGACATGCTCCCAATATTTTCTCTCAAAGTTTAAAGGGTAGGATTTTATGGTCTCACACTCCCCATAACTAGATTTGTAGATAATTATCTTTTTTCTAAGTTGGCCTAAATGTGGTTTCACTTTGAAATCTCTATATAAAGGCCCTCCTTTTTCATTCTTTCACAACAATAACAAGAACACGAGGCAAGAAGGAGAAGGGATCCTACCAAGCAATCAAGCAATCAATAAAATCCTCAAGATCTCTAAGGAATTCTTCTTCTTTATCAAGCATTGTGGAAAACTACAACATCTATCATTTAAGGCTTTGGTTTCATGATTTCCTATTAGTTTTTTTGTGTAGTTCAAGCTATTGCATCAACACTCGTGACCACATCTAAAGAGGCATTACATCAACAATGTATATGGTAGTTTATGTTTTAGATCTTGCTTCCATTTCATCTTTCCTTATGCAATTTCAATTCAATTTCAAAGTTGATTCCTAAAAATGGTTTTAACAAAGGCAAACCCCTTTCCACAACCTTCTTCCCCATGTTTTTGTGTGTATGAACAAGTTTATGGAGTTGCAGTATCAGATCTGAGAAGTAGAAGTGTAGTCATAAGATCTTGGAAAGTTTTATTAGTTTTGGCACTAAGAGGAACAAGTCAAATTCTCGACTTGTCCCTAGGAACAAGTTGAAACCCAACTTGTTTCTACACTTTTTAGCTGAAAATTACATAGCAAGGATTTACAGGCCTCAGTTTCCTAGATCTAGAGTTACACCTGATTCTGACATTTTGGTGACAGTAAAATTTAGATTTGAAGCCCTACCTTCTCCATCTTGTTTCCAGGTGCACTTTTTCTTACTTATTTTCCCTTGAATACCTTATTAGATCAAATCTATCATTAAATAATAATCTACTAGGAATTCAAAACCCCACAAAATATAGATCTTGCATTAACACCCTTCCTCCTTTGGTTGTGCTAATCATATTCATCTTGTTGGATGCTTTGTATTCTAATGTATCTAATAGGACTTGGTGAGTGATCTACATCTTAGCATTTCTCACCATTTTCCATTATCCATTTTGGTGAGACCGATTCATTATATTTCTATTCTGATTTTGGTGTCAGATTCCCTTTCTATGCATTTAGATATCTAGATCTATTTTGTATGCATTTACATCATATTTCTACAATCTATACATTTGGATATCTAGATTCACCTTCATCACATTTTGGTAAACCCAACTTATGACATTTCCTCCTTTGATTTTTGTGGTTAGATCCTCCTTTCCTAGATCTACTTTGTATGCATTGCATTAATCAATCTTTGCATCATACCTTTGCTACATTGTATTTATTTATATATTATTTTCATTGTTTCATAGATCCATTGAATTATTACATTTCTTGTTTCTAAATAATTAAAAAATACACAAATATTTCATTTCATGCATTATTGTATGTATTTGCATTTTCATTATATGGATGGAGTTTTTATCATCATTTACTAGTTCAATTTCAAGTTTCTTTCAAGAATTTCAAGATGTTTCCTTCCATGCATATAATGATAGTTTAGTTTTTAATTTCATCCATAATCACACTATTCTCTCTCCCAAAACCAATCCCACCCATGCGAACATTTAAGCACAAGAAGAGTCTATTAACATTTTTTCAAAGAATCTCCCTTCTAGGGGTGAGATCTTGAAAGATGATGTCGATCCTTCTCCTAAAATGTATCTCCCTCATGAAGACATTTTGGTGCACGAGAAGGATATTTTACCATACTTTCCTTCACATCCCTTACATTTTAGGGATCAAGCTTTAGTGAGTCATGGTTATTCATCTTGTAAAGTGTTCTTTATTCATAGAGATACCCCTACCCTTGATGATTCTCCTATTTGGGATGAACCCTTGGATGATGACATTGTTTATTCTCTTCCTCATGAAACACAATTTGTAAAATAAGATGATATAATGGTTTACATTTCTTCTTCTTCCTCTAAAGATGATGCATTCATGCTTGATGTTTCTCCTTCTACTAAGACATACTCCCTTTATGAGGATATTTTAGAGCAAGAGGATGATATTATAAATACCTTTCTTAACATCTCTTTACCTTAATTTGACATCCCCTTTAGAGATTAAGAATTAATGAAAGTTCCTAGTCCCTATTCTAAAGGTTGTCTTACTCATGAGGATACCTTGCAAGAAGAGGATAATATCATGACTATGTTCCTTGATGCTCTCCCTTCTAGTGATAAATCCATGAATAATCAAGAGCTTGATCAAGTTAATGTTATCAATGTTTTGGGTAGTGAAAATCCTAAGGTGGTTGTCCATCTTCATCAAAATAACCCTCTACCTCAAAACATACCAATGATTGTTGTAAAAGGTGATACACAACCCAATTATCATGCAGTACCATATATATATATATATATATATATATATATATATATATATATATATATATATATATATATATATATATATATATATATATATATATATATATATATATATATATATATATATATATATATATATATATATATATATATATATATATATATATATATATATATATAAATCCCCAAGAAGATAACATCCTTGATGTTCTCCCTTATACAAACCCAACCTTAAAACATAAGGATCTTAATTAATAAAACTCTATTCAATCTCTATTTCCTTCTTCAATTCTTTCTCTAATACAAATAGGTGGACCATCAACTCTTCAAGATGATGATTTTAAAACCTTGTACTTCACACCAATATTCCATAGCAAGGAAAAAATCCTTCTATTTGAGAACCAAACACCTTATTTTCATGAGTGCATGGATATTTCTTTGGCCTCTTTAAATTTCAATCCCATACCACCTCAAAGAGACCCTTATCTTTTTGGTATATCAAACCTTCATAATGGACATGATATAGGGTGTGTGGAACAAAGAATTGAAAATCATGAAAATCCTACATCACATTTTTCAAAACAAACTCTAGGTTTCCAAGCTCCCCATTTGTCCAATCAACCTATAAATTCTTCTCCTAATTTCTCATCACAACAAGAGAATATATTTTTTGAGCTTCTTAAGGCCAAATTAATTACTCTTCCTTTTGAAAAAAAATGAAAAAATAAATAAAAAACAAACAAGACAATTCTTCCTTTTGTATGTATCATCAAATTCATGGCCATGATACTAATGAATGTTATGATTTGAAGTGTAAAATTCAATAATTCATTGATTGTGGTATTATTCAAATGACAAGTAACAATGAATGGTACCTTTGTCATGATCATTCTAAATAACATTTATGTTCCTATTATGTTTCTCCTCACTATGTGCCATTACTAGCCTATCCTTTGTGGGATCATTTTCATTTATGGTGATGAAATTTTGCATACAATCATACTTAGTGAGAAACATAATAGTCATTATTCCTTGTCTCCTCACTTGGGGGGAACAGGTACTATTAAACTCTCCCATTTATCTCAAGGACCCATCTTCTTCCTTTGTGGACTTGCTTCTTTTATAACATGATGTCCTTTCTTCCATGCATTTGTTTTTTCACATAAGGATATTCTCTTTTTTAGGAGATTGACATCCTGAGTTGAAACCTTATTCTTTCTTTAAAGTGCATGTCTATTACATAAATTAACTTTCACTTAGGGAGAAAAATGTGCCATCCTTTGTCAAGTATCCCCTTACCTAGCAATAGGGAAGATGCGTATACTTGATCTTCCTTCCTATTTTGCTCTTCCTTTTCAATAGATTCAATATCCCTTGTGGACTTTGTTCTTTTAAATAGTATGATGTCCTTTCTTGATTGGATTTGTTGTTTTATAAAAGGATCTTCCCTTTTTCAAGAGATTTACATCTTGACTTACAACCTTATGCTTGCTTAAAAGTGCATGTCTATTATAAAAGATCTATTACTTAGGGTGTATATTGGGTTATCTTTTCCCTTGTCTTCACCCTTGGGGTGAAAGGTTTCATTTCTTAATATCTTATTCCTTTCTAAGAATTCACTTTCTCTAGGTTACATGGCCTTTGTTTATCATATGATATCCTTTCTAGTATGGAGGTGTTTGTTTACACAAGGATATTCTCTTTTTTAGGAGATTCACATCCCAAGTTGCAATAATTTCCTTACTTGCAAAGAGAATTTCTATCCTAAATAAAGTCCCTTACTTATGGGCTTTCAATGTGTTATTCTTCATCAAGAATCCCTTTTTCACCTAGTAATAGGGGGCCAAAAAGTTGCATTCTTGTTCTCCTTCCCTCTTTGTCTTGAAGATGCTATCTTTGTTCAAGAACTCCTCTTGGAGGTAGACATCTTGTAACTGTGATCTCTTCCTTTCAAGGGTCTCTTCCTACTTGTGGACTATCCTTTCACAATTATCTATTTTCTTAACTAACAAGAATTGGTACTAGTTTATGGCATAAATTGTTGCTTTAAGGATATCTTCTTGTTGTTGGAAGTAGGTATCCTTGATTCTCTGTCCTTATGATTGAACAACATCATACTAGGTGATAATAACTACACCAAAGCCTTCCCTAGGAATAGTATATTCAACTAGGTATTATTTTCCTATCACAAAGTGCATTTATATTGTCAACCCAGGGACAAATACTTGAAATGGGACAACACGGTTTGTGCACTAAGCTTCTCAAAGAGTCATCTTACTTAAACTGCTGCAAGAAAGGAAAATGCATATAAAGAACCAAACTATTGTTGCAGGAAGGTAAAACACACAATGGAACAAATAAACTAAGGTAAACAACCATAATATAACTCTAGCTCATTATGCCATTCTAATGCATGAACTATGGCTATCTCCGCATATGTTGTAGGAACAAACATAGATACAATGTTGCAGGAATGAATAATGAATACTATCTTAAATGTTGAAAAAAATTAAACTACTCTTCTCTACTCTAGTCTACTCCACCTTCCAAGTGGCCCCCCCTTGGTTGGTTTTGTCTAACTACACACACACAGAAGATAACTCAAATTATTCCTTCATTTCATATATTCAGAAAACTAGATTACAATCAGAACATAGACTTTAAGAACAACTTGCTTCAATATAATACTAATATCATTATTTTTTCTAACTAGATTATCGATCATCTCCCTATATATATAGAATTAAAAACAAACATTCAGATACGCTATGACTGATTGATCCATGAAAGAAGGAGAACACATCAATCAATAACAAAAGATCATAAAGATCAAACAACCATCTTAACAGAACATTAATTATGGAGGAGATCTAGGATGATCGTGCTCCCCTATATTCCCCGAAGCATTCATTACTTCAATTCTACATGCATATCTTGCGACTGACTTGATGAGTCTTATGATCATGACCGAAACATCTCCACTCCTTCATTGATGTAACCGATTTATTTTCCAACTGCTCCTTCATTCTTGGAAGGTTAGTAGCATATGCATGCATATTCATATATTCAACTTAATCAACTTCATACAAATATTAAAACACACATTAACACAACTATATGAAATACTGCATTATGTATATATAATATTGGCAAGGTGTGTATACTATTTCCTACCCAAAAGTTTGAGGATATAACTTGAATAGGGGTAAAATGGCATCACACCTATTCAAATGTTATATGTGTGTGTAAATGTATGGGGGAAATATGAGATCCACTCCTAAATCAAAATTCCCAAAGGAGAGATCCAATTTGATCAACCAAGAGGTTAATGCATAATCAAATCAATCTATGGAGAATATGAAAGAGAGAGAAAAACCCTATATTTCCCTATGGTAGAATTGAAGTGTTTAGAATTTGAAATAATTGAAATGCAAGTACTAACCTAAAATTAGGGTACATCTAGAAAATGCCAATTTCTGATGTCTGTGTGTACTTTCAAGCAAATCTGCAACCTATTCTGGATTGGAAATGCCGAGACAGAGAAAACCCAAAAATCTTTTTCCAAGATGAGCTTAGGTCGACTTTGACCCTCATAAAAGGTCAAAGGCTAGATTCTTTATCCGAAGGTCGATTCTAACTTTGTTCATAGATCTTGAAAGTTCGCTGAAAAGGGTATCCAAATCTGCTCTCAGATTTGAAATCCCGCACTTCTACCTACAAGAAAATGGGTTTTTTTTTTGTATGGGGGGTTTTCCTTGGTCAAACCCCAATTTAGGAATTAACCTTGAAATTGAATTGAAATGTAGTGTGCATAAACAAAGTAATTGAAACAAATCACCTCGCTTATGTTGAAGTCCTTGTAGAGGATTCGAATTCTCAAATCCATAAGTAGGAATGCTTCAATGGATGTAGAATGAATGTAGGATGTCTCCAATCAATGGCATTTGATCTTCAACACCAATCTTGACTTGATCTTTGCATATGAGGAGGCTTGGATGAATATAGAAGGATGGATCTTCAAGGGGGCTCCAAAGAGATTGAATCCTTTAATGGCTAACAATGGATCTCCTTGATGGATGAATGCTTGAACACTTGAATGCTTGCTTGAATTATTGAATTCTTGCTTGCACTTGAGAGCTTGAGAGATTGCAATTGCTTGAGATGAGATCACTTGGAAAACTTGATGGAGAAAATGAGAGAGGAAGGCCTCCTTTTATAGTGAACTAGGGCACAATCCTCTAGAGGGGCCACCTTGGAGAATTAAATCCCAATTAGGTCCTAACCTTTAGAAAATATACCTAGATTAAATGAAATTATAGGATTTACCATTTCAAAACCCGAAATAGCTAACCTGGAGGCGGGAAAACAAATATCCCGGAAACTCGACACTCAGAAATCAAAGAATTTGGAGATTTGAAAGAGGGGGGAAAAATCAAGGTTGGGACTGACCTAGTCAGGTTCAAGATCGATCTTGACCTAGTTAGGATCAACCTTGAATTTGACCCTAGGCCCAAATGTAGTCTGAATCAGGACAGGAGGTCCTGAGGATGCCCAGAGACCTAGAAATGATACCAGAATAAGACAGAATGCCAGGGATAGGCATAAAATCCTATGATGACTGTGATGAAGGCCAAGAGGACCTATGTCTAAGTCCTACCTAGAAAATAGAGCCATGGGAGAGGGAAATTAAGGAGAATCCTCAAGATCCTAACCCTAATTTCACCTATAACGAAGCAGAAAAGAAGTGGAAATCAGGGAGAAAGCCAAATACATGAAAAGACCCAATCAAGGCACTTAACATGACCCCAGACCACTTACTTGGAGGGATAAATGCTCTTATCATGGAAGTGCTTCCATTTTAAGATGATACATTAAGCCCCCACTTTAGCAAGAGTATGGACTCGATGCAAACTCTTGGTAAAGGAGATCAGAATGAAAAGATAATCTTATCATAATCCAAGGGACAAAGGGAAACCTTAAGCCCCTAGGGAATCAAGTCTTCATCAACTCCTAGATCACAATAAGAGAGACATCTCTAGAGAGAGAAAGAAGGTGTGATTACCTTTCCCAATGAGAACTTATGTCCCATTGTGAACCACACAAGAAAATGACACAACTGGAAAGATGAAATTGAACTGCCTAGTGAATGTGGCTACTCACTAGTCAACCCATCAAGGATTCATCCTTAGGAATATTCTATTCCATAAGAATAAAACCAAAAAAAAAAACAATAAAGATATCTAGTCTTAAGGACACCTCCAACCTTAAGGGATCAAAATATATGTATATTTGAAACTGGAGGGATCAAGAGATCCTAAAATATAAATCCATGCTTTGAGGATTAGTTACTAAACCAAAAAGGGAGAAAAGTATTTTGAGAAATATGTGCGTATTGAAAAGTGTGTGTGTGCAATAGGTGAGTAGAGCGTATGCCCCCACATTAAAGTCATTGTTGAAACTTTAAAAGGAGTAATGGCTTTAACGGAAACATAAACAACTCTACTGATTACATTTCCACGTCGAGATGCCCCCAGACCAAGACAAATCAAGTGAAATATCACAGAAATATACAGAGAACACAAAAGGGATATACCTACCATGGGGTCGGTATGATCAAGATAATATATATATGATATTATTGCAAATGAATTGACATCATTCCCCAAAGAAAGTAGAGCTACGATCACAAAGGAGGAAAGATCACATAAGATATACGAAGGAGAATCTTTTCAGACCATGACATGGAGACCAAAAAGAATTAGTGCTACCATATCTCGAATCCAAGCAAATGACACAAGGAAACATTTATGAACAATAGCACAATTACAACATAACATTGAACAACTCATAGAAGAATAGAGATACATATAGAGGAATTTGAACAACAGTTTTGATTCCTTTATCACCTTGTACCAACTGAGTAACAAGGATCATATAAAAGAATCTAACAACATTTAGCAAACACATCACGTGAGAAGCACAATACAACACACAACAAAGCTACCATGAAGGACAAGATGATCAAGCGTGCCGCCTACTCTCCCCATCTTGTTGTATATCATTTAGGGAAGGTGGGTAACTCGCAAGAGGGACTATACCCAACACAGTAGGAATAATAACCAGTTCCAAAAAAGGATCCTCTTGAGAATCACAATGTTTGACAATAAGTGTAAGAGTTAATTGTGATGAAAGCATATTAGGTAAATCAATGTCAATGTCAATAGTCTCATACTCATCATTAACATCATCAGTATCATCAAGAGTATCTTCTTCATCCAAATTAATCAAAATAGGATCTAAGATACAAATAGAATCATCATAATCATGCATGTGAACATCATTATTAGTAACCTCTTCTAACACATCATGCATAGGTTTATCAGAGGAAGGTAGAGATCCTTGAAGAGTAGAATTATGAGCTTTAGTATGAGCATGATGCTTTTTACGACGTTCATTAGCAAATCAATTACATTTTGATTTATTTGAAATAGGTTGAGAACTAGGAGGAACAATCACATGATCCTTCAAAGGTTCTTTAGGAAGATCAATAGGATCATTAACAATAGGAGAAACAATCACAAGATCTTTGATAGGTTCGATAGAAGGAACTTGATTAACAGAACTAGAAGTCATAGTTAAAGGAGGTATAGAAGGTGTAGGAAAAAGACCACGATTAAGATCCATAGGAGGTATGCTTAATTCAAGAATCTTACGATGTTTATAGTCTTGATATGATCAAAAAATATTATTAGGTCAAGGAGGACATGAATTAGGTAATGAAAGCCAAAAGAAATCAAGAGCAACACAATCTCTAGGCCTAGAAGGTTGATATAAACTATGATTAATCATCTTTATTTCATCATCATGAATGAATTTAAGACACTTATGGATAGGTGAAGCAACAACATGCATGGCAGTCAACCAAGGAAAACCTAGCCTAACTTAAAATTGATCAGAAGTAGGAACCACAACAAAGGTAGTGTTCACAATTTTTCCACAAAGTTCAACCGGTAAAGTAATAGAGCCAAATGATGGATAAAGAAAACCATTACAAGTTTGAATCCACACATCTGATGTATCATAAGAATCACATTGTAAGATTTTCATAAAAATATTTTATTCAGTAATAACATTAACTAAGGATGTAGGATCAACAAGACAACCACGAGTAGGTATCTGAGAAATCTTAGTAGCAATGTAAAGGGGACCATCAGGAGCTTTAATAGTCTCAGAGTCATCAAAGGTAATCAAGAGTTCTCGAGGTCTCTTATTCTTAGGTTGTTATCGAGGTTTAGGTTTTTGTCGAGGTTGAGATTGAACTTGAGGTTGAATCTGAGATTGAGGTTGAGGTTGAGGTTGAGGTGGAGATATAGATTGACCAACATGCTTGACTTGATTAACAACACGCTTGAGATCATCCATCTTTGAATCATACATAATTTCCATAGTAGATGGCTGAGCAAGTATATTAGTATCATGCGTAGGTAAGGGGTTCATATAGATTTGAAGGTTTTGATTAGGAGGAGAGACAGATTTGTTCCCACTACCATCAAGATTATCAACAGATAAGGAATTAGAATCAATTAAGTCTTGAACCTTATGTTTTAGAGAATAAAATTTCTCAGTATCATGACCATTCTGATGATGATATTGAAAAAATCATTTTGATCAAAAGATTTAGATGCAATTGTAACAGGTAAAAGAGGATGAATAGGAGGTAAAGTAATCATATTAGTAGCTAACAACCTATTCATAATAGTATGTAAAGATTCAGAAAGAGGAGTAAATGTACAATTTAATCGAAAAGTAGTGGATGCAGAAGTGGCATTATGAGATGCAACAACAATTTGATCAACAACTGCATTCGTTTGTTTGTTTATCTTGACATAATTGTTGAATTTTTGAAATTTGTTTGGATTAGGAGCAACATAACTCTTATCAACTGGAACAAGAGCCATTAGAGTGTTGCTCTCAAATTGACTCACTTGTAATTAATAATGATGAAGCACTGCACAAAGTTGTTGAAAAGAGGTAAATTCAGTAAGCGTAATCTTATCTCTAATATCCTTTTGCAAATTTGAAATAAACATATGTTGAATATCCATATCAGGAACATGATAGGAAATTTGAGCATACAAATGCTTAAATCTACCAATAAATTCAATTAACTTTTATTTAGCACTTTGTTTACAATGCATCAAGTTAGTCAAAGACACTTGCAAGCCAATGTTGTTTTGAAATTGTTGAATAAAGGCATTAGCAAGTTGTGGAGAGGAATCAATGGAATAAGGATGCAAGGAACAATACCATTGTAAGGCCTTGTCATGGAAGGTTCTAGCAAACAGTTTGGCTAAAATCCTATGGTCATGAGTATAATCACTAAAAAGGATTTGGAATATCTTAGGATGATGAACAAGATCTCCTTTTCCATTATAATTCTCAAGATGAGGCATCTCACCTATCTGAGGAATAGGAGTATGAATAATATCCAAGGACAAAGGACTTCCCATGTCACATGTAGGAATACTAAACTTGTTTTGAGTTAAGGAAGCAAGTTGTTGTTGTAAGGATGATATAGTTTGAGCCAAACTAATGATTGTTGAATCATTAGAGGAAATAGGAGGAGTAGCAACATTAGACACACTAGGTAAAGTGTAAGAAGCTGTAGGAATAGAAGACACAACTGGAGGAACACTAGGAACTACAGTTGGAAGCGGATTGGAATAAGTAAAAGGAACATTATGATATGAAGGTTGTGACATAGGAAGGGACATAGGAGGAACACTCATAGGAATAGAGGGAACCATCACAGTCACCAAATAAGGAGTATAGGTAGGAATACTAGGTAAAGGATGAGGAGGTTCAACACTAGTGATAGGAGGAATCAACCCTAAATCTTGAGCTTCTTGAACTAAAGGTTTAACATTTGAATGAACAAGGTGAGTAATAACACGCAAGAGGTTAACACCTAGATCACTATCATGGGGAACTTTCTTAAGAGCCTCTATAGCTTGAATGGAATCTTGATTATGGTTCTCTTGAATAAGCCAACTACCCATTTTATCAAGTTCAGTGGAAAGTTTTTGGACTTGTTCAGGAGGAACTCTTAAAGCGTCATCCTCATCATGAGATGAGTGAGAAGATTTTTTCTCCATAGTAGGATTGGAATCATGAAGAATCAAGTTATCATTTGGGATCCTAAGGAAAGGAGAGGAAGATTCAAGATCAAAGGCACCCATGAGTCTACGACTTCTTCTAACCGGAATGTTATAAGTAGGACTAGTGGTAGTAAAGCTCATAAACCAATGTAATGCAAATGAACTAAACTAAGAACACATAAAGCATCAATATTTTTGTATTTTTGAAATCTAATTAGCATGCAAGATCTAAAACAAAGGAAAAATCTAATACTAAGAAGATAAAAGGAAAGCACAATAAGGCAAAGGGAAATCTCACACCAAAAAGAAAGAGAGTAAGCTAGTCGGGTTCACCAAAATGAATAGGGGTAAAATGACATCACACCTATTCAAATGTTGTATGTGTGTGTAAATGTATGGGGGAAATATGAGATCCACTCCTAAATCCACATTCCCAAAGGAGAGATCCAATTTGATCAACCAAGAGGTTAATGCACAATCGAATCAATCTATGGAGAATATGAAAGAGAGAGAAAAATCCTTTATTTCCCTATGGTAGAATTGAAGTGTTTAGAATTTGAAATAATTGAAATGCAAGTACTAACCTCAAATTAGGGTAGATCTAGAAAATGCTGATTTCTGATGTTTGTGTGTACTTTCAGGCAAATCTACAGCCTATTTTGGACTAGAAATGCTGAGATGGAGAAAACCCAGAAATCTTTTTCCAAGATGAGCTTAGGTCAAATTTGACCCTCATAAAAGGTCAAAGGCTAGATTCTTTATCCGAAGGTCGATTCTAAATTTGTTTGTAGATTTCGAAAGTTTTTCGAAAAGGGTATCCAAATCCGCTCTCAGATCTGAAATCCCGCACCTGTACCTACAAGAAAATGGGGTTTTTTGTTTGTATGGGGGGTTTTCCTTGGTCAAACCCCAATTTAGGAATTAACCTTGAAATTGAATTGAAATGTAGTGTGCATAAACAAAGTAATTGAAACAAATCACCTCGCTTATGTTGAAGTCCTTGTAGAGGATTCAAATCCTCAAATCCACAAGTAGGAATGCTTCAATGGATGTAGAATGAATGTAGGATGTCTCCAATCAATGGCATTTGATCTTAAACACCAATCTTGACTTGATCTTTGCATATGAGGAGGCTTGGATGAATATAGAAGGATGGATCTTCAAGGGGCCTCTAAAGAGATTGAATCCTTCAATGGCTAACAATGGATCTCCTTGATGGATGAATGCTTGAATGCTTGAATGCTTGCTTGCACTTGAGAGCTTGAGAGATTGCAATTTCTTGAGATGAGATCGCTTGGAAAACTTGATGGAGAAAATGAGAGAGGAAGGCCTCCTTTTATAGTGAACTAGGGCACAATCCTCTAAAGGGGCCACCTTGGAGAATTAAATCCCAATTAGGTCATAACCTTTAGAAAATATACCTAGATTAAATGAAATTAGAGGATTTAGCATTTCAAAACCTGAAATAGCTAACCCAGAGGTGGGAAAACAAATATCCCCGAAACCCAACACTCAGAAATCAAGGAATTTGGAGATTTGAAAGAGGGGGGCAAAATCGAGGTTGGGACTGACCTAGTCAGGTTCAAGCTCGATCCTGACCTATTCAAGTTCGATCTTGATCCTGACCTAGTTAGGTTCGAGCTTGATCCTAACCTAGTCAAGATCAACCTCAAATTTGACCCCGGGCCCAGATCCAGTCAGAATCAGGATAGGAGGTCCCGGGGATGCCCAGAGACCTAGAAATGATACCAGAATAAGAAAGAATGCTAGGGATAGGCATAAAATCCTATGATGACTATGATGAAGGCTAGGAGGACCTATTTCTAAGTCCTACCTAGAAAATAGAGCCATGGAAGAGGGAAATTAAGGAGAATCCTCAAGATCCTAACCCTAATTTCACCTATAACGAAGTAGAAAAGAAGTGGAAAGTAGGGAGAAAGCCAAATACATGCAAAGACCTGATCAAGGCACTTAACATGACCCCAGACCACTTAATCAGAGGGCTAAATTCTCTTAACATGGAAGTGCTTCCATTTTAAGATGATACATAACTGTACTTATGGAGTATATACAAATTAAGCACTTAAAAGTCACACAAATATTTCAGGAATGTTTAGGAACAGAGCATAAAATATCATAAAACAAAGACCAACTTTAGTCTCATCAATGATGTCACCTATGTTTCCATCACAAGGAGGGGGGAATACATACAACCTCCCTTGTACATTATGTAATTTTTTTCCTTTATTGATCCCTGAGGAGACAATACTTTCTTTAGGCCTAATCACTTTTCATGGATCCACATGGAAATAATACTTTCAATAAGACTAATCCCTAAGCTACCCTTGTGAACAAAAAATTTCAAGTTGCTCCTATGCGAAAAAAAATTCATGTCTCCCCTGTGTGAAATCTTTTTCAATCTACCACTGTGCACACATTTTTTCATGTTGTCCTTGTGTGCAAAATTTTCAAGGTAGAATTAACTACCATAATGAAAATTTCTAAACCATCAATTATCCTTCCCTTTCTCTTTGGGATAAGTGGAACTAGCATAGCACATCTTGCTAGCCTTTCCTTCTCCTTCCCTTCTTCTCCCATGAATCACCTAGCATAACACAACTTGCTAGCTTGTTAGATTTATGGCCTCTCTCTCTCTCCCTCCATGACCTCATAGATATTCAATAGTGGTTTAGATAATGAAGGCTTATCTTATCTTTTATGTGTGTTCTTTCTCTTTTCAAGTGACAACTTGTGCTTTTTCAATAGCTTTCCATGCATGATTTTAGTGATTGAGATATTTTATTTAGTGATGTCTCTTCAACTAGTTGACTTAGAATCTTATTTTTCAATAGCTTTCCATGCATGATTCTAGTGATTGAGACATTTTCTTTACTGGTGTCTCTTCAACTAGTTGACTTAGAATCTTAGTAATCTCTAAGATTTTGTTGTTATTTTTTGTGTCCTTACATATGGATGTAAGAGTTAAGATCCTTGTTTTGGGGGCTTGTGTCCTTAAACATGGCAATGCTTGATCTCCTTACAGTTTGCCCATGATTCTCATTTTCTCTCTCTTTACCATGAGTAGGAGGTGGACTCATACTCCTGCTAAAGTGGGGGCTAAATGTATCATCCTAAAAAGTAAGAACCCTCAATTAGGTGCTCATTTTAGCCCATTTTAGTGAATATAGGTTCCCTCATTGACTTCATGTTCTTCTAAGGATCATTAGACCTTTATTAATTTAAATCAATATTTAAATTACTATTATGAGTCCTCTCTTAAATGATTTTCATTGATTTATTTCATTTCCTCACTCTAAGATGGATCTTACCCCATTTTAAAGTTTGAGGCATGATATCCACATCTACTAATCTCATATCTTTACATGATTTATCTTTTGGGGCTGATGCAGGTCAAGACCATTGAGACCCCCAAAGGGGATGTCTGATCTTGCAACAAGAGTCAACACAATGAAAAACAACAAAATACAACAAGAACAACAAGATTTGTATTCAAAAAACAACTTTATTTATCAGAATTTTTTTACACATACAAAGAAATACTCAACAAAATCTTCCCAAGCCCTCAGGCTATCAATTCTCAAGCTAGATATCTCCTTTGCTACTTCTAGCTACCTAAGACTACCCTCAAATACAACTACAACCCTACATTTATACTAGCCACAAATAGGTCAACCTAATAAACAATTACATATCCTAAGAAAAATGTAATAGACCAAATCAGCCTAGATCCCAAATAATTACAATATTTAATTATTTTACAAGGATTGATTCAACAAACAAGTCGACCACACATAGATCCTTCTAGAAAATCATGCTAGATAGCTCCAACGGTCAGAAACACCGATCGTAACCTCCAATAATTAGCTGGTAACCTAACTAAACCAATGTCATGAAGAACAACATAAAACTGAAGGAGAAACTACAGGATCTTACAAACCACATCAACTCAAGAAGCACAATCATATACTTCAACTCTTCATACAAGAAGGAAAAGACCTTCTTCATTACTCTAGACCAAGATCCACACAGACCTACTAATGACAGAATCTCATAAAATTATCTGGAACAAGAAACTAAATCTCAAACTCAATCACAAAATCCACCATAACTCATGCACAATGACTCTAAATGAGTTGTGATAATAAGAAATCCCTCCAAATGATCCCATGAACATCATATCATGACCACGATCACTGAAGATCCAAAGAACTCAACCAAATAAAAAATCACCCAATCGGTGACCGAGAACAAAAAAATAAACACAAAACTGGTAACAAAGGTCCACCAGTAAACAAAATATTTTTTGGATGATGTAAGATTTTCAAGGACCTAAGATGCTCCTGCATCAGACACCTAGGATACAAAAAGATTTTCCATGAGAATAACTCATGAAAATATGAAAGAACAAGGGACAATAATCCCATACTTATTCTTCATCCACAAATCCTCCTCACCTGTAACCTACACTGCTTTCCTTCTTCCATCAATCAGGTCTTGCAAATGACTCAAATCCAACATGCCATTAGACACAACCTCAAGCTCATCTCTCATGTCTTCTCTTAATCTTCTGCAAAGACTCAGATTCCTCATCTCCTTTTCCTCATCCATCAAAGGGAGAAATCTACACCTCTTGCCATCCTTTCTAATGGTAATCACATTATTTCCATAGTCACGAACAACCTCTCTATCATACTACCAAGGTCTACCAAGTAAAACATGACATGCACTCATATCCACTATGTCACATAATACTGCAGGGTATGTGCAGGATTGTGGTAGACCAAGCTATGGCCTTAAGTGGCAATGAAAAATAAAAAAATCAAGGTTAGTCAACTTGACATAAAAATTGAACATCTTATCAACCTTATGTCAAAAAGTTGTAAGAATAGAATTTGTAGGAAATTGAATGTAGTTGATAAAATACTAGCTCTTTTTTGAAAAAACAAAATTAATCTAATTGTTGAAAATTTTAGATTTCAATGCAATAGTACAAAAATTTCAGGAAAAAGATAAAAAGTACATGTATATCTGACCTCCTTAATCACAATCAAATGATGATATTTTTTCACAAGATTATAGATCTAAGTGGTAGACTCATGCCTGGATGTGACACATATTTTTGTGTAGTTTTTTTAAAACTAAATAATTAATTATGAATTTTCTGCTACAACTTTTTCAAAATAAAAAAACTCTCGTGTCTGAACACCTTAACTAATTATAAACTTCACAAAATCAAAAACTTTTTTTTTTGTTATAGCAAGCGAGTCATAGAATGCGACACATGTTTGGCATTTCAAAAAGGTTAAACTGTTTGAAAGTTATAGTTATTTTTCAATCAATCTATCAATCAGAACTTTAGAGGTAACTCAATTAGAAAATAAGTAGTAATTACTTACTGAACTCAAAATTTGACAACAATTATATTGATGGAAAGCTAATAATCTCTTTAAGAAACCCTTTTTGTTTCATCAAATTCGGGTGATAAAAAGGTCATCAGCTACATGGTCAAAGTCTGGAGATCAGAGGAAATATGGTAAACATGTTTTTGGGGTTGACCATCCACATTTGGAATTCCAAAGCCAAAACCTGAGGAAAATCTTGAACCTAATCGAATATTTGAAGCCAAATTAGGTATAGAAGCCAAATCGGGCATCCAGAGTCAAATCAGGTATCCGAAATATAATCGAATACCCAATTTGGACAAGTTTGAATTCAAATTTCACTTTTCCCACCAACGTCATTTGACTTGTTTTTTTATTTGAAATTTTCATTAGTTGATTTATAGGGATTGAATTTATGATTTTTGTATTTATATTCATTCATTGGTGTATTTTAATTTATTTATATTTTATTTATTATTTTATTTTATATTTGGTTTATAATATTTTTTTAATTAAAATATTATCTTTATAAAATCATTTAAATAATGTACAAAATTTAAAAAAATGTGTTATTAGATATTCCCTTTTAGATTATGTGATATATATAATATTATATATATATATATATTTAATGATATATTCTCTCTCTCTCTCCAAACAATATACAAATAATAATATAAATAATAATAATAAATATAATACTAATTTATTAATATTAAAAAATAGTACACTATTAATGTTACTAAATGTCATACTAATATTAATATAATATAATACTAATATACATAATAATAATACAATACTGATTTATTAATACTAATACTAATATCATACAATACTAACATAATATTAATATTATAAAAAATGAAATCTAAAACTAAAATTAAAAACTAAAATCAAAATTGAAAATAGCATTCAAATGAAAAATATTGAAAATTAAAAATGTTGAAATTTCAAATGAAAAGAAAAATCTAGGCGGGAGCAAATCGGATACCGATTTGCAATTGGGTATCCGATTTTGTATCAGATACCTGATTTTGTATCAAATACCTGATTAGGCTTGTGCATTGTAATTAGCTTTGGTCATGTGTACTGACACCCAGGCCTACTAAAAAGTCAACAGACTTTTTAGTGCATTATTGGATGAGTGAAAAGGATAATTTTTTCACATCGCCACTTTTTGGCTTACTGTGATCCTACAAATACCCTACATCCTTATAAGAACCAATGCAAAAATTCACCGTGTATTGTTCCTTTAGTTCCATCATATGATCATCATGTAACCAACCAATCCTATAAGGACTTGGATGCTTAAGTCTTCTCAAACCAAGCCTTTGCACCATCTCCTCAGAAACCAAGTTGTCAGTGCTACCACCATCCACTATCACTTTACAACACTTACCTCCAACCTTGCATCTGGTCCTGAATAAACTCTTCCTTTGACAAGGTTTTGCCTCCTTATTCATCATACACCTTTGAAGCATAAGAGATTCACCATTTTCAGGAGTATTATTTGTTTCACCAATAGATGGTCCACTTTCTTCATTCACACAAGATACTCTCTTGTCTCCTGGACACTGAAAAGATAGATGACCCTTCAAGCCACACCTAGAGCAAGTAACTTTAAAATATTTATCACCATTACCCCCCTTAGGTACAAGTAGTTTATCTTATGTCTTAGCTACTTTCTTTCCTTTATCACCACCACCAACTTGCTTCTCCTTTCCTCTAGAGTTATTTTGTTGTTTCCTTTTCAACTTATCTTCTACCTTCATGGCATACTGATAAGCCTCCTCAACTGATCCAATATTCAATATACCCATCTCATCCTAAATATTAAACCTCAAACCATTCACATACCTAACCATGTTCTCCTTGGAAAACTCTTGGTAACTAGATCTAATGGTTACTTTATAAAATTCTTCAATGTAATCCTTCACACTCAGATCCTTTTGCTTCAGGTTTTGCAACCTCTTAAACAACTCCAATTCATAGTCCTCTGGTATGAATTTAGCTGTCAACTTTGCAACCATCATCCTCCACTGAGTGATCTTCATTTCACATTCTTCCTCTCTACCCTTCTGCAATTATTTCCACCATAAAGCTACACATCCTTTCAATTTTTTATGTGCCAACCTTACTCTCCAAGGGTATTGGATGTCTTCTAACTCAAATTAATCTTCTAACTCACCTATCTAATCTATCAGGTCTTCTGGAATCAATGTACTTGAGAAATTAAATACTTCCAACCTATAAGTAGAACCTAGTTTTTCCATAGGTCTCAACAACCAGTCAGTTCCATCACTCCCAACAAATCTATAACTATCTACATCTATAGCTCTAACTCCCTTTGCATCTTCCTAAAAACCATCATCAAATCCAAGATTCCTACACAATCCAACAATAACATTCCTAATTCCTTCCATGACCTCATTCTTCAAATCGGTCACCTCATTCCTAATCTCAGCTTGAAGATCTTCCTTCATCTATTCCATCATCCTAGGAATCATTCTCAATGGCATCCTTCCAGATCTTGGGTGAACCTTCCTCCAATCGACAATCTAATTCACCAAAGATGATACCTTATCCCAAGGAAAATCCTAGTCCTCAAGAACAATCCAACCAATAGAAACTAGTATTCTTCCTAGCCACCTTGTGTAATTACTTTGCTAATGTGAGTCATATCCAATCCTTGCCACCTCACAATAATGCCACAAGAATGACACAAGTCTAGAACCACCTATCAAAGCCACAACAAAATCTAAACCTTCTCTGATCAAGTTCCACACTCATCAACCAATAACAAATCCTTTCTAACCACCTTGCACAAGTTATTTGATGATACTTGTCAGATCCTTGGTTATGTTATCCCACATCTGTAACTCCCCAAGTTTAGGACATTGGATTTGCAAACACAGGAAAAAAATTCACTCTCATACCATCTAGTGTAGGTCAAGACTGATGAGATCCCCAAAGGAGATGTTCGATCTTGCAACAAGAGTCAACACAACAGAAAAAAAATACAACAAGAACAAAAAGATTTGTATTCAAACAACAACTTTATTTATTAGAATTTATTCATACATGTCAGACTATAAGGCCTTCTCGGTTATGACCACATACAAAGAAATACTCAACTAAATCTTCCCAAGCCCTTAGGATATCAATTCTCAAGCTAGATCTCTCCTTAGCTACTTCTAGCTACCCAGGGCTACCCTCAATTACAACCGCAACCCTACATTTATACTGGCCACCAATAGGTTGGCCTAACAAACAATTACATATCCCAAGACAAATGCAACATACCAAGTTGGCCTAGATCCCAAATAATTACAACATTTAATTATGTTACAAGGATCGATTCAACAACCAAGTCGGCCACACATAGATCCTTCTATAAAATCACTGTAGATGCCTCCAACGGTTGAAAACACCGATCACAACCTCCAAAAATCAACCGGTAACCCAACTGAACCATTGTCAATAACAACATAAAACCAAAGGAGAAACAACAATATCTCAAAAACCACATCAAATCAAGAAGCATGATCATAGACTTCAAATCTTTATACATCAAGGAACAAACCCTCTTCATTGCTCTATCCCAAGATACACACAGACCTATCGATCACATAATCTTTGAAAATTATCTAGAACAAGAAACATCTCAAACTCTATCACAAAATCTACCATAACTCATGCGTGGTAACTCCAAATGAGTTTTGATCATAGGAAATGCCTCTAAATAATCCCATGAACATCATATCATGACCGTGACCATTGAAGATCCAAAGAAATCAACCGAAGCAACAATCACCCAACCGGTGACTAGGAACCAAAAATAAACACAAAATTGGTAACAAAGGTCCACCAATAAACAAAATGTTTTTGGATGATGCAAGATTTCCAAGGACCGAAGATGCTCCTACATCAGGGGCCTAGAGATCGCCAACTTTCTCCTCGTAAAATTTCATTGAATTTTTCCATGATCATGATGGTTTTTTGGGAGCATGATAGTTTTTTGGGACCATAATGGCTTTTGTGACATGTTCCTAACATTTTCTCTTGAATTTTTAAGGGTGGGATCTTATGTTTCACACTCCTCAAAGCTACATATGTGACTCATCATCATTTTTCTAAGTCGACTTAAAGGTGGTTTCACTTTGAAATCTCTATGTAAAGGCCCCCCTTTTTCATTTTTTCACAACAATGCCAAGAACAATATGCAATAAGGAGAAGGGATCCAACCAAGTAATTAAGCAATCAAGAAAATCCCCAAGATCTCCAACGCATTCTTCTTCTTTACCAAGAATTGTGGAAAACTAAAACATCTATCATTCAAGGCTTTGATTTCATGATTTCCTATTAGGTTTTTGTGGAGTTCAAGTTATTGTTATCCTTCTTCACAAAAAAATGGCTGACCTAGTATTTTTCCTTTTCTTCGAGGAGCTTCCTCCTTCAACCTTATCTATGGGAAAATATGCAATTGTCACACTAGGAGGGTTACCAAAAGAACTATGTGTATTTATTTTCAATATTAGATTTTGTTGTTAATTGTGATTCCTTTCTCTTCTCTGACCTTCCTTAGAATGTTTTTTACTTTCTTATTTGCATCCTTCTCCGATTGTTTTCTATAATTTTTCATGTTCTTTTCTTCTTTAGTGCCAAATCTTTCTTTCATAACATCAATGGGACTATCTAACATAACTTTTGTATAAATTTCAACTTGTCATTCTTATAGTTCATGCCCAAGTAGAGGTAACCATTTATTTCTAGTTTTCATAGCCTGCATAATGTAGTAATTGATGATAATAATAAAGGTAATATCATTTTTGTATTTCTTTATCAAAGAGGGTAGAATCATGTCTCTTTGATGCATTCTTCTTTGCATAACAAAAAAAATTCAGTAAACCTATCTTCCATGTCCCAAAACCTCTCTTTCTTCATTAGTGTAATCTTAATATGATGATCTACTAGTATATCTTGAGACCATATAACTTTTCCCTCACCAGGAAAATAATTTAAAAAGTATAGAATCAAGAAAACTGCCAATGAATCAAAATTTTTTTGACATCCTTCCTACTGGTTTTAATTGATCTTAGGTTTTGAAGAAATTGATCTTTAATTAGGGTATAGAGGTCATAATTTGTACCTTTCACCATGTGATAAGCAATACAAATTTCAATGGCCAACATAGAATTTTTATGGTTGGTGTAGAACACTTTATAGTCGATAACCTTTGTCACATATCTAACTACAATGTCACTTCTAGTGTTAACCTTGAGAGACCTTATATCAGGAATAGCTCTCATTAGAGTAACTGCTTCATCAGTCTTAAAACTCTTAATCTTTTGTACTTCATCGACATCACTCAAACCAGTGACTCTTTTCATAACATCCTTTGTAATCAAGTAGCAATTATCTTCAAGCCAACAAAGGTTGTCATGAAAATGACTAATAGTCATTCTCACCCACGCATCATCTCCATAGAAATTAGGGAATCTATTGAACACATGCAACTTCTTTTCAACCAAAACCTTATACTCAGGTTTTACATTACTGTCATTGAGACATAAGTCTTTTTCCCATAAATCTAAAATTTTGTGGTGGTTGAATTCCTCCAATTTTCATTTCAGGTGAACTTGGATATCTTCTATAGGAATGACACCATGAGGTATCTATGACAAAAAACATGGCACATCATTCTTGGTAGAGATGCTAGGGCACAACTTGAACACAAGATGTGACTCTTACATTTCATCAACCAAAACAAGGGTAAATTCTCCAGCCATAGCCATTAGTGAATGATATAAATGCTACTTAAAAATTTAGAGACAAAACTCACCAAACCCTTCTAATGACCCCAGCAGGACTCTTTCTTCAGTCTTCAACTCTTCAAATTTTATTTTACATAATGCAGGAAATGACTTGTAATCATGCCTTATTTATTGTACAATCTCGAGGTAATGCCATATTAAATGCATTAAATGTGTCATCTTCCCACTAACTTAACTTTATACTATAAGGTATATTATTTTCTTATTCCTTTAACTGATACCTCTCATAAGAGTAGATTTACAATTCTTTCCACTTTTTTGGATAGAAGACAAATAACAATATTTTTCTCCCCCTGACCGATAGTCGTGAGGCTACTTAATTTTCAGTGAGAACTTGTCCATCACTACTTGTGCTAGTGATATCCTTCATGACCCAAATATTCTTCATTTCTTCTCTTACTTATTCCTTATCAATAATTTCCAGTTCTATAATATTTTGCAATGTATCTATTTTTATTGCAATTGAAGCAACAATTTTCATATTTCTCTTGCCTTGATCTGCATTGGTTAGCTTTATGACCATAGAGAAAACATGTATAACAATACCCAGTAAACTTCTTATTATCATTACTCTATTTTCTACATTGACCCGATTTACGTCCAAAGATATTACAATTAAAACATCTACCAATAAAAGATCTATTATGGACATTAATTCTACTTCTATAGTTTGTAAATTTATGTCTTGCCCTATTGCATTTGAAACAACAACCATCAAAATATAGTTAATACTTACCTAGTGATATGGGGGCTTCACTTGGTGAACCTTAATCATGGCATGTGTATTCGTGACATACTAAAGAATCCCCCCATTTTCAAAAAAATATTGCCTGAAACTTCTTTTTTGTCACCCCCTCCAATACCCACCCAATACCCCTTCACACACATTTTCTTATATAAACCCCCACCCCTTGCCTCAAGAAAAACCCCTCCCCCTATTTAGGAAATATATTGTTGATGTCGTTGGTATTGTCATTGATGTCAATAGAACTCAGAGTTTAGGATTGCAGAAAAATACAAGAGTGGAAGAAGCAATTTCAACACGTGAGAATCCACAACAAGTAATTTTGTGAAGCTTTTCTTGTATCCTAAGCTTAAAGTGGAAGAAGCCACATGCAACATGAGCGTTGATTTTGGGAAAATATTAAAGGCAACCTCTCAAAAGGTTTGTTGGTTTTTCTAGGTGGCAAGCACATAAAGCATCTTGAAGTTTCTAACAAAGTGAAAAGCGACTTTATTGATGTAGTATTTTGTTCAATAGGTAGTTGAGAGATCAGGTGGGACCAACAATTTGAAAAATGTGAACCCTATGTTGAAAGAGGAAGATGACATGTGGTGGTTATGTAGGAGTTTTTGAGAAAATGAAAAAAAAGGTAAATATGCAAATTGTCTCATTTATTGACACATGGAAAGCTTGCGATTTGAAGGATTAAAGAGTTCTTCGAAGGTGTGGTACATCTTGGTGAACACATGAAAATTGGATGAAATTTTATAGAAATAGAAAAAGGTAATTGATAGAAAATTACCTTCCATATTGACACTTGGAATTTAGACATGAGTTTAGAACAAGAGTGAAAGGTAAAGAAAAGCTAATTACCTGCAGAGTTGACACTTGGAAAGCTCACATGTTGAAAGGGATTTTCAATAAAATTTTTTTATGGAGAATTTATAGAGTTGTTAGAAGACATAAGTCCATCAAATTTCACATTTCAATGAGATGATCTCAAGTTTGATCGACATCCAATTTTGATGAAATCAGACTCTTCGATAATTTTGTTTCTATCTTATCCAATGTGTTTCTCTTCATTGATGCAATTTCTATTTCGATGAAGTTCAAACCGTTTTGATCGATGCAGACTTTTGATGAGATTTTAGAGTTTGATGAAGGATTTTTGGTGTACATCATAGGCACATTTTCTTCTATGAAAGACCAGGTGGGGACCATAGGATTGAAACTATTTGACCTTTATGAGTTGGATTCTTCAAGCATTCTCATTGGCTCTGAAGGTTAGTTTGTAGCAACTGCTCACTTGTTCATTTGACGATAGTTGGCATGCTACCATAATTTGTAATGATTCAATGATGACTATAAACCCATTGTGGAATTTGTGAAGAAGTGTTGATAATGTAGAGAGATAACATAGGATATTAACAGTGAGAATATTAAAAATCTATGGATGAGAGATCTATGAGAGTGAAGATACTTTGATAGGGTGTTGCAAGCATAGTTGATAAATATTACAGAACAAAGAAGTTGTATGTGGAGTGTATTGTAACAGAGTGTCCCTCTAATTAAATCTTTCAAATATTCAAACTGACATGGGTGCTTTAGATTTGTAATAGGAGTTTGTGCTTCCTTAGACTGGGTGCTCCTAAATTGTAAAGGGAGTGGGTGCTTCCTAGAATTGGTGCTTTGAATATTTTTCAATAAGGTGTAATAAAATGAACATTTGAAAATGGTTTTTCACCCTAAGGGGTTTTCCACTACAAATATTTGTATCTATCTTCTTTGTGAGTGTGTTATTGCTTGTTTTTTATCTTATCTCTATTTCAAGTTAATTTCCTCTTATAAATTTTCTTGTCTTACAAAGTAATTTCTTGTGAAAATTGTATACCAGTGATTCAACTGACTCTTAGCCCTTTAGTGAAGACCTCATGCCTGGTGACTTTCTGGAGCCATACCATTATCCAACTATTCAGAAGTGGTTTCATTTTGACTTACCATTTCCTTCTTGTCACCCTACTGAATTTTGTTGTGAGAACATTCACTAGTTTCACACCCGAGACCCTTCTTATATTTTGGTGATCTATAAGCACTCAAGATATCTATCTAATTTCTCTAAGCCGGTTTTCATCTTTTCTTTGCTTGCTTCAATTTCAACTTGATTTGATTTGAGAGAAAAAAATTCTTGTTCAAGCTTTCGGTTTTCATTAGGTTTTATCTTGATTATATTATTTAGAAGCTTCTTGGCCTAATCACTTTCTTCAAGCTTAGATCTTAGATTGGTGATAGTTTCATTTGTTGTTTTGAGCTCATTGCTTACTTCTTTGTGTCTGGATTTAAACTTTTAGATATGCTCCTTCAATTTCCAAAAACAATCATTTTCCATGGGTATGTACAAGATCATGGTATACCAAAGTATGGCCTTAAGTAGCAATGAAAAATTAGAAAATTAGGGTTAGTCAACTTGACGTAAAAATTTAAACATCTTATGAACCTTATGTGAAAAATTTGTAAGAATAGAATATGTAGGAAATTGAATGTAGTTTCTAAACTACTGGCCCTTGTCTGAATTTTTTTTAATCTAATTGCTCAAAATTTTAGATTTCAATAAAGCAATACAAAAATTTTAAGGAAAAGATAAAAAGTACGTGTATGTCTGACCACCTTAATCATAATCAAATGATGATATATTTTCCCAAGATTCTAGATATAAGTAGTAGACTCATTCACAAATGTGACGTATATTTTTTTATAATTTTTTGCCAAATAAATAATTAATTATGAATTTTCTGCTACAACTTTTTCAGAATAAAAACTCTCTCGTGTCTGACCACCTTAACTAATTCTAAACTTTACAAAATTGAATTTTTTTTTCCTTATAGTAGTCGAAGCATAGAATGTGACGCATATTTCATATTTCAAAAAGGTTAAACAGTTTGAAAGTTATAGTTGTTTTTCAATCAGTATGTCAATTATGACTTTAAAGATAACTCAATTAAAAAATAAGTAATAATTACTTACTGAACTTGAAATTTGACAACAATTATATTGATGGAAAGTTGATAATGTCTTTAAGAAACCCTTTTCGTTTCATCAATTTCAGGTGAAAAAATAGTCGTCAGCTACATGGTTGAAGTCTCGATATCAAAAACTATCTCCTAAACACGCCAAAATGGTTGACCACCAACGTTCGGTATTGCCCAAGAAAATACTAAGCCTAATTGAATATTCGATAAAATCAGATATCTGAAATTGTCAGATATCTGATTATATCAGATATCCAAAACTTCCCACCTATTTTAAAATTTCAATTGCACTACTTTTCTCAAATTCAAGTTTCATATTAAATTGTATTTTTTTCAATTTTAAAATATATTTTACAATTTTTTTTTAATATTAATATTAAATAATAATAGCATAGCATTAATATTATAATATAATTTTTTATATTAGTATGTATTATATTATTATTATTTATTTCTATATTGTATAATAGTATAATATTAACTTATTAAATATTTATATTATATGTTCAATAGTATACCTAAGGGAGAGAGAGAGAGAGAGAAGGGACTTCCTCTCGATTGCATACAATCAATTGATTTTTTAACTTTGGAAAAGAAATTTCACATAGATGTAGAACCAAAGTACGCTCATCATCTATCCTAGAAATTGACAATGGCATAAAAATTTCATTTGGACTAGTTTTTCCAATTTCAAGTTACATATTAAATTGTATTTTTTTAAATTTCAAATTACATATTAAATTGTATTTTTTTATGTTAATATTAATTTAGTTGAGTATTTTTTTCAATTTTAAGTTATATATTACAAATTCTTATTTTTAATATTAATATTAAATAATAATAGCATAGCATTTAGAAATGGGAACTCAAAACTAGAATATTTACCTGTCTTAACGACCTCCTTAAAAGATTTTGACTGAAGCTTGCCCTTTTTCATCATCTTCAATCCCACGATCTTCCTTCGTTCAACACAAAAAATCTCTTGACAAATGGAAACTGTCGGACAAATCCTTCTTCACACTTCCGGTGACATCAACTTAGGGTTTCATTGCAAAGCATTAGTATTATAATGTAAATTTTTATAATAGCATGTATTATATTATTATTATTTATTTCTCTATTGTATAATAGTATAATATTAACTTATTAAATATTTATACTATATGTTCAATATTATACCTAAGGGGGAGAGAGAGAGAGAGAGAGAGAGAGAGAGAGAGAGAGAGGGGGGGAAGGGGAGAGAGATGGAGAGAGAGAGAAGGGGAAGGGGGAGGGGAAGGAGAAGGGGAGAGAGAGAGAGAGAGAGAGAGAGAGAGGGGGAAGGGGAAGGGGAGAGAGTAGGAGAGAGAGATGGAGAGAGAGAAGGGGAAGGGGAAGGAGAAGGGGAGAGATTAGGAGAGAGAGAGAGAGAGAGAAGGGAAAGGGGAGAGAGTACGAGAGGGGTAGGGAAGAGACTAGGAGATAGAGAGAAGGGGAAGTGGAGAGAGTAGGAGAGAGAGAAGGGGAAGGGGAGAGAGTAGGAGAGAGAGAGAGAGAGAGAGATTGAGAGAGAGAGAGATAAGGGAAGGGGAGAGAGTAGGAGAGAGAGAGATAGATATATTTTGCCAAAATTTTGGCGGGAGATATCGAATATTTGATAATATTAGATATCCTATATTTTTGGATATCCGATATTATCAGATATCCAATTCTTTTTATTGGTGAAAAGTAAAAACAATATTCTCTGGGTCCCTCTAGAGAGACACATTTTTCTGTAGAATTATGGGAGTTGAGTTGCAGTGAATCACGTTTTGTCTCTAGAGAAGACAAAAATCCACTTTTTGGTTGGATTTTCTCTATTACCAAAGGTTTTTGCATCACCTTTTTGGTCTCACGATGGGGAGTAGCAGTCGTCGAAAGCATAAACGGAAGAGGAGACTCACAAATGAAGAGATTGAAGTGTATAGAGAAATGGATAGGGTTGCCCATCGGAACAAGAGACAAGGTATGTTAAATATTAATGAATATGTCAGCATAGACCCACCTTTCAATGTGGTTTCAAGTGAAGAACATGAATTTGAAATGATTCATGACAATAATATTGAAAATGATAATGTAGGGATTGAAGATGAAAATGTAGGTTCTGAAAATGAACATGTAGATGTGGACAATGGAAGTGTGGACATTGTCAATGACAATCCACTGATTGAATATGAAGGAATTGAAAATGATAATGGTACACAAGAACCAAATCAACATAACACATCTCCAAATTATATGAGAAATGAAGTCCCTTTCGGAGGTAGAAAGACAAACTTAAAAATTGAGACCTTCAAGAACAACTAAATGGTTACTTGAAATTGATGAGAACATAATGAGCAATTTCGATGGCAAGAGATCAGAAAGAACCGTTTGGTTGTGGGTTTCAAAACTTTTTGATCAATTTTTTAGCCACAAGACGTTGGTTGAGCAATGTCAAATGTTTGTGCAATTGTTAAAGATGCAGAAGATGAGACATATACTAGTCAAATTGAAGATTAGTGTGAACAAGAAAAAGGAGAGGAATGCTATTATTGTGAGAAATCTTTTTAGTGCTCTCAATTCTATTGGGAAGACTACCAAGGAAAAAGACAAGAGATCCACTAGGAGGGTTATTACAACCTCTGTAGTAAGTCATCATTTGAGAAATGGTCATTTGATGAGACAAACTTGTGTTGACTTGAATCTAAATCGTAAAACTTTGGATCGAGCACTTGTAAGAAGAGAAAGACTTGATGATCCTCTTCAAAATGATACATGAGCTTATGGTGGGAGACTTTCACATTGTGATAAGAAGCTTACCGATGCTGTGAAGGATCAAATTCAACTTTTTTGGCAATCTAACTCAAGAGTGTCACCAAATGTGAAGGATGTCTTGAAGTTGAGAATTGGCATTTGAGACCGCACCCTGCATCCCAAACATTATTTGGAGGTGAGTCAAACAATGTTCAAACATTTTTTTGAGACACATCCAACATTGCAAATATCACAAAGATCTTTTGAAGCCTTGAAGCCTTTTTTTTTGTGCCTCTTAAGATTCAAAATACTTGTTGTTGCAAATATCATGTGGAGTTTTCAATGCACCATGAATTGTTACGATCCATTCATTCTACTTTGCATACTAGTGAAATGTTGGAGGAGTGTGGTGCAAGTGCTCTTCCAAAATCATCAAGAGACTTGCTAGATCATTTTTTATGTTCTAGAGATGATGGATGTTTCTTTTATAGAAAATATTGCTTAAATGACAAGTGCTCAGAGTGTGGTGGGCTAGTGAAGTTTGTTGAATGTTTTTATGAGGGCTGCGAACACAATTTTGGAAAGACAATTATCCACAAAAAGGTATATGAAACCATTAAATATACATTAAAAAGTGGAGGTGAAGGCTCTAGATGTGAGTTGGTTATAAAAGAATGCAATGTAGCTAATTTTATTTCAGATTTCAGGAAGAATCCTTTTTACAAGTATGCAAGGCATAGTCACAGGTCTCAGTGGTTGGATCAACAATTCAGGATGTGTAAGGACACTTTCCCAATTAGCACTATTATATCAGTTGTTGAATTTGTAGAGAACTATACATTTCATCCCCAAAATGAGATGCAAGCTCAATATTACAATTCTATTCAGGTTGCTATTTTTGTGCACATAACATATAGACATTCCCCTCATAGTACAAAAGATGACCGAAAGATAACCAGAGTACCATTTTTATATGAGCGATGATAGATCACACTCATCTGAGTTTGTCCAACATTGCTTTGAGAATTATTTTGAGTGGGTGCAGGAAAATAATATTGCTATGGATAGACATCTCATTTGGTCAGATAACTGCACAAGTCAATTAAAAAATGCTCGTATGTTTTATTGGTTATGTAGAATGCATGTAGAGAGAGGTGTATCTCATATTTGGAGTTTTTTGAGGCTGGTCATGGAAAAGGGGAACATGATGGAGAAGGTGCATGCATAAAGAGAGCTCTAGTTAAGGAGAAACTAAGGATTTCAGGTGCATAAATCATTGATACTCATTCTATTGTTGATTGGTGTACTTCAACATTGTCACAGGGGGGGACTCTTGATTCAGCGGTGTGCAGATTCTTTTGGTTGGTTGAGTTGGGCACAATAGGAGATAGGTTGGATTGTCCAACTATGAAAGATTCTTCAAAAATGCATTCATTTCAAACCTCAGATGCTAGTACATGGACCATTTGGACATGAGAGTTGGCTTGTTATTGTCCGAGTTGTCTTCAGTGTGATTGGGATTAGTGTGAGTCAAGTGAGTGGGTTAATACATAGGTTCCACATTATCTTACTCCTTTATCTCTCACAATCTCTATAATAAATGATGACATGGATTGTTCACTTGACTACGACCATCTTTCAGATCTTCTACAGCCATGACATTTTTTTGTATTGGTTGCACCACAAGGGAATGATGAGAGATTAGATTACTGGTTAGCACATTGTGTACGAGGAAAGCAAAAACTTGCACAACCGACGATAGATGATGATATGTTCACATATCCAACAAGATCACATGTTGTTACGAGAACATGGTTACACACATATATGATTAGAAATAATGACATTCCTGCGTTTGAAGACTATGAGAAGCACAAAACCATTCTCATGTATTCACACCTTGTTATAGCAGCCAATGTTAAGTTGTTGAAACATCAAGGAAAACCAAAGACAAAGGAACTTTGGACTATTAGTACTGTTGATCATGAAGAAATATTGAATACCCTCAAGCAGAGAGATGACCCTTCAGGCACACTTCAGTAGGTAAGTTCAACTCAAGTTGCAAGGTTTTCCATGTTTATTATGATTACGTTCAATAAATTAATTGTAGTTTTTTGCTTTATTTGTTTGAGCCAATAAACTTGGTTTTGTATGTGGATTGCAAATGCAGTTGGATACATATATGATAGATATAGAAGATCAAGGTGTGCATTTGATTAGCCCATCTTTTATGATGGTAAACTTCACTATGCATTGTCTAGTCATGTTCTTTGGTTTGTTTAGTTACTTATACATGTTCATAATCTTTTTCTCAACCTATATAAACTTCTTATATTCTCTATTAACTTTTCTTCTACCTTCCGAATGTAGGCATTAGAGTGAAAATGACACTTATTTTTTATATGTAGTTGTGTAATTTTCATATTTAGATGCCAAAATTTGTATATAAAAACAACAATCGAATGTAATGTGCATAGTTAGATGCCAAATTTTGTATATAAAAATAATAATCGAATGTAATGTACATAATTAGATGCTAGATTTTGTATATAAAAACAATAATTGAATGTAATGTGCATATTTAGATGCCAAATTTTGTATATAAAAAATTAGATGCAAAATTTGAAATATAAAAGAGCACATGGGGTTGATTTGCAAATATTAAGAGCCCAAATTTGTATCGTCAAATGATGTAATAGTTGGAGTCATTGAGTCAAAATTGGTCAAATGTGTCCAAAGTAAAATGATGTTTCCCTGGGGTGAAGGGATAGTGTTCAAGGATTGCATCCTGGCACTAAATGGATTGTGCCATTAGCTCTAGTTGGGTGGGTGAATTCTAGGTACAACCCCATTTTGACCACTGAGTCACTAGAATGTTCCAGACCATGCCAGACCAAAGTGTCCCCAAGGTGCACTAAGCACGATTGGGCAGAAAACTTTTGAGGCTTGTATCTCAAACCCCGTGAGAGGTATCAATTATCCATGAAATGCTACTGGACCATGTTTCGGAGGCCTACAATAACCTCTCTCCATTCTGAGAGATTTGAATTTGTTTGAATTTGGCACTCTAGTCTCGCTTGATGCCAAAACTTGCAGTGAGGGTCAGTTAAAAGTTGCACCAATGAGTTTCTTCCAAACTGTTCATCCCGACACTGAATGGACTATTCCATTAGCTCTGATTGGGCAGGTAAATGCTAGGAACAACCCTATTTCAACCATTGACTCACTAGAATGTTCTCGACCATGCCAGACCAAAGTGTCCCCAAGGTGCACTAAGAACGATTGGGTAGTGAACTTTCGAGGCTCGTATCTCAGACCGCGTGAGAGGTATAGACAATCCATGAGATGATATAGGACCGTGTTTCTGAGGCCTACAATAAAATCTCTCCGTTATGGGAGATTCAAATTTGTTTGAATTTGGCACTCTAGTCTTGCTTGATGCCAAAACTTACAGTGAGGGTCAGTTGAAAGTTGCACTAATGAGTTTCTTCCAAACTGTTTGTCCCAGCACCGAATGGACTATGCCATTAGCTCTAATTGGGTGGGTAAACGCTAGGGACAACCCCATTCCAACCACTAAGTCACTAGAACGTTTCAGACCATGCCAGACTAAAGTGTCCCCAAGGTGCACTAAACATGATTGGGCAGAGAACTTTTGAGGCTCTTATATCGGACCCCGTGAGAGGTATCAGAGATCTGTGAGATGCTACAGGACTGAATTTTTGAGGCCTACAATAACCTCTCTCCATTTGGGGAGATTCAATTTTTTTTGAATTTGGCACGCCAGTCTCGCTTGATGCCAAAACTTGCAGTGATGGTCAGTTGAAAGTTGCACCACTAGATTTCTTCCAAACCATTCATCCCGAAACTGAATGGATTGCACCATTAGCTTGGGTTGGGTGAGTAAATGCTAGGGAACAGTAATGGTTGAAGTTTGTAATCGAATCAATCAATGAAAATAAAGTTCTCTGCATTTTTATAGTTCTTTGTCTCATGGAACAGTCCAGGCAATAGTGAATTGATTAGAATAAATCTAATGTGATCTTGGCTTGGTTGTGATATAGGAATGGTGTCTTGTATTTTTTTACAAGTTTATGTAACTATTTCATTGTTTGGAATATCATTAAGATATTAGAATTGACTGATGTTGAGGACAAGATTGGCATTGTAGGCATAGTCATCATCTAAGTTTGTAGCCAGCCTTATGTAGTGACCCTCCCACCCATGTGGCGACTGTAACTTGGTGGGAGAGGTCTAAACATGTATATTTCCTTGTATATTAGTTGTTCAATGTAGGGAAAGTGGAAGAAGGGGAGAAGAGGCAAAGATAGGCCTGGTAAACATACAGCGAAGGGGTGCATTTGAAAGCACCAGTATTGGTTGTGGAATACCAGATGAAGGGAGAGGGCATATGATGATTGAAGATGTCTATAGGGATGTATTGGAAGGGTTTAGGACCTTTATAGGGCTTGAGAGTTGTAGGTAAGAGTAGTTTCCCTAAAACCCTAGGTTATTGACCCTAGAAATAAGGGTTTATTGATTTGGGAGCTTGATGAATGGTGAGACTTTAAGAGTTTGAAAATATTGTGTTTTGGAAGGTCTAGGAAGACTATTTAAAGTCTTTGAGTCCTGGATATAAGCAAGGATATGAGTTTCTTCTTTGAGCAAGGGCTAATTAGGCCTAGATGGAGAGCTAGAGGGTGCAGGAGAAAGTCTTCACTAGTCAAATGATGAAGGAATAAGATTGTGATGAATTTTGTAACTCTGAAAAGGGTATTAGAAAATATAAATACCTTGTCAAGTTGTTTGGAGAGTCTGAGAGTAATTTGCTGATTTCAGTGTTTGTAGGGCTACTAGACAGGCCTAGAAAGGCTATATAAGAGAAATGTTTGAAGTTGAGGTGATTGGAGTGAATGGGAAGTTGGAACATGGTAAATAGACTATGATAAGATGATCTATGGTGTTGGGATCAAGGTGAGAGGTCTAGTTGGAGTTTTGGTATGGTGGAGGCACTAGGTGCACTAGGTAGCACTCTATTTGACCCTTGAGTTAAGACTAACTCCTTGAGTAGATTCCAAGATGCTTGTAGAATCCTCAAGTTGAGTTGAGTTCCATGAGGGGATAGTAGAGAGCTCTACATCAAATTTGCTTGGTTGAGAGCATCAGATACACATGAATACAATGTAGCACATAAATTTTGAATTCACTTAAATAATGAATTACACATGTGAACACACGTAGCACATAAAGCGTACACATAAATTTGATTAAGTCATGAAGCATACATGTAGCACATATTTTATAAAGCATACCACATGAATTCACTTAAGTCATGCACGTAGCTCATACACATGAATTTAGGTTATGAAGAATGTACTTGAATATACATGAATATACTTAAGGCATAAATCGTACACATGAGTACATACACACAAGCATATTTACATACTAACAATGAATAAATGAACACATAATTAAAAAATTGGATCGAATATCAAGTTTTATATATATCAAAATGAACAATAATTTTGTACATATTTACATGTCAACATATCTAGATACAATGTGGCATACACCATCTCAAAATGTGTCATATGACATCTCAAAATAAGAAGTTCAACTACAAAAGTTTCTAGGACATCCTATTCTATTGGTGGATCATCAAAATGCAACCTCTTTGAAGTACTCTTTGGCTTTGATGGATCCTGCATTCAAACACAAAAGTGAAACCCCAAGTTAGATTAAAATTCAGAATCATAGTCAACAATAATAAATAAAATTTAAACTAAAATTGAACTCTCATATACCTCACCTCTCTGTCTCCTCCCACGAATAGGAAACCTAATATATGTCCTTGGTAGCATAGAAACAATGCCACCAATGTCGACTCCGACCTGTATATGTTTTCGAACATGAGATTGATCTACGAGTTATACTATTTAATGTTAAATACTTCCAGTAGAAAATATATGTTTACAAAATAATTGAATTAACATAAAAACTTACTTGAGTTGAACTTTCTTCAGGAAATGTTGGCTGAGTCATCAATGATACAAACCCTTGGCATTCTACCTCCCTCAAACTAGGAGTGACCTACAAAAGTCAAACATATACTTCATACTATCATAACTTGATCATATTATATATACTTGATAGTAAAATACACACAAATAACTTTAGAAATATACGTACCATAGGGCTATCACTGCGAATGGATATGCCTGTGACTCTATCGTGACCATAGGGTCTCACGACATCATCAGATGCCACTCTCTGTCAAATAAACCATGTAAATTAAAAATGAGTACGCACAACTAAAAAGTATACATGTATGCATAAACAAACTAAATTACTTAATTACCTTTCCCTTGTCAATTATGTACACTTGCACCCTCTCACATTTCCCTCCAGTGGTAACTGGTGACACCTGCATCAGTATGTAATAAGATGATTGTAAAAATTAGAAAACAATGTACATATAATATTATAATAATTTAAGGAAACCAAAGAGTACATTAAAACATATGTACCGTGGAACTGTCAAGGCCAAATGATATGGCCAAAAGCATGGACCCCTCCACCTATGCCATCTCCTCCTCTGTCATCAACTGAACATAAATGTAACACATAAAACAAATAAGTGAGAAATTATTATAAGAAAATTCTACTAAAAATACGAACGATAAAATTTAAATACAATGTAAAAAGTGAACTGTTTGTACCCTTATTGTAACAGTAGGAGTCCATGGCATTGTATGCTCCTGATGCACATCTTCACGAGGTGCTTCAGTGCCTATAGTGTGCTGTGTAGAATCGTCCACCTCGAAGACATAATTATATGCATCACTATCATTTAGGGGACCTAAGCACATATTCTTGCACATAATGCAAGTGTGGGGTACACAAACATGCGAGCTCATGGAGGATGTGGAAGGGCCATAAGCATCAACACAAGGAGGCAACAATGACGTGCTCTGCATAACCAGTAGATCACTCAAGGTGTGAATGGCTCAAATAGTCTGTGAGCCGGCCTCAACAATAATGTCAAGATGCTACACTGTGGGAGGTGGTGAAATCTCAGGAGGGGGGACATATGTGCGGGATTTCACCCATTGTGCCCATGGCCTATCCTAAGGAGCACTTAAACCTACACCTTGGTTCGGTCTTATACTCCAATAATTGACCTTGTGACCGAGCACAAATTCAGCATACAAATTTTTAATAAAATAAAATGTGACATCCAAATTGTTGTGAGGTGGTCTATCAAAAACCATCCACCAGCGGTCCCAAAAGTTGTCACGTATTGCACTATTTGTGCACCATTTAATTGACAACTTGGTTTTTTTATGGTCCACTTTTAGACCAATTTTAGGATCCACAAAAAGATTAGCTATGTCATGTTTTGTTATGTTTCGATTCATGACTTGATCATAGTCAAGCCCATCATCAAACTAGGTGTGCATGGAATCACGCCAAAGAAGTGCAACACTATGTTGCTCTGTAAGTTTCTCCATGTTTTCAATAATTGAGTTCAATGTCGTAAACATGGGGCGCAATGTGGGGACATTAGCATAGGTAGTTCGAAATCCTCTAAGTTCATTTAGATTATCTCCTATTAGATCCTCTAAACGGTGAGGGTTTGTGACATGTACGTCTTCTGGAAGTGGGGGATTGTTGGGAGGTGGTTCTAGATTGTTTGTGAGATCATTAGGAGGGTTTTCTGATTCCATGTCTGATTACAATTAAAAAACAAATAGATAATTACAATGAATTTTAAAAAACAATAAAAAAACTCATTTAAACCCTAATTTTTATATAAAAAACTATAAATTTATATTAAAAAACAATAAAAACAATAAAAATTTGAAGATTTGACTTACCTTAGATTGAAGAAAAATTGGATAGGGGATTTCAAACCGAATATCCGAAAGCCCTAGCCACGTTCACGTTTTCACAGTGAAAATGTTGAACGCGGCTGGGGTATACAAATTTATATTTACTAGCAAATATCAGATATCTGATTAAGCCTTTTGCTTTGGCTTTTGGCTTGGCCAGGTGTACTAACACCCAGACCTACTAAAAAGTCCACATATGCATTTGTGCGCTTTTGGATGAGTGAAAATAGGTTTTTTTCACATTGCCACTTTTTGGCATACCATGATCCTGCACATACCCCCATCTAAAGATTTTCAGCTAGAGTTTTGTTTTCATCTTTAACTAGTTCTAGATCTTCATAAAATGATAAGAAATCATTCTCATCCATGATGGATGTAGGTTTCAAGGGCTTAATCTCCTAGATTTCCTTTGAGCAGTTAGACTCTTCCAAAGGAACTAGCTCTGATACCAATTGTTGAACACCTAGTATACTGAGGGGGGGGGGGGGGGGGGTGAATCAGTATACCCTTGAAAAACTTAAAGCACTTGACTAATTTACCATATAACATATTTTAACTTTGTTGAAAAGGAAACAACATAAAGATAAACACTGCAACACATAACACAATATTTTTTTCATGGAAACCTAGAGTGGGAAAAACCATATGAGAGGGTTAGCTCTCAAGTATTATGCAATTGGTTATATAATGCATAGGAGGGCTCATTGTCAGTATGGCTCATTGCCATTTGGACTCACTATCTAGATACAAATTTAACATTGATGGCTAGATATACAAAATTGAACTAGTGTACATGCATCAACATATGCAAAGGGTATAGTTCATAGTGTAGTACAATTCTTCTTCTTTTCACTAGTACAACATTACATACACAATTTTCTTATGACAGTTCACATATACATAACATAACAATATTACAGAGATCACATGTTTTTCAAGCATACACTCTACATATGATTATATACCATTCATTGATATAAAATATCTTTCTTCTTGGCCAAGCATCAAGCGTATGGAAATGAAACTTTATCGTTACTATAGATCTACTGTTGGCTAAACACAAAATGTATTTGGGTAAGTATGCCATGTAACAAGTGGATCCTCCAAAACTGTTGATAATACCACAAAGCATAATTGTTGGTGATGGTCATTGGTGAGTTTTGTCAGTGACCAAAGCACTGATACCCAAGGATGCAACAATAATACCGATACTAATGGGATCATACCAATATTGATAACTCTAGAATATGACATCAATAACAACCATAATTTGGGAAGGATAAAATCTATTTCATCAACACTTGTGATCACATCCAAAGAGACATTTTATCATCAAGTTATAAGGTGGTTTATGTTTCATCTCTTTCTTCTATTTCATCTTTCCTTATGCAATTTCAATTCAATTTCAAGGTTGATTCCTAAATAGGGGTTTGACCAAGGAAACCCCTTTCCACAACCTTCTTTCCCATTTTTCTATGTGTAGGAATATGTTTGTAGAGTTGCGGTCTCAAATCTAAGAAGTACAGATGCAACCATAGTATACTAGAAAGTTTCATAAGTTTTGGCACTACCAGGAACAATTCGACTTCTTGACTTGTCCTTGGGAACAAATTGAAACCCAACTTGTTCTTGCACTTTTTGGCTAAAAATTATAGAGAAAAAAGTTAGAGGTCTTAGTTTCCTAGATCTAGAGTTACAATTGATTCTGATATTCTAATGATAGTAAAATTCAAATCCAAAGTCCTACCTTCTCCATCTTATTTCCAAGTGCACTTGTTCTTACTTCTTTTCCCTTGTACTTACCTTATTAGATAAGATCTATCATTAAACAATAATCTACTAGGAATTCAAAACCCCGCAAAGCATAGATCTTGCATTGACACCCTTCCTCCTTTGTTTGTACTAATTAGATTCATCTTATAGGAGGCTTTGTATTCCAATGTATGTAGAAGTTGGTAAGTAATCTACATCTTATCCTTGCTCACCATTTTCTATTATACACAACTAAAGTAATTCCACCTGACCTATCTTCCAAGTGTACTTTCCTAATACAGAACTTGGTTTTGACAACAACTAACCCACACAAGATTCTCACAACTATGCCGACTTAGATTAGGTAAAGGCCATTGTAATAGTGACCAATCAATCCTTATCGTAACATTCTCCAAACAAAAGAATAATTATGACAACTTCTGATTTCATAATATTGTACATTAGACATGAGCCTTTTTTTGGAGTAAAGTGTTGGAATGTGATGTTGATGCTATCATTGTTGTTGTCATTAATGTTTGTCATTGATGTCAACATATCTTATGTTTGGATGTGGATTTTATTCTTTTGTGATCCGATGTAGCGTGCCCTAGATGATGTGTTGTGAAGATCTATCTTTAGCCATATTCATCCTGGTCCCATTCATGTTTCAACATACTATGGGCCATTTCTTTAGGTCTATTCCTATTTGGAAAGTGGTTGTTGTGCTTTAGATCAAGTGTTTGCATTGTAATATGTACATCCTATTTCTTGGTTCCAAATATCATGGTGAATGTGTAGTGTGTTGGTATGAGCAAGGAGGTCTTGTGTGGTCCACATTTCATTCCTTACCACTATGGGAATGTTTCATTGTGACCTATTTCTAATTGTATTAAGTCAACTTAGATGTTTATAGTGGCATGAAATGGTATAAGAAAGTGATGATTTTGTTAGATGCTACTATGCCTATAATGTATGAAGTGAATGTGAATTTGACAAGGAAATATCTATGTATTTATGAGTATGCGAGTTTGTGCAACCAATAGTAGACTGTAATATCATTCCTATGTTGCTAATTGTTGGTGACAATGATTTTCTGTGGTGGATTCGTTTTCATTTCTTATTCTTGTAGTGAGCCTTTTTGCATTAGCAGTGAGCCTTATTACTTCTGGGTAGTTAGCCCAACTGGTAGTGAGCCTTCCCTATAGTGAGAAAACTGACAACGAGTCTTTGTAAAAATCACCTTAACCGGTGCCACCTTAACCAATATTTCTATTCACGAGAATTAGATTCTTCATGGTTTTTACCATATTGGGTTTCCACGTAAATTCTAGTGTTCATGGTGTATGGTGTTTTGTGCTTTCATGTTCATATCTATTTTAAGTTTCAGATTGTTTTAAGTTTGCACCGAATTAAATAAGGTTAAGAAAAATGTTTTATTATAATTGATTCACCCCCCTCTCAGTTATTCAACCTATTCAACAATTGCTATCAAAGCTTTAGTTCCTTGAAGAGGAGCTTAACCACTTGAGGAAGATTCAATGTCACATAAATTGACAATTCCTATTTGATGGATGTGATTACAATTTCTGGAAAGGGCACATGAGAGGTTACATGATTTGTATAAGTTATACTACTTGGAAAGTCATTGAGACAAAATATGTTGCACTGATGAATGGCCCTACTATTGTAGATGAGATTTCAGCCTATGAGGAGAATGAAAAAATAAGGTATACAATTTTAAGTGCTTTATCAAAGACCGAGTTGACAAAGGTTATTTATTTGAATATTGCTTATGAAGTTTGGAAGAAGTTAAAAGCAATTTATGAAGGAAATGATAAAGGTTAAGTTATCAAAGTAACTAACAACTAAGCGTCAATATGAGAACGGAAGAAGGTGAAGATATTGCAAGCTATATTCAAAGGGTTGACAATGCCGCGAATGAAGTTAAAAATCAAGTTGGCACTCTGACTGATGAAGATATTATGGAGAAGATTTTGATGACCCTACTAGAGAGCTACAATGATAAGATCTTAGTTATTGAGGAGGTTTATGATCCAAATAAGTTTACCAAAGAACATTTTTTTGGCACCCTAACTGCATTTGAGTTGAGGAAATTCAGAAAATAAAGGAATAGATCTGAAACAACCTTTAAGGCCACAAAGATAGAGGAAGATCTAGATGATGACAATTCAGATGAGTTGGAAGTGAACTTTATAAGGAAGTTGAAGAAAGGTACTAATAAATACAAAGGTATATTACCTCTTAAATGTTTTAGATATGGAAAGATTGGTACTGGTAAATGCAAAGGTATGTTGCCATTCTAATGGGAATCTAACACATAACTCCTCTTGTGATGTTTATATTGTTCACTCCACCAAACAACTGTTAGATCCATCATAAAAATGACTTGGTCCATATTGGCCCATTATTTGAGCTCTAAAATAATGTATAAGAAACCCTGCATTAAGTTGTGACCAACCATAAGTCATTATGTCACCACCACAACCATATGCCATTTGATAGTAGGGAAAAAACATTACCACACACTGACATGCATATCTATATACTAATAAGCATTTGAAGCTTGCACATACTATGACAATAAAAATGTCATCGCATCTTGCCAGTTGTACCATCCTAATTACATCGATGACCCAAGACTAATGTTGTTGTGTACCATCTTGGGTGACCAGGATCAAAACAACTACCACCAAAGCCCGTTATTGTATTCTTGGTCGTCGGTGATTGTCACCGCACCTGTAGAAGCTTCCACTTAAGTAAAAAGTGACTATCCACAATTAGTCATTGACAAATAAAAAAAGTGAGCTAGATGTAATTGAATTACATATACATTAAACTAACCTCTCATTAGAGTAAACAATAAAGCTCAAACAAAGAACATAGTAATGGAAATTACACAAGGGCATGAACTCAAAGCTCAACACCAAGTGTAAAATAAGACCTTAATTAAAATCCCCTAGATTGCTTATCTTTTCCAAAGTACCAAAACACTATAGAAAGTCATGAAAAATCAATTACAAGATTTGACATCAACATATTCTTTATAAATTAGAGTTGACATATGAATATAAGATAAAAATAAAGTAGTCACATTAGTTAATTTTTTAAAAACTTTATTCATTAATTTTAAAATACAATATTTTTGAAAAAATATATACTTTAAAAGTTTTTTTTAAAATTATCCATCGTTCAATTAAAATTTACAATCAATATTAAATAACTTTTAAAAAGTCATCTACATATATATATATATATATATATATATATATATAAACTTATTAATTAACAAAACTATAAATCCTGACTGTCAATTGTGAATTGGTCGACTGGTGAAGTTCAATGGTTCTCATTGAGCCCACCATTAATAAACCATTAATAAACTTTTAAATAGTATATATATTAAAACATTAACTTAATTCACAACTTTAATTTGAATTATTTACTAAAATAAATTTATAAATACTATAAATAAGTTGACTCATTAACTTAATTAATAACTTAAATTTGAATCATCTACTAAAATACCATTAATCCAGATTTGTTATTGAGGCATCAAACACAAACTCCATTTCATTGGACAGTCAGGATAACGAGGCTGGGAATGGTATAATCTTTACTGTCCAAAAAGAAAAGAAACCGGGAAAAAAAACAATTTAACAGGTTTTGCTGGAAACTGAAGAACGAGATAAAATGTCTGAGTCGGCAGGCTCATCCTATGGTTATAAAGGCAAACCCCTCCAGAAATCAGGAATGCTTACAAGGCAACAGCTCCTCCATCTCTTTGACCTCTTTGCAATCGAACTCGGCAAAGCAGGTCTCGCCCAACATTCTCACTTCCGCCATTATTACCTTAAAATTTATCACCATCGTAATCATTTAAATTTACCAATTGAATTTGGTATATGACTTGAAATTGAACAGAAGTGAAGAAGCGGATTGCGGATGCTGTCAGGGACAATCAAGTAGGTTTTTTTTTTTAAATTTTCATCTTTAGGCGTTGTTTCACAATTGTTGTTTTTGATGAGTAGAAAGGTTTTGGGAAAAAATTAGATCCGAAATCTTGATGGGACAATACTTCACCTAGAGTTTCGAAAAGTTATGTTGTCTATCATTTTATTTGAAAATCTTATGCTCTTCATTTGTTGGATTTCTCGTTAAGTTTTGCTTCTGGAAAATTGTCCCCTCTTTGCATACATTCCGCTCCGTAATGTAATATTTTAATAGAATGTGTTTGGAAGAAAAAAATTGGAATGGTATGCAGCATAATCGTCCCTTGAAGATCCCAATTATTTTTATGCTCTAATTTTACTCAGCATTGATGAAAAAATCGCCGGTTGCATTTGGAGGGATTCAATGCACACTTATGCTACTCTGTCTAATCTATTCCTACTCTAAGGAGGACCGCATTTCTCACTGATCCATGATCCAGGAACCTTTCCGAAGAGAGTCATGTCTGAGTTCAAGCTCTAATAACATATAAAAACTAAGATATGCAGCAATATAAATGATAGAGTTGCAAACAAAATAACTTTACCACTCTCTATTCAGAGATATATATAATTATACAAAAATATGGTACTGGAGTCCAATTGAATGGCTCCAACTTCTACAGTGACTAAACTCCCTATTTTTAGTATCGAACATACAACTACTATTATCAGCACATACTTTTGAGCTGTCTACATAAAAGAAGTCCCTTTAATATAGAAAATACATGTGCTAGAGCTTGATACTCCAACAGTTGAATAATTCTAGATTCTTCTATCCGTTAATTGTCCTGTATACGGAAATGAATACTATGTCTTAAAGATTAGTTTTACTATTGTAACACTTTTGAAAGGTTCCATGAGACCATGTCCTATTTGCAATGTTCCATCTGGTCATCTCACTGTCTACATCTTGACATCTGAGTTCTCTGAGCAGAAGCTGAATATTTCTAGAGTCCTCTCTCTAGTGGCAGCTCAAAATATTGTGCAGCTGCTTTGTCGATTTTTTTAAATTTTTATTTCTGCAACTCCATTTGAAGTCTATTATGGAATTGTAGACGAGGAAAATTGAACCATTGTGAAGGATCGTGAGACCCCTTGAGGATTTGGTATCCTACTCCACTCAGAGCAACCTTTGGGGCACTCCAACTTCGAAGTTTGCTCTCTGTATGGTAACATGTGTATAACACGGATTAATTAACAGAAGTATTTTGACCACAGATGACAGATACACTGGTTATAAGGGCTCTCTGGTCAACCCCGTTAGCTCTTTGTCTAGGATGCATGGGCGGCACACAAAGATCCTGTATGGGCAGAGTACGAAAATGTGTACCAGAAAGATTCCAAGTGACAGCGTGTTCCTCTGTTGCCTAAATAGTATAAAGTGGAATGCAGCAAAAGCATAAAATAGAAAAGGAACAATTGAAAGAATTAAAGAAAAGAGAGAGAGAGAGAGATACTTACAAAGGTTCTAGCTAATGAAGCTTCTTGCACGTTTGGCACTCCTTCTTTGTACCTGCACACCTATGAGACAATGTTGAGGTGGCTGTGATAAGAGATTTGCCATGGCCAAAGCCCCATTTTGGTGTTTCCACCTCCACGAACAGCCAGATAAATAGATATTGATCAAAGAGATAAAACAATATGAAAGATAGATAAATGATAACAATATTACAAAAGATATGCTAAACAATGTGAATATGAAACAACCCAGGAAGAAGACACTTCCTTTCAACACTAGAAACAAAGAGCTTGCTAGAGCGAGGAAGAGTACAGGCCTCCCAAGTTGGTTGAGCTTCAGTGTGAGCAACAACAGAGATGAGATGAACCAGAAAAGTGGAAGAAGCTATGAGAAATAAGAATATGAACTTTAGAGAGCTAAATTGTAGTTTGTTATGGTGAAAATGGATTCGAATTGGGAAGATATGGAGGGTTGGGCATTGTTCTGACGTTGTTGCAAGTCCATATGGGTATTGCACTGCTAGGAATCACATATTGCAATGCTCCAACAACTAACTCATTCACAAAGATTTGTGAGACAAATGTGCGATGCACAGATCTCTTTGCAGCGCACGTGCGTCCCCAAATGATCTAGGACAAGTAGTCGGGGAAGCGATGTGGTGGATGACAAGGTAGGTTGGCGGAAGGTGAAGAGGTACCATTGGCGTCGATTCGGCTTAAGCAAAGGCCTATACAAAGTGAGATTGCTTGGGGTGCAATTTACAAAATTACATTTTGCTCCCACTTTAATCAGCATATATTAAGGAGATGCAATCTAAAGTAAAGATAGGGTTAAGAGATATACCCAAGATGTGAAGGGAAGCAAAGTCTTCTATCCATGCAAAAGGTGCCCCAGGGAAGAGATCTAAGTCAAGCCTTTGTGAGATAATGCTAAGCTGCATCATCACATGTTAGTTGCAAACAAACATGCTTGATGAAAAAAGGGAAAGATGAGATATAAAAACGATCATTGATACAAGACAAAGATCATAGACATTCAAACATGATCAAAAGATAAAACTGATATGTATGGGTGGCAAGTTGTGTAATGCCAGGGACCCTACAATCATGATATTGGCTCGTAACAAGTTGTGTTACATCACAGAAAAGATAATAGATCATTAAGAGGGTGCAGTGGGTTGGCCCCCATGCTAGGTGACAGAGATAAAAAATGATAGTTAAATTTGATAATTGTTTTGATAGATCATAAGATAGAGAGATAGGTAGCCCCCCCTTAGAATGATTTGTGCTACATTGAGGGAAACACAATTCACTTTAAGGAGAAAAGGGTTTTGTGCCATGAAAACATAACGTGATGTATCCATGGAATGCTACCTTGCAACAAATAGCACATGGTACCCACAACATCAGATAAGAGATAGGGGGATCTGATTATTTGGGGTTAGGATAATTCATAGCAGTGACATCAAGACACATATATTAGGTGCATACGAATTACTCACCACGTCCCAAAAGTTCTCGGACCATATGAAGAAGAGCAAATGAAAGCAAAGATAAAATAAAAATTTGGATCAGCATGGAAGAAGGCCTAAGTGTCCCCAGCACTTTGCATTGTCCTTGAATGTTGGAAATCAATTTATGACAAAGAGAAGAATGATGAGACAAATAGAAGTGCAGACATATATTATCTCTTATTTCCATGTACCTACGGAGTAACTTGGGTTCTTCAAGAGAGAGCAAACCTATAAAGACAAGCACTAGGGATCACAAGCAGCCCTACTATTCTAAGGCAAATTGGTTCCGCAGGTCTACTATCTCCGGGTTGGGTGGGCCCCTACTATGCTATGGTAGTTCCCCGGAAGGCCGCAATAGCTTCCTCTGCAGTGGCGTGTACGAGGGGTTACTACCCATATCCAAGCGGTCGGCGGTGCACTTCCCATCCGTTCCCGGTGAAGCATGGCTATCGCCCCTGTACTGCTCTCTTGCTGATCGATAGTTCTCGAAGTAGAATTCAGCAAACAAACAACCAAACGAAACGATGTTCAGCTTGAATCGTTCATTTTAGGGCGGGCCCATAGAATTTGAGGGGATTAGTTGATGTCTAACTGGCCACACCCCTGGAGCATTTTTCCCTCGAGCCCATTCGGCCGCCCTATCAGTAGCCATCAACTATAACTGTTCACTCATCCAGTTCCTACCAATCATGAGACCGACATGCTCGATTGGGAACTAATATGATATAGTAATATAGATATGGCAATGCCCGACCAAATGGACAAGACATATAGGCCGGCATCAATACTACTAGCAAAGGTAGCATCGCCTTGGACGGACTAATAGTTGTCTTTATACATACGCCGCCCGCGCTCCTTCAAATAGGAAATCTAATCTAAAAATACGAAGAGGTACGACTTAGTAATCATCTGCTATCAGATTATCATCCTCCAAATCTTGATCATATGGGGAGGGAGGATGAGATTGAAGAGGCATGACAATCAAAGCAGTGCCACGTGCTTCACCCATAGTGAAATCTATAGATGAGGTTGCTTTGAGATTCTCATCCAATAGGTCGTGCAAGGAAAGAGTCAACAATCTCTTAAAGATGATTGATAGCGTCGAGGTGTCTTCTAGAAATTCGGACATACACTCCAAAGAGGAGTGAGGTGACTCAACCAAAGGCTCATTGATGAGAGGAGTATTACTGACCTCCAGAAAAGGCGTGGTGACAAACACCAGGAAAGGTGGAACATTAACAGAAAGAATCGATATGGACGAAGAGACTATAAATCAACTTCTTGAGACGAAACTTGTGGGTGGAGCTCTACTCAAGCTTACGCTTGGGTGGCCAAGGCATAACTTTTTGCATCCATCATGGTAGATCAGGGCCTCAGGAAAGCTGTTATGAAGTGGAGAGGAGATGGCAGGAGCAAACGGGGCCATAGTAGACATCACTTGTGTGTGCAACATTCTATGGGCCGCAAAAATGGTGGGATGCTTGGAAGAGAGGTGATAGGGTGGCTCAAGGGAGGTGTTAAGGTTTTAGGATCATTGCAAATGTAATAGCACTATCTCATATTATGTATTTTCCAAATGCAACAATCTCTTGTATTTATATTGAGAATGAGCCAAGAAGAGACATGTCCCTTTATGAGACATGTCTATTCATTAATATGTAATTAATATAATGACAATATATATATATATATATATATATATATATATATATATATAATATCTCTTGAGTATTATATTAATTTCTCTAATATTTACATAATAATGATATTTATATATATAATATAAATTTAAGTGTATATATATATATATATATATATATCTTCACTAGTATTGACTCATAGTGTTTATTCGACTAAAGCTACAAAACATCAACACTCCCTCTTAGCTAGGGAGGATAAATCAATCCAATGTCAACACTTAAGACACTTGACAACATCAATCATATGATGTAAGAAATAAAGGCATCATCCTCAAGATGTAATCAATAGGAACATAGTCTCAATATGTGGATTGCCTCCATCGGCGATTCTATCCACAAGTTCTCAAGTGGATTGCCTCCATCGGCGATTCTATCCACAAGCTCTTGAGTATTGGCCTATCGGAATGTCAACACATGACATTCACCAAATACTCTGAGTATTGGCCTATCAGAACATCAACATATGATATTCACCAAGTACTCAATAAGGTACTGGCCTGCAGAATATCAACACATGATATTCACCAAATACCTATCATATATCTATACAAACAACTCATAGACCGTCAATGACATCTAACACTTAGTTGTTGATTTACAAGATATATGTATGCAAACAACTTATAGACCATCAATTTAATGACATCTAACACTTAGTTGTTGCTTTAAAAGATGTATCTATACAAGCAACTTATAGACCGTCAATTTAATGACATCTAACACTTAGTTGTTGCTTTACAAGATATATTTATGCAAACAACTCATAGACCGTCAACTTAATGACATCTAACACTTAGTTGTTGCATTAATTCATCATGATCTGTTTCAACATTATAAATAATGTATATCATGATTTAAGTTATTGTAAGATCGTCACCTTCCAATAACTTCTGCAAAACAAGTGATAATCATTTGGAAGTCGTCACTTCCTCATGATTTACATAGGGGGCAGGCCCATTAAAAATATTCATGATTCATTAGTATAATAATCAATTATATAAATTTTACCTCAGAAGTGTTTCACCTTCAATAGTGAACTCCCTCTCAATCAATATGATCAAGATTATCACAAGTTGACTGAACCATCTACTCCCTCTGAAGCTCAAGTTTATCAACTTGTTAACCTCTTTTGAAATGTCAGACTCCCTTTGCGTCTATTCTCAATCATCAATTCATTTGCCAGCATCAAGTTCTTTCTCCCTTGAATGCAATTAGCTTGTGCTTCTGTCATGAAGGTATGTCAATGAGAGATTACAAATAGTTCATAAAACTAAATTATCCCAAAGAAATATTAATGATAAAAGCATACAAGATTTGCTATCCCAATGTTATAGTATGAATTAATAACTACATAAAAATTTTATGAACATTAATCAACATGGAATTCTTATCTCTTGATTAATGTAATGAATCTTTTCTTATTTTCACTATAAAAAGTGTTTGTAGCTTTTAATCAAAGAACTCTCTTTGTTCAGAAATCTGCATAGACCTGTACACATTCGGTCATAACTTTTGAACCAAACACTTTCTTTCCAATCGCTTCGGTGAGATTCTTCAAAATTTGGTTTCCACGAACATAGCTGAAATTTAGCAAAATCCAACGGTGCATTTGTGATATATGGTCCTCGTACTGAGACTGTAATTTTCTGAGACAGTCACACATTCACCATTAACAAACTACTCTCTTACATTTGCAACTTGGCTCTGATACCATGTTAAGGTTTTAGGATCATTGCAAATGTAATAGCACTATCTCATATTATGTATTTTCCAAATGCAACAATCTCTTGTATTTATATTGAGAATGAGCCAAGAAGAGACATGTCCCTTTATGAGACATGTCTATTCATTAATATGTAATTAATATAATGACAATTATTATATATATATATATATATATAATATATATATATATAATATCTCTTGAGTATTATATTAATTTCTCTAATATTTACATAATAATGATATTTATATATATAATATAAATTTAAGTGTATATATATATATATATATATCTTCACTAGTATTGACTCATAGTGTTTATTCGACTAAAGCTACAAAACATCAACAGGAGGGAGCAATTAACACCTGCACCCTCTTGGGGTGTGGCTCATTCATACCTCTCGAGGAAGCCGAGAGCAAAATAGACATCGGAGAGGAAACAAGAGAAGCCCCAACAAGTGCAACAGGAATGAGAATGGGAATGGAGGGAATCAGAACAAAAGCGGGAATCAAAGGCTGACCCTCAGCATTCAAAGTGACCTTGCGTATAACACCTCGCCAGGGAACCCGTGAGGACAAACATATTATCGTTAAAGAATGTGACAATGTTTTTAAAACAAACAACAATAACAACTACAACTAAAACATTATGATAAATAACAATAATTTAACAAATGATGCATTACATTAATTAGATGTAAGTAATAAAACATTGATCAATATAATAATGTTTCCTCGCCCATGGCCATGAGTATCTTGTGTATACCATGGAGGGGTTGGAGAAGGCTTGGCCGTTCGTGGGGCGTTGAGTTGACAAATCAACTTCCTCGTCCTCATGAAAGGTTGACGGTTCCACATGAGTTCTCACTTGGGGGCGGAATTAACATGAAATAACATCTTGTATTTATCTTGTTAAAAAAATTAAGGAAAGATTAATCTTATCTCTAACCTATGTCCTCTAGGGCTCCCTAACGGGGCATTACATCGCACTCCCTAGTCATTGCTTGTCGACAATGCTTACACTCACATGCAAGCTGGTTTTGACATAGATGGGTGTCGGGAGTAGAGACTTGAAAAGGCTCTGTAACATCTTGCATCATAGGCGGAGCTATCTGTGTCGTTGTAGGTAAAAGAGAAGGCCCGACCGATGAAATAAGAGGTGCTATACATGTAGAGATTGCAATCTCAACCACAGGTGCCTTTCTTTGTGCTCTAGGAATAGTAGGAGGAACAAGAGGGACCCTCGGAGTCTAAGAGACAAGTGGTGTTGGTGAGCTAAGGAGACCACTTACCTTTTCCATACATAGTAGGGCAAAGGATGTCCAGGAGAATGGGAAGCTCAAAGACATGGGACTTCAACTTCCGCAACATATGCCCCTTCCTATTCCCGTGTCGGGCATAGTAGAGGGAACAAGAGGCACCATCAAAGGCGGGTGCACCTTATACAATATCAACAAATATAGACAAGGGACAACATATATTGCAAACCTAGCGGATTACTCTCAATCCCAATAAATCCGAATGGAGTTCAAAATAAAAATAGAATCGGCTCAATCTTGATAGTTTGACAACTCATAGCATCTTGAGAGTATAAAACTATGCTCTAATCCTTTCACTACGTACATAAAAAGTAAAGATGTTTTCTTTTTTCTTTTGGTTACTGAGACTTGATAAGATTCAAACTAGTGTCTCATACCATTGGGACAAAATGAGTTGCTTAATAAATCATAATAGGGTTACATGTATGTTCCTAAACACTTACACCTTGCATAAGCATTTAACTAGTCACAACATGTATCATACTTTTAGTAAATCACTACCACTCCCACATAGTTTCTGCAACCCATAGTAAGGTTTTCATTCCTTCCTTGAAAGAAATCTTAAACTATGAAATTGCACATTCACAATGAAACTTGTGAAGATGAATTAATCTATCCTGGACAGAGAAATTCATGAAAACTATGAGACAATAAGATAGGAGACAATATATGGTGAGATTTTCATTAATTCTTATCCAACCTGCAACTTACAATAAATCAAACAAGAAACCCCATCCCAGAAAATTATTGTATATTTCTATCTTGTCTACCCAGTACGAAAATCCCCAAGTTCAGAACCCTTTATCAATTACAAAAATTTACCTTTATAGTTCAGGCATAAATGAGATGAAACACTTGAGTGGGAACCCTAACCTGACCATGGTCAAGTTACAATAACTACAAAATATCATAAACCAAACAAAAGATTTGATCCTGCATGTACATTTTGATTTATGAAGTGACTCAGAGGAGGAAATCCATTCCCTGTAGCAAGAATGACCCATACCTCGCAGGCACACAATGATTGTCCTTTGTAGCATAGAAACAATGCTCAAGGTCACCTGTAACCATAAATGAGTATGGAACACTTTAGTGTATGCAAAAACCAAGAGGATAGTAAATATGGCGCTGCTACAAGTAGAGGAGTCGTTGGAGCAGTTGAAACAATCAATACTTGGTCCTCTGTTTGGGAACCCTTGTTGATCGTGAATAATCATTCTCCAACTAAAACCTTTGATAGATGCCAACTGGTCTGGAAATTGCCTACGCTCCCTATTCATCATTCATAGCTGTTCTTATGCAAGCTATTCATTACTGCCAATGTTGTCCATGCTGTTACAAAGCTCTCAGACTTGGTCAGAAAAAACCTAACCTAAGTCCCGCTTCAAAAATTTGATGCTACATCTTTTTCTCTTTGCAATCTCGCAAGACTTACCCAACATCTCCTTTTCCCTGCGAAGTTGCGAGGAACTGCCATGTGTCCAACGCTATCTCCAACCATTTGCCTCCACTGAGTGCCTGGGCCCCACAAGTATCGCTTATTGGAAACCGCCTTCCTTCATAGTTGGGGAGTCAGAGTGCTTTTAGAACCAAATGAGAATGCCACCTTTGTTGACTTCATCGTCGAGCAGTCGGGGGAAAACCCGAACTCACAAACTTGATAACATTTGGTTCTGAAGTTTGAAAAATGAACTGGCTGCCCGACATCACTTCCTAGTCGGGTAGTTGGGGGAAAACCCGAACTCAAGAAGAAGTTTGACAGTTTCGAAAAACCCCCAACTTACTGGCAACAAAGACAGTCAGTAAAGTCGAGGAGTTAGGGAATTTGTTAAACTTCTTTTAAAATGACGAAGGGACTTCGAAGAATTTTCTGGAACACCAACATTTCTTAAGTTGTTTTGACTGGTTAAGGGAGTCAACTTGCAAATACAAACAGGGCATACCAAGGTAGACAAGGGAACTAATACTTAGCCAAATTTTAGATTTCCAAGGCTCTATAGACAAACAAAGTTTGCAGGCATGATCAGAATGTAACAAAATTTAGCAGTTCTAACACATCTAAAGGTGGCATACCTGATAAGCTGCATGAAAGATTTCTGGTCCTTCAACTCTTGTGAACTCAAAAGACTGGTTGTCCTTCTTATTTGCAAGGCATTTCTATAAATTCAAAATAGATTGTTAAAGGAATTTGCTATATTAATTGGAAATGCCTCTTAGTGGAAATGCAGATCCTCGAATAATCTTATAACTTGCTAGAATTATATATATAAAAATATGGTTGATAATAATTTAGACTTGTTGATTTAAATAGTGGTCCACTTCATTCTTATAGATAATCCCAATCAGTCCATTGCCGATTTATGTCTTGTATGGTGGGGGGTCATAATCTCTTCAAATTGAAGTGATGCATCCTTCCAGTGGATTGCTTCTTTTAATCTTTATTTGTCACCAAAGGAAATCGCCACCCATGCTTATTAATCATTTTTTTCTTCGTTATTATGCTGGGACCTCATAATAAATTGGTGTTTAATGCCGTGATTTGGATGTTGTTACTCCGGTTCATGGTGGGGGTATGATATAATACCTTGAACAGAGGCCAAAAACTGCATGAGGACACCCTGTACAATGTAAAGCTCAAAGCATGTGAGAGTAAACTTATCATCTCTTAGTGCACAATTGACAAAGTTGTTTTGCTGCCTAAATTCTGTTTCTTTTGTTGTCGTTCACTAAATCCTTGGTCCCTCATTAGCCAGTTACACCTTGATAAGCATCACATATATTGTCAGTCCACTGGAGTTACTTGTCAATAAGAATATTGTTTTCTTTATGATTTAAACCTTCTGGAAGTGAGATCTTTGGTTGTATTGAGTTATAAGACAACTTGTTTTCAATGCATTTCAATAGAAGTTCTTGTGGGAAAACTTATAAACCTATAGTTGTTATCAAACAATTGGTATTTCAAGCAATGAGTTTGTTCCAAATGAACTCTAATCCATAGTTAATAAGTGTGTTAGTAAAAAAAGCATGAAAGTTATATAATATGAAATGCTTTATAAGTAGAAATCTTGAGTTTGTGTGATTCCATTTCAAATTTCACACTATTGGTTTATGCTATTTAATATTTGTATGGATACTGACAGGAACCAGTGGCTATCACTACTGAGATACAAGAGGAGCTTCTTTTAAAGATGGGCATTGGTATGACTATGGATATTAAAATGTGCAACTAGTGGATACATCAATTAGAAGAATCTAGTAATGTTTTAATTTTTTTTTCTTTTTGCATGTTTCGTAGAATCAATTCTATACAATTCATCTATGTAAACATAGAGATTCACAGAATCTGTTTCTGGTCTTTATGGGTGGATACTAAAGATGTCAACCCTGAATAGATTCTATTCTTCTTTTGCTGTAAATTCTTTTTCTCGGTATGAGTATAACCTGTTCTCTTGTCTCATTTGTTACCTATTAAAGCAAGCCAACATTGTTGGGATTTGAGTTTTTTTTTCCAAATTAGAAAAACATAAGAAATCTAGGTCTTTTGGCATCTTTTCCATTCCCCAGTTTACAGTCCATTTTTCCGAGTTAAATGATTCTAATTAAAAGAAATATTGAGTCTTGATGTGACATATGTCCAGGCACTTGAATTCTATTGAATGGATTGTTACATTATCCATAGTAGTGTTCCAGTGCAACATAAATTCCTCATAAATAAATTATTTTGATGCTGTGCATTACAGTTATCTGGTACTATTACTTGTTTGTTGCAGATCCACAATTTGGCATTTCTTGCTTGGGGAAGGTTAATACTGTTTATGAGAATGATCGTGAATTAATGCTCCAGTTCTATGACTTTGTTGCAAAGTGAGTTCTAAATATATTTTTATGTTCAATAATAGTGCTTGCTTTTGGGCTTATCATGTATTTTCTGTAGATGGATGTTCTTGAAAGTTAGACCGTACTATGATTGCTTCAATTCCATGAGTTTGTTGCATAGTGAGTTTTAAAGGTTTTTTCACGTTCGATTATGCAGTACTTGCTTTTGGGCTTATCATGTATTTTCAGTAGATTGATGTACTTGAAAGTTAGACCATTCTATGATTGAATGCAAATCTTAATCTAGGTTTCCTGATGAACTTTACATATTGCAAAATAAATTATACATTAGATAATCGTAGATATGCTCTTAAAGAACTTTCGAGTAAGTGCAAATGTTTTTGTTTTTGTAGTTTTCCAAATATCTAAATTAAATTCAGAAAGTATTCTTCCTTTCATCCTGAACACAATTTCACGAAAGTAATTTGGTTGAGAGAGAAGAGTGCACATACTCATCTTTCAGCTTGGCTACTAAAGAAAAAATAGCCAACAAGCTATGATGATTGTGTAGTGGTGTCAATCTTGATCTTCATTCCATTTGTCAATTAAATGAACTTTGCAATGATCTTGCATAGATATCTGAAGGGTTTTAATAATTATATGATATTGGAGATAGCCTCATCGTTTGCTTGCTGGGTAAGCCTTTAAAAAAAATGGTCTTGAATGATGTCGCAACCCAGGTCATGAAATAAAATCAAGATTTCTATTATTTGAAGATATATAATCTTTTCAATGTTGTTTACTCTCCTATCTGATAACATAAATACTTGACATAATTAGAATTAATAATGCATACCATATAAAGGAGTAAAAATATATCTCTATTCACACATTAAGTTATTGCAGTTGACAGAGATGGTCAGCCAAGGATTAGAGTTGATCCAACTAGATCATGCTGCTTTCCTTGATGATACAAAATCTATTTAAAGGATCCAATGGTTGCCAAGTAGAACACAACTGTTGACTAAATAACTCTTATAACTACCCAAAGCTGACAAACATTCAATGCATGGATAAACCATATTATCAAAACATAATAATAGGGTTTTGGTTATTCAACTACAATTGTCGTTATTTATTTTGTGATGTCATTAAAATTTACTAAGGCATGCCAAAACAAATAATTGTATGTCTCTTTTTTTCAAAACTTGATGTACTTATTATATCATCCATATTGTTAAATGGTCAGCATGACTACTTAGTTCTCTATGCTCGTCAAGATTCCTAGGAAATAAAGAGGACTCAAGATCAAATGAACCCATAAGTCTACGACTTCTCCTAATGGGAATGCTATAGGTAGGACTCAATGTTATAACACTCATGCACAAGAAAAGATAGATCTAACAATTGGAAGTATGAAATTTGAAAGAGATATGCAAATGCTCATTAAATTTATGTAATATAAATTGAATTGCACATAAAATCTAATGAATAGTACATCTAATTATGAAATGAAAAGTTTGGATCCAATGCATATAAAGAGGATCTAACTTCAAAATCAAAATGGAAATGTCATGTGTCAGGTTCACAAAAAATGTACATAAAAAAAGATGGGGGTAGTAAAGGTAGGTGAAATGCAAAATGTAAGGGATTGTCCACCTTTTTTAATGCACAATTCGGAAGGAAGATGCCCCACTAGGCTCAAAGTTAGCTTCAAGCGCTAGGTGGGACAATGGATTTCCTTCGCTGATTGTGATTAAGAATGAAATGGATTTAGGGAAAATGATCTAATAATACCAAATAGGAGGCTAAACAAGCAAATATAAGCAGTTTCAGAAAAGATAGATTGACGGAAAACAGACAAGAAGCTGTAAGACTTGAAACTGGAATTTGGAAATTGTAACCGGTGATCTGAATTTGAAGTGGATTTTCCAGGTACAAAATGCCTTGGGCATTTTGTTTTCAGGAATAGAAAGCTTGGGGTATTCTGTACCTAGGGGTCTTGCCCAAAACTTTGACAGTCAATTCCGCAGATCCCAAACTTTTCGGATTAAGTCTCGACAATTGCACCACATGTTCCTGCACATAGAAAAACAGGGTAAAGGTTGTGGAAAAGGGTTTGCCTTGGTCCAACCCTTGTTTAGGAATCAACCTTGAAAATGAAATGAAATAGCATAAAGGAACGTAATTGTAAAGGTAAATATTAGATCTACTTTGTAAATACTTTCATGAATGGATATTGAGATTGCACATATTCATGAAGATGCTTGTATGTTACTTGAATTGTAGTTGTTGACTTTGGAATGTAGAAAGGAAATCAAGGATGCCTTCTCAAATGTATGGATCTATGAATGCCACTCCTAGATCTTCAATGTTGTTATGCTTGATTGAACATTTGCTATGAAGGAAGAATGAATGTGGATGGACAAAAGATCTTCTTGCTTGATTGAGAACTCCTCTAATTGGTCATCATGGGAGAGAAGCTTGCTACAATAGAGAAGATTTCCTTCAAAATGCCTTGGATACTTGGAGGGATGCTAGATCTTGGATGCTTGCCTTCAAATCTTGAATTCACTTGATTGCTTGATTGCTTCTTAGTTCTCAATAATGGATGGATGGATGCCAATATGAGGAGAGATAGGGTGTTTATATACCTCATTACACATTTTGGAATTCAAAAATAAGCTAGGCTGACCACGGGATCTAATTTCCCATCGAAACATCGCAACGGGGCTTCAGTTCAAATTTATGCCCAAACCTAGGGGAACATAACACCTAGGGCGTTGTGTTCATAGGAACATAATGCCTAGGGCGTTATGTACCTAGAAGAAAAAACCAAAATTGAAATGGGAGATTGGGAAGATAGGGCAATTGTCGGATCAAGGGGAGATAGTCAGATCAAACATAATAGACATGAAATCTTGAAATCGCCAAAATGGGTCCTAGCCGAGCATCCAATTATGGGTGCTAACTTTTTAGGACGGTACAAAAGCATATAGGTGAATCCTTGTTGGCCTGAGTTCAAGGTGGCCAAGATGCACCCTAGCCACTCCCACATGCTCCCATGATGTCTAGACACTTATTTTAAAAAAAGGCAAAAAATGAAAAAATAAAAGTATTTTTTAAAGATTTGAACATTAAAACAAAACCTAAAAAGTGTCTCCAACCCTAAAATGCATCCATTATATTTCTTTTTGACAAAAACAAACATATTATCACACAAACTCACTCTTGTTTTGCCATTTTTGCATTTTTATAATTCTAAGTAAAAGCCTCACCTCTTGGAAGTTGTTTGAGCATCATAACATATTTCCATAGAGGAGATGCTTGATCATATTTAAATTGTTCATTTTTCGGATGGTCCATTACTAGTGACCATTCCAATAGATTGTTTTTATAAGAAATTACAAAATTATAAAAAAAATGCAACCCTACAGCCCCACTATATAGCTATTTAACTGTCACATAATGATTGTGACAAACTCTATCATATTTTTCAGCCATTCTTGTGTTTGGTCTTCCTTGTTTTGCAATTCATATCCTATCTTGGCCGTGGATCCGCCTGATTTGTCTCCACACCATATAAGCTTGTCCTCTTTATTTGAGAGAATCAAATTCTTACTCGAGTTCTCTTGTGATAATTACGCTAGTCTAGAAGGATATCAAAGACTATTAGGTAAAGTCTATTCCATTGTTTTCATTTTTAACAGACATATAATCCTGAACAACCCCATAAGTTTGTATTATGATATTAATGCAATCATTGATTCTTGGGAGTTCAAAGGAGGCTTGTACCCATTCCATGAGTCGAACCAAAATGAAACGGATTTGTAGTTATTGATCTTCCATGTTAGGTGTTTTATGATGAGCAGACAACATTTCATCATGAAGTTCCACAATTGAGAGCCATTTGGTTGTCGACAATTTGAACAATAATTTTGTAGAATCCTACTGCAATGGGAATATGGGTTTTTGAACATTTGCGAAGTGAGCTTGGCCCTAAAGGCCTTGTTCTGCATTTGAAGGTCCCAAATGCCAACACTACCAATATCTTTCCTTTGTTTGAACTTGTCTAGGTGATAAGTGGGATCTGTTTGATTTTGTTGGACCCAATAGGAATTTACATTGTTTTCCTTTTGAGATCCCATTTAGCTTTAGGGATTTATTCCATACATGAGTGTAATATACACCCTTGTTTTTTTCGTTTGATTTTCTATTCAAGTTGTTTATAGAGGAATAGACAGAGATGCCAAAAGTGTTTATTTTGCAATTATCACTCTCAGAGCAAATATAGAGAATGAAATAACTTGTAAAATCACAATACTTAGAAAACCCCCTACTAAAGAAATTTCAGATTTACACCCAGAACTGAAAATACATTGTTTCATCAAATTAAGAGACACCCAGACAATAAAATCACACTAGAATGAGCCATTAAACACACATATTTGCTGTTTACTAATAACATTGATGTTATCATGAAAAACCAGCAAACTAGACACCCAAATATGGATGCCACTCTTCCAGAACTAATATATCTTCCACAAAATGGAGTGCACTCAGCATACAAATCATGGATGCCCAAAATGAAGCAACAAAACCCCACCAAAATGGACACCTGGCCTCCTTCCAGTCTCCCACGTCTGTCCCTAGCTTGTACAGACAGCTGGGGTATGATTGGTGATCAACAAAGAGTGCAAACAACAAGCAAATCTCTCCAATATTCTCCTATTCAACCTCCTACAAGTCTGCTCTGAATATACTTTGTTCAAAACTGAAGATGCAAGCCAACAATGAAGCCCAGTTGTGATTCCTAAATGAAACTACTAATAAATTTTCCAGATTGGATCTTTCACTGATGTAGAAGATGTTCTTGCAATGTTTTTCGTCCTCACAAAGCCACAGGATGAACAAGTCAACTAGCCAAATCAGTCTGTATAATATCAAAACCAAGCATATGCAAATGAAGTCAAAATAAAATCTTTTAATATTTTATAGACCTCCAAAATACCACGCCCAACCAAGAGGTTATTTTTAATTTAATAAAAAACTCCTGTCTTCCTAAAGTTGGTGTCCAGCGAAAAACATTTAAGGGTAGTTTTGCAGTGGTTGAGGGAACATAAATTATATGGTGGACTATTTTAGTGTGCTTTCTATTAAAGGAAGGTGCACTACATAGGCCAGAAAAGATTAAGGCAATGGTAGAGTGGACTACACCTTAAAATGTTTTGGAAGTCCATAGTTTCATGGGACTTGTCAGTTATTACGAGAGATTTATTGAAGAATTTCAAGAAATTGCAGGTCCCATTACTTCACTTCATAGGAAAGGAAATTGGGCTAATTTATTCATATAGTTTATTATTTTCCTTTTGTGAGTGGTCTTTACATATGGTATTAGGGCTATGGAATAACCTCTACCCATGCCTTCATAGGGCCTTTATAGCATCCGTTGCCGTAAAAGTTGGCATCTGTCCCATCTTGGCACTATAACTGGAAAAGCGATTCCTAATTAGGAATAAGACTTAAGTAGATCACAATTGATTGATTTAGGAATCTATACATATAGTCTTATAAGTATGGGATTGATTTCACAAACACATAAAAATCACCTGGATCTAAGACAAGATGGCCTCTACTCAATAGATAAACAAAAACTAACTATAATGCAATCAACTCAATCAATTCATTTATCTCGCTATTCAAAAGCACATTATATATTAAATATGAAGTTATCAGATTTCTTTGGCATAGTCATAATCATCTAAAATCCATTTCAGGATCATCTGAAGCATACTGAAGAGAGAATGCCAAACCAATTAGGAACAACCTCAAAACTCGGGAGTTATCCTCCCCAGACCATCTCCCTACGGACTTGAAATCGCAGGGGCAACCTTCACTCAATGACTGCCTATGTACCCGCCTCCAAATGCAGTTCTCCTGATTGGCTCTCTCAAGAAAACCTAAGCAAAACTTCCTAACAAATCTGTTGAAGATCTACTCAGAATGTACTGTATGGGTTGTTCTCAAGAAATTTCATTTTGAATAGATCTAATCTGATAGGAAATAATCTTTGATCATTCAATAAAGCATATTTCAATTTGTTTTTTTGAAATAACAGAGAAGAATTGGCTTGCGATGAAGCAGAATTGGGGCCAGCTGCATTCTCAGAAAAAGTTAGGCAGCAGCAGAAATTACAGGAACAGGTAGGGGAAATCAAATTGCCTTCAAATATGAAATCTGCAATTTTTTATTTTCTTTTGAACTTAAAAGTAATCTTTTTCTATTGATAACATGTATTTTGCATTTTTTGGGCAGCAATTAATGATGCTGAGACAGATGCGAGAGTTGCCGATAAATGATCAATGCTTGGTTCTTAAAGCTGTATGGATCTCTGTGTTTGATTTTAGTGAAATGTCCAATATAAGAAGATAGAGTAGAGTATTAGTAATTGGATCTTTTGAAATAAAAAATAAAGATTGGCATATAGATAATAAACTTGAACAGAACATTAATGGGGGATCATTATTAATTAGTTCCTTTATTTTACTTTGTGTCACAGCTACAAACAAATTGTTTGTTTGTTTCTTTTAGCATTCTTGATATAAGCTTTTGTTATGCAGCTGCATGAGCAGATGGAACAAGGGGAGTATGAAAATAGTAGTGCAGTTATGACACGAGAGCAAATTCAGCATCTGATAAACATGAAGTTAGAATGATTTAGAAGCCGAGACCAATAATTCCAGTAGGTTCTGTTAGTGCAGAGAATGTTTGAAGCATGTTTCTCTTGTATTTGCGAAGAAACTTTGTAAATAGCATTCTTTCTGTAGGACCTACTTATCAATCCATTTAATTTTTTTTCCCATCATTCTCAAACATGTCCTGTGCTTAGTTTTCAAGAATGTGGCTAATTGATAGGAAATCTGATTTTTTTTCTATCAAAATGCTGGCTTATATGTAATGAAAAGTAACAACTATGCTTTCCCCTGTTTGATTACATGTCAATGAAATTTTCTTTCAGAAGTCTATGTTCCTGTGGCTGAAAGAACTCACCATGATCTCTTGTTCAATTTTTTTGTACTGTCTTCCTTGATCAAAGCTTTGGAAAGCATATTGCCTATCTCCTATGATGTTGTAATGATATGCCATTTATATGCTTCATAATTTTTACGTTAAGGCAGTCTATTCTTTCAGATAACCGGTGTACCTCTCTTATGGACTCTTTTAATTCGTCTTGTTCTAGTCTGTTTACATTAGTTCTCTGACAAGCTATGCTTCTTTCCATACCTCTAATGACTTGACATATTATTTATATAAGGAGATTTCAACCTCAAATATGCTTTCCTCAGTTTCCATGAGAAATGATTTATATAGGGATAATTTAGTAATAGTGGACATGTTTTTTTGTTAAATATTGTCAGCCTTGAGGGACATTGCTCATCAATAGTCTCTTTGTCTCTAACCAAGCTTTTTTAAAGTAGTCCCTTGGTATTCAAAACTATGGGTTGCAGGGATTAAATTTCTTCTTTGAAAGTGGATTTTGCATTGTTTATAACTAAACGTGGTCAGGTTTTATTGTTTTGATTGAAATGGTTGCTACCTTTTGTTTGATTTCCATACCAATTAATTAACAGTAATATACCATATAGCCTTCTTCATTCCAACTTATAAATGTGTAGACTCTCTAGCCTATTCTCTGGCATATGGCATTTCCCATAACTTGGATTATGGGCGTGAGCAACCTTGCATAGATCTCCCCACCATCATGTATATGACCACTCTCTTGTGCCCAAATATTGGCATCCAAAACCTTCAATATTGTCTCCTTTGCTGGTGGACCATTTGCATAGGAGAACAACCTTGTAAATTGCACATCTCAGTCCTCTTCTTCACACATGCATTTGTACACCAAAAATACTTGCCATTGTAAAAACATATAAAATTAAAATAGGAATGAAACATTATGTGTTCAGTTTACTATCTTATAGCAGTGTATCTCTATCTGTGTGTGACCATCGATATCGGGGTTGTGCATAGATTGAGTTAGTTTTTGCAGAGTTTTGACCGCATTCTTGAGGAATTTGAATTGCTTTTGCAGAGTAGATGTGATGTCTTTGTTCCCTTTTGAAGCTTTTTGTAATGTTTTGACATCACTGTCATATTCTATGTGGATAGTTGCCAAGGGTGTTGTACTAAATTGTTCTTTGTTTACGAGTTCTCTCAGATCATGCCATTCAGTCAAGTCATTTGTTGTGTTTGATTGTTGTCCTTGGTCAATTACTTTATTGGCTAGGTAACCCACAATGATATTTGCTTCCCAATATGTATGAAGGAGAGAGCAATCTGGAATTTGATTTAGCATTGAATTTATTCTGTCAATCCAATTTTTACCTTTCCAACTTGGAGAATGGTTTTTAGTGATAGTGTTGATAATTATCATCAAGTCTCCTTCTATGTCTATTGTTTTGATTGATTTGTCAATGCATAGTTGAATTCTGGCATATGGAGCTGCATAATCAACATCATTGTTTGTTCCTTTTGGTAATTTAACTGCTCCAATCCATTTAATTTGTCCTTGATCATCTCTAATGGAAAATCCGACTCCTGATAATCCTAGATTACCCCTTGAGACTCCGTTACTTTACTGGCCTATTGGTATATTATTTGAATTGTCTATTAGTTGCCTTAGTGTGTATTTGTTCATTGATACCAATCTCAATTGTGTGAATTATTCCTGTCAATGGATGATTCTTTTTCTTTAAAAAATCATTGATTTTGCTCCTTCCATAGGTTCCATATGATTTGTTCTAGTGTTTATTGCCACATAACCTCCCATAGATTTCTTTTATCTATCTTTGGCCATGCTTCTAAGATTTCCTTAAGATCATTCTACAATGGTCCATGCCATCCTAATTGGTTGTAGAAATGATTTCAACATTAATTTATCATTTTGCACTATACCAGTAAATGGTCTATTGTTTCTTCATGTTCTTTGCACATGGGGCATCTATGTGGAACCATTATGCCAATTCTATGTAACCTATTCCCGGTTAATATTTTCTTGTGTAGCGCTGTGTTGTGAGGTTTTCACACCATCATTCCATTGCAAATAGTGACCCCCTCTTTTTGCTTATATAGGTTTCGGTGGTAGAGTAAATTTCGCAACAGTTTGGAATTTTGTAAGTCTTATCAAAAATCAAGTTGTCCAAAAAATATAAAATTGGCAAAATTTGGCTAAGTGTGAAAATCAAACCAAATGGTAAGATTTGGCTGTGTGAAAATTGAACAAAATGGTAAAATTTGGCTAAGTGTGAGAATCAAACAAAACGGTAAAATTTGGTAGTGTGAAAATTGAACAAAACAGTAAAATTTGTTTAAGTGTGAAAATAAAAAATTCAAATTCAAATTGAGCCAAAAATATAAATTTGAAAAAATTGCCTAAGTAAAATTAGCATAAAAGGAAAAAATAAACTAAAAAATAAATAAAATACCATTTTCCCTTTTTATATTGACACTTGAAGGAGTAGAATCCAATTTCTTAAGTGGTGAGGTTGATACATCAAGGAGTGGAATCCACCTTCTCATGTGGTGATTGACACATCAAGGAGTGGAATTCACCTTCTCAAGTAGCAAGGTTGCGACATCAAGGAGTGGAATCCACCTCAGGTGGCATCTGACACATCAAGAAGTGGAATCCACCTTCTCAAGTGGCTTTTGAAATATCAAGAAGTGGAATCCACCTTCTTTAGTGGCAATGAAATGAATTACATTTATTGGGCAATAAATTAACCAAAGAGATCGATTTGAGCATGAGGATTGAATTTGAATTTGCCATTAGAAGATAATCATTTGATGTAATTAAACCTTGCATTGAGCTTTGGATTAAATATTTAATAATATTAAGCAAGGGGAGATTGATTTTAATGGCATTAATTGGGATGAAAATTAATTTCAAATTAAGATAAGACCCAATTTGCATCAATTTTATAAAAAATGAAGATCGATTTTAATTTGAGATGAGATTAAATTCTCTTCAATTTGTAAAATAAAAATGGGTTTTAAATTGAGATGAGATTAAATTTGCCTCAATTTTGTAAAATATGGATTGACTTTTAAATATTAATTAATTAATTTATCCTTTGTGTCATTGAATTTATCCAAATGACATTGATTTTAACAAATGAGTGGTTGAACTTAATGGGAAAATTAATCAAATGACAATGGATTAAATATTTTCCAATCAACTTGAAGTTGTAAAGGACCATGCATTGAATGAATTATTCTAAGGCCCTCAATTTTGCAAAAATATCAATCAATTTCAACCAAAGGGGAGCCAATTCAAATTGGTTTATTCAAGGAGTCATCAAATTTAAATAATTAACGTCGATTTTAAATAAGGAAAATAACAATTTTTTAAATGATGCTGATAATTATTGGTTGCAAATCAATTTGAAGATGAGAGATGATATTTCAATTTGCATAATCAATTAAATTTTGTTATTGGAAATTAAAATGGGAAGCTTGGATTTAAATAGAATCGATTGGAATGGTTTTGAGAAAAAATTGAATTGCACATTTGATTTTATATCCACTAGTTTCCTCTCATTTCAAGAGATGAGATAAAAAATAGCAAGTTTGTGATGGTTTCCTAAGTCTTACTAACAAGATATGTTGAAATTATTGTTTAAAATTTCACAATTATTTACTAGTGGTGGTTTGCCTTGCAGGGTAAGAAATGATGGGGTGCGACTTTTATATGATGAAGGTATGATTTTATTAATAAAAGGAGGCAATTTTAATTGACAAATCGATTAAAATTTATTTCTTTTCATCTCTAAACAAGTCGGCCTAGATTGATGGTCATGCCTCTTGGGTTTTGTTGGCCATATAAAAGCAAGTCAAAATTACCCAAGTACTGGTCCAAATATGAAATTATAGTAAAAGCCGAAATTATAAGAATCCAAAATTGTAGGAAGCTGAAATATTAGGAGTCTTAAATTGTAGGAAGCCAAAATAGGAGTCCGAAATTTTAGGAAGCCAAACTAGGAGTCTAAAATCGTAGGAAGCCGAAATAGAAGGAATTCAAAATTGTAGGAAGTTGAAATAGTAGGAAACCAAAAATTGTGGGAGGTCAAAATTGTTGGAAGCCGAAATTGAAGGAGTCCAAGAGATGGACAATTTCCGCCATGCTAATTACAAGTCAAATTCAATCAAAGTAATGGACTTTATACTAGCGAATCGAATCTATGGGAGATATTACAAACGTCTTATTTTACAAACATCTGAAATAAGACTTGAAGCAACAGAGGGATCTGGGTGAATCCAAGGCATTGGAAACTATCAAAGAAAAATCTGAATTGAGAAACTTTGAATGTAGACTGTGGTTATGACTCAATTATTTAAGTTTGAAGTCTTCATTCATTTAGGTGAAATCAAATCTTAAAGGTAAAAGTTTTGCATTTTGAATTTGTGCTCATTGAATATCTTTATTGAAAGATTTGATTCCTTAAGTGTTAATCCACGTGGTTTGAGATGTGAAATGCAAATATTTGACAATATAATGTTGTTTGAAGAGTTACAAGGAGGATGAGAGTTGAAAGACAAGGTTCAAATTGAAGATCAAGAAAATATGCAAATGCAAATTGAAGTCCAAATTTGAATGCAAGCTATTAAAGAGGAATTCAAAGGGCAAATGTAACATAATGACTAAGGCTATAAGAAAATCAAGAATATTATCAAACTTGAATTTTCTTAAAAAATTTAAATTCAATGGATGGTCCAACCACATGTCAACTACACCATTTCTACAAGTACAAGATCAGGGTCTATGCAAGCTAAAAAATACGTGAAGGAGAAATTGAGGATTCAAGAACAAGTCAACACAATGAGAAGATTCCCAAGGGGTAAACAAGACAACATGAAGATAAAACTATTGGAGAATACGAGTCATTACAGTTGAAGGCTTAATAATGATTCCTCATCATTTAAGGGTATTTATTAAGCCTATAAGATAAGCATGTTGAGGTGGCGCCCCCATTTCATCAACCATTCAGATCATGCCAAGTGTCCCAGTAGGAGAGCTCAATAATACTATTCCAGATTCATTGAACTTGCAGAAGGATGAAAAGTCAAAGTGAATTATCTTCAAAAGGAAGATTTGTTGTATGCCTATGTGACATTTTATCATTGGCCCATTGATGGGTGTCTTCTCATGCAATCTTCTACCTAACCTCACTTCTCATTGGCCCACAAAACAATACAATTTTTCTATTGGCTCACATTGTGGTGCTTAATTACAATTGGGTGGACATTTAATATTTTTAGCTATGGTTATGGAAACCCTAATTAGGGTTGTGTTGGATTAATCTTGGCCCTTGATTTTAAATCAATCTTGGCCCTTCATTGTACTTGAAGCAACTATAAAAGGCCAAATCCTTCTCATTTATACCTCATTAGTTTTAGAGTAGAGTAGGAGGAGAGTTGTTGAAATAGTTTCCATAATGTTACCAAAGTAATGGTTGATTCGTCGTTGGTCTTCATGGTAGATTACTTGTGTTGCTTTGGAGTATTGCATGGTTTCTTCAATTATTCACTTAGATTAGATTTCATTTCATGTTAAGTAGAAGTAGAAGTAGTTGAATGGAATATATTATTGAATGATGATTAGTGGTGGAGCTAGTGTCCATATCTTTTGCTACTTGCCAATTGCAATAACAATGTAAAGTTAGTGGTGAGTGTTGTTTTTACACAAGTCAATTACTAGCAATTCAAGATACAAATTCCCCTCTTGAAAGAATAAATAATTCTTTCCCAAGGTTGCATAAGGTTGTTTGTCAACCACTTAGATAGCTCAATAGAAGATAAATGTGATTGTTCATGAGGAGGCCTCTTCTAGTTCGATCGTTTGAAGGCTGCAAAAAAAACTTTAATACTTTTTTTGTATTTTTCTCAATTTTTAATGTATGCAATTTTCTAACAATGCAAATTATGCTAATTTTAATATGATCCTACACTTAACCGATTTCCAAAAAATTGTAAAATAGTAAGGTAGTGAGAATTTTAAGCAAATTACTGAATTTAAAACCTAACAGACATCAACTATCATTGTATCATTCTTGTGAATTAAATTACCATGGAAATGGAAAACTCACACAATATAAATAAGAGATACTCACAATTTATATTATGCAAATGTAATCATCAATGGAATATGCTTAAGATGTGTAATTTCTCAAAACTCATCAAATCGTGAAGCTGGTACAGATGCACACACACACGAAACAAATTTATCCTTTGGATCAAATGAATAATTTCTCTAGTGATTCATCACAACAAGAAGATCCAGTAATGATTAATACAAAACCTAATGATCACAGACACATTCACAACAATGCACAATTGGCTCTCTGAAAGTAATGAACAAGCATACATAAATTCATAAATTTCTCATTGATAGGAGAAAGATCACATGATGAATGAAGCACCAATTGCATATAGATTTATTGCATAAAATATCTTACCTTAATTACATCATTGTAATGAGTTTATATAATGCTTCAACTTGGAAAATAAGATACATGTAGGTAGGGTTTCATATACACATAAAATGCTGAAATAAAATTACAAATGTTGTTTAACAACAAAAAACTACTCCTAAAATGATTGATAACAATTTTGCATAGAATCCCATCCATTTTTACATTAAATACATGAAAAATCAGATTGGAATTAGCTCCCAAAAATGTAGAAAATTGAACTACAATTCTATTGTTTCCTCCCAAAATGCACGCATTGAAACTTGACTTTGGTATTCACGCCAAAAATGCATGGAGTTAACTACCCTTCTGAATGGTAATTGATAGAAGACCCCTTGACATATAAAAATGAACCCCAACTTGCATGCAATCCTCTCATAAAATGAATCTACACAAAAAAACACGATTAAAAAATGTGTGCCCAAGAATTTCTGGGTTGCAGAACTCCAAAAATTCTAAAGCTAAAAATGGCTAAGTCTAGAAAATTTGATGACCCTAGAATTTTGGGGTTGTGGAACTCCGAATAATTGGACACTGAAAAATGGCTAAGTATAAAAAATGACTAAAGTCTGAAAAAATGGTTAAGTATCAAAATGACACTTAGTTTTCTGGAAGAATGCCCATGTGAGATTTACGAAGTCTTTCTATGATTTCATGTACTTCATCAAAATTGGGTAACTCCATGGATTCCAACTACTTCTGCCGCTTTTCTCGGAATGAAGTGAGTTTGGAAGTGAACACTTGAATCTCTTCTATATGCTCCATCATCTATCTCATGTCCTCTTTGAAATAGAACAACTGTTGCAAATCTTCCTGAGTGTTTACTCCAACCAAAATTCCTTCAAATTGTTGGACAATATTCTTTGTGGAATATAATATTTGTTTATTATCATCTTCATACAACTCCAAGTCAATTTCCTCAAAGAATTTCTCTATCTCTTCTACCCACAACATAACATCATTTCTCCTCTTTTCAAACTTTTCCAGGATTTTTTGATAGCCTTTAATGACGATACCAATGGCATTGACCCACTCATCAAAATTATCCAAATCTGTACCCTCATATAATTTCACCAAGATATGAAAGTGTTGCTTTATTATTACCTTCAAATCTTGCAGTGTTCATTTCCATTGTTCTATCTTATAATCAATTCCTGCTCCCCTTCCATTAGGTCAATAAGCCATGTCACTTCAATGAGGATTATTTTGAAATGCTTCAAAATCATTCGAATGGTCTAAACTCTAAATCTGTCAAATTCAGACCTCCAATCTGTACATGCTTTTACAAAAGGATTTGAATATTCTGGGGGTTATCATTTTTCTAGGGTGGCTTGTAATGAAGTCTCCAGATTATTTAGGTCAATGGGACTAACTACTTTTGTCACATACTCTTTCAAAACATGAACCTATTTTTGGAGACCTTGCATTTCAGTCTCATCCTGGTCTATATATTTGAACAATTGGTGCATCCTCGGTGTTGCCAGTGCCTTAACACCTTCATGGGTGGGTTCTCCTAAATCAACCTCCTCCATTATGTAGTCTTCTGGATTTATCTTCACTATACTTTTATTGGGAGGAGGTACCACAACTTGAGCCTTCTACCATCCTTTGTTATCCTATGTCACATATGATATTCTTTATGCAATTTGTCTGGAACCCCCATTGTGGAATGTTTGCCCCAATGTGGGAATATTGTTGGCATAAACTGCATAATTGTTGGCATAACATGTTGAAGGAGTTTTCTACTGGTAAGAACATGATTGATATACATGATAATCATTTATATGTTTTTCATTGATGTCAAACTATTTGGCATGATGTTTTGACTTGTTACCATATCTATCGGAATAAGTAAGGTTCTTGTCAGGTAACTGTTAAGAATAAAAATGGTGGACAAATGAATGATTTGATTGTTTATCAGAGTATGATAAGAAGTTAAGATAAAGGATTCTATTCATAAAAATATTAATTAGTTATGAGTAAAGGTGTAGGTAATTTGATTAAGGTACCTATCGGTAAACTATTGTCTTATCAGTACATTGAATAAAGTCTTATCGGTACAAAGGAAGACTTATCAGAGATAGTGAAGACCTAAAGACAAGTGAAGAAAAGATGATGAATTAATAAGACACAATGACTCAGGAATAATCTAAGGAAATAGGTGATGACACAAAGATTGAGATAAAGCGTATCAAGGAAGTTTTTACAAGAAGAAAATGGTTTATCATTTAGTAAGCTGACAAGGATGTAAATAAAAGAAATATGAATGGTTAGATCATATGTGGAAGATACAGATCGTTGGATTGAAATTTAGGGTCTATGATTGAGGAAACATACTTAAGGAAGAAGGAAGAAGGAATCTGGTATCGCGTTGGAGAAGAAGAATATTGTGGATATCAACGGATCAGAGAAGGATACAAAGAAGAAGAATGAATTGAATTGGTATGTTATTGTACTTCATTGGATCTAAATTAGCAAGGATAGTGTGAACTACAAATCATTTGTTGTTTGTTACTCTCTAACAATTGTGGCAGTAAAATACCTTATCGGGTGACCCTAACAGGTCCATTGTAAAATACTCTAACCAGGTGGAATTCACAAAAGAATGTTTAAAATCCTCTAACCAGATTACTCCTAACAGGGTAAAGACTCTAACAAGTCTCAAGGAAATCCCTTAACCAGGTAGCATTTAATAGTGCTTTTGTAACCCTAATTGGGTGAGCCTTTAATAGGATAGGCTCTTAATCAAGAGTATTTCAGAAGAGTACAAATTTTTGTGCGCATTGTTCTCACACCGTGGTTTTCACCCTAAATGGGTTTCCATGAGATAAATACTTGTGTTATTATTATATGGATGATTTCATATGTTGCATGAATGCTTAATGTTGAGTTAACTGATAATGATGTTATAGGTTAAAATACATCTTAATCGGTAAATCTGTTAAAGAAGTATTGAGACTGTGAAATTAAGTTTGAGTTGGTGATTATTGATTTGCCCCTCTTCTCAGTAATCAATCCTATACTTACAATTGGTATCAGAGCTAAGTTCCCTGATTCAAAAAGTTTAATTGCTTAGGGAAAAGATTTGAAGATGTATAGGAAGGATGCACTCAAGTTTACCAAGGATAATTTCAACACATGGGCAAGAAGAATGAAGTTACATTTGTTAGGACTGTCAGAGACAACAATCGACTATCTTACTGCACAGTACAAACCACATAATGGAATACTTACTGTAGATGATAAAAATGAAATTTTGATACACAACTTAGTAATGATAGAGATTGCAAGTGCCCTAACTAATGTTGAATATAATGATATACGACACATGGATAATGCAAAATATATGTGGGATTAATTAAAGAATAATTATGGAGGTGATGCACATGTTCTAAAAGCTAAAGTTGATAGTTTGAAAGGCAAGTATGATGAAATAAAGATGCAAGATGAAGAAAACATCACACAATATAGTATAAGGATGAAATAGATTATTGCTTCTATCAGAGGAGCTGGAGGAAATTTTGAAGATGATGATGTTGTAAGTAAAATTCTCAGAATACTTACACCCAGGTATGCAATTAGAGTTTCTTCTATTCAAGAGTTAAGATCGATTAATCCAGTCAAAGTCACATTGGACTCATTAATAGGCAAGTTGATTGCATTTGAATTGATTAACTTTGATAATAGTCAACCTATTGATATTGAAGTTTCTTTTCAAGCCTCAACATATAGTGGATCATCTAGAAAAGGAAAAGATATTCATGATTTAGATGACTATGAAGGTTTAGCTGCTGAAGAAAGAGAGTTGGAGGAACTTGAAGCTTTAATAGCCAAGAGGTTTCCCAAAGGAAAATGAAGATATAAAGTGAAAAGACCTATCACATGTTGGAATTGCAAACAGATTGGTCACTTTGCACAAAAATGTCCTAACAAACTGAAAAAGGAATATGATAATGAAAAGAAGGATAAGTACAAGAAATACAAAGCCTACAATAAGAAGAACAAGAAAATGTGTTATGTAGCTAAAGATGAAGATGATGATACTGACTACAATGATGATGAAATAGTATTTTTTGTTGTAAAGGAAGATCCCTCTACCGACAATTCTCAAACCGGTGAAGAACAAGCTTTGATCTCAAGCATGAACTGTAGCAATGTTTGGATAATTGACAATGGTTGCACACTGTTAGAAAGTAAAGTCCACCAAGATAACTGAGAGGGGGGGGTGAATCAGTTATCAGATAATTATAAATTTTATCAACTTCAACAGCATTAAACCATGTAAGCAATATAATTACCAACCATAGAAATATATTCATACACAATTACACAATGACACAAGATATGTTGACTAGGGAACCTCTTGATCAAAGAGTAAACCCTGGTGGGAATGATGCCCACAAAAGATGCACTAATATGAATATTCCTTGTGAAAGGATGGACTCTGTTAGGAGTCTTATGAAATACATTCAGTACATATGAATCCCTGTTAGGAGATTTTGAATCCCTGTTAAAAGATTCTAACCCTGTTAAGAGTTATGGAAGACATAAGGACCCACTACCCAAACAGCTTCAGGGTAAGATCACTGAACACACTGTACAAATAATATTTATATTACTCAACAGAATAATATGTTACCTCTTCTCTGACTGTGTCAAACCGCACTCACTGTTACACCAGATCTCTGTACCTTGCATGTCTTCCTTCTCAAATTCGCTTTCACATTTAGATCTTTTCTTCACTTCATGCATACATCATCACATCCAACCATATTCCACCATATTACAACAAGGAAAAACATTCCTTCCTTTATACCACACTCAAATAATTACAAATGAGTCAGCATACAATTACAAAAATAAAAGTTTCCACACGCTACATCAAAATTACACAAAACTGTCGGCTTCCAACTACAATAATTTTTCATTCATGTGACCTCAAAGTTTGCATTGTCATCCATGTCACTATCAATATGTATTCAACTTCCTTTAACTACAAAAAACCAGATTCCATCCCGATTAGGAGATATCATCCGATTTCCACAAACCATTACTCAGGAACACTGCCTGAATACTGCTTCCACCAAAATGCTCATAACTTCCATGAATAAATAAATCACTTTCTACGCTCTTAATCATAGACATATAACATATCAAAGAGTATATACTCAACATCGCATAGCTCCAATTTCAATATCCCATGTGCGCTAATCCAAACTCTATCTGCTTCTTTGCAAGTCTCCAAAAGATCACTATGTTGACATCAATGACAATCATAGTCATGAATGCAACAACAACTACTACAGAATGGTTGCCAAACATTTAGCATTCATTCCTAACAATCTCCCCCATTGGCATTGATGGAAACATAGATGAAATTCAATGTTCCAAAAATCCAACACTGCTACTCCAAATCCTCTTCATCAATCAAATCTTGCTTCGTTATCCTATTCAATTCTCTCCAACAGATTTTTCAGATGGTTTTTCATGTATACTTCTCCCCCATTAACATCAATGATAGAAATTTCATCATTATGTCAACAACAACTCCGATGTCAAAAGACACTATTCAGAAAATACATTCACTAGAGTCCTCATGACTCAACTCAGATACACATACTCCCCCATAGAGGAAGTACCAACATCCAGTCCAGAAGAAAGATAAGGCTCATATACCACTAGACGAATGCAACCAACTGCATCACTTCTCAAAAGTAGGCTGGGGCATAACCCCAAGCATACCTCTCAGATACTCAAATGTATCCTTAGGCAAAGGCTTTGTGAATATATCTGCTATCTGCTCCTTTTTACTTATGTACTCAAGTTTGACTTCTTTATCAGCAACTTTCTCTCTTACAACATGATACTTGATCTCTATATGCTTTGTCTTAGAATGTAATACATGATTCTTAGACATACTAACTGTGCTGGTGTTGTCACAATATATGACAATAGGTTCAACAAACTTTATTCCAATATCCTTCAGCATTTGCTTCATCCAAATTATCTAGTTACAATTGTTTGCTGCTACTACATATTCTACTTCTGTTGTGCTCTGTGAGATACAATTTTGCTTCTTGCTTAGCCCAGAAACCAATCTTCCTCCAAGGAAAAATGCTCCACTGCTGGTGCTTTTCTTATAATCAACACTACCTCCCCAATCAACATCTGTATATGCACATAGGGTAAAGTCATTAGATTTTTCATACCACAATCCATAGTCCATTGTGCCTCTTAAATATCTCAGTATCCTCTTTACTACTGCATAATGTGATTCTCTAGGTTCATCTTGAAATCTTGCTACAATTTCAACTGAATGTGCTATATCAGGTCTTGTATGTGTCAAATACTGCAATCCTCCAATCATAGATATGTATTTCTTCTATTCCACTACAGGACTCTCATCTGTGCTAGATAACTTATGTCCAGTCACCATAGGTGTTCCAACTGGTTTACAATTGTCCATTCCAAATCTCTTCAACAAGTCATTTAGGTACTTTGTCTGACTTACAAAGATACCATCATTATTTTGTGTTATCTGCAACCCCAAAAAGTATTTCATTTCACCAATCATACTCATTTCAAATTCAGCCTTCATTTCATCAGCAAATTTGTCACTAGCTTCATCTTCTCCTCCAAAGATAATGTCATCAACACAAATAACTATAACCAACAAACCATTTTCAATTTCTTTTGTGTACAGATTGCTATCAGTTGTTCCTTTTGTAAATCCCAACTTTAACAAATACTTGTCCAATCTTGCATACCAAATTCTAAGTGCTTGTTTAAGTCCATATAAAGCTTTCTTCAGTTTACATACCATGTCTCCTTCTTGAGTCAAAGGACATCCTTCAGGCTGCTCAATGTAGACTTCTTCTTCTAATTCTCCATTCAGAAATGCTGACTTCACATCCATCTAATATACTTTAAATTACTTGTAAGCTGCATAATCCAAAAACATTCTCACTGCTTCAATTCTTGCAACATGTGCAAAGCTTTCTTCATAGTCAATTCCTTCTTGCTGTGAGTATCCCTTACATACCAATCTTGCTTTGTTTCTTACTACTTCTCCTTGTTCATTCATCTTGTTTCTAAATACCCATTTAATTCCAATAACATTCTTGTCTTTAGGTCTAGGGACCAATTCCCATGTCTTGTTCTTTTCAATTTGATCTAGTTCTTCTTTCATAGCATTAGTCCAACTTTCATCTTCACAAGCTTCACTAGTAGTTTTAGGTTCAATTTGAGAAATCAAACATAATTGTTCTTGTACCTTATTCTGAGTTAGAACTCCCCTTTTGATGCTTTCAATAATTTGTCCAATAGGATGATTTCTTAATAAACTCTTGCTAGGTGTCACTATCTCAGATCTCACTTCAGGTGCAGGCTCTTCAATGACTTCATTATGGCTTTCATTCAACAAATCACTGTCAGTCTCATAAAATAATTCAGTAGATCCAGTATTAGGTTTAGGACAAGCTTCTTCATCTGATTCATAATCAAGCATTCTTTCCTAAATTTTGAACTTTTCATCAACTTTAACATTTGCACTTTCAACAATAGTCTTAGTTCTTTTATTGTAACATCTATAGGCTTTTCTTTTCAAAGAATATCCAAGAAATATACCTTCATCACTTCTAGGATCAAACTTTCCAATATCATCATCCATCTTTATATAACATTTGCTTCCAAAAATTCTAAAATACTTAACTGAGGGTGCATGTCCAAACCATAATTCATAAGGTGTCTTGTCTGTGTTTGCTCTGATTTATACTCTGTTCATTGTATACATTGTTGTGTTCACTGCTTCTCTCCAGAATATCTTCGCCAAATCATTCTCAAATAACATAGCTCTTGCTGCTTCAGTTACTGATCTGTTTCTTCTTTCTGCAATACCATTTTGTTCAGGTGTTCTAGGGGCTAAGAACTGTCTCTTAATGCCATTTTCTTCACAAAAGGTGTTAAACTCTCTAGAAGTAAATTCTCCACCTCTATCAGATCTCAAACATTTAATCTTCATTCCAGATTCATTCTCAACTTTATTCTTAACAATCTTAAACTTATTAAATGCTTTAGATTTTTCTTTAAGAAATGCAATCCACATCATTCTTGTAAAATCATCAACAAGAATCATAAAATACCTTTCTCCATAGAATCCTCTAGTCCTAGTAGGACCACTCAAATTTGTATGAACAATTTCTAGCTTTTCTGCAGATGTAAACTTCTTACTGGGAAAAGAAATTCTCTTCTATTTAGCCATCACACATTCTTTGTAAATCATGTTAGTAGGCTTCATAATTTTAGGCAAATCTCTTACTGCAAGTGTAGTACTTACTTTCACAATGTTGTCAAAGTTTATATGACAAAACCTTCTATTCCATAACCAAATGTCATCAATCTTAGTATTCAAACATGTCATCTCAGTAGGATTCAATTGAAATACATTACCTCTGGTTCTAGATCCAGTTCCAATCAGATTTCCATCTTTATCCTTTATCACACAAGTTTTCTCAGTAAACCAAACTTGATATCCCTTATCAACTAATTGTCCAACACTCAAAATATTATGTTTCAATCCATCCATAAAATAAACATCATCAATATTAGTCTTTCCATCAAGAGTAATAGATCCTATAGCTTTAATCAAACAAGGTGCATTGTTTCCAACTCTAACAAATCCTCCATCATATTCGTTAAATTTTATGAACTTTTTCATGTCTCCAGTCATATGATGTGAACAACCACTGTCTATAATCCAATCAGCTTTCTTTTCAACTTGAGAAACTAATGCTTTTTCTTCCTTAACATCAGTTTCAAGATTTTCTTCTTTAATTGCTACAAATCCTATGTCATCATTATTCTCAGTATCACTTTCACTTAGAGTTCTTTCTATACTAGCTTCAAGATCTTCATCATTAGCATAATAACATTCCTTAGATCTTCTAGGTTTGAAATTATTTCTATACTTTTTAACTCTCTTAGGGAATTTAGATGCAAAATGACCATTTTCTTGACAAGTCCAACATTTAAATATTTTCTTACCATCTAGTTCTCTCTTCACAAGCAAGGCAATACCTTCTTCAATCTTCTTGTCTTCTTCATTTCTAGATCTGTTGCTGCCAGCATAATCTCCGCTCACACTGATGCTTCTTGAAAAATTAGGGCGAACACTAAGAGCACTGAATGTTGTCTCCATTCTAGGTAAGTCTCCTAATAACCTCAGGTTTATCTCTGCTACTTCCAATCTTCCAAGAAGAGTCTCTCTTGTAAAGTTTTTAGTACAAGGTATAACTTGTTCAATCATATGTGTTGTCTACTTAAATACAGGAGTCAATGTCCTCAGAATTTTCCATATCACTTCATTCTTTATCTTTGTTCCTCCACAAGATTTTATGCTTGTAACAATTTCTGACATTCTACCAATATAGCTTCTAACAGATTCATCTTCCAACATTCTTATATCTTCAAATGCACATATCCAATTATGTAATCTAACTCTTTTTGCATGTTCATCACCTTCAAAAGTAGAGTCTAAAGCTTTCCAAATTTCATGAGATTTTTTCAAACATTTTACCTGACTATACTCATTCTCCGGAAGGGCTGTCAAAAGTGCTTCTCTTGCAAGTATGTTACACATAAATAGATCTCTCTCATCAGCAGTACATGTTTCAATATTGTCCTCTTCAATGATAGTCTTATCATTCTTTGTAATCAACCAATAAACTAGTCCTAAACATAGTAGGTGTGTCTTCATTTTTTCTTTCCAGCTGTCAAAATTTACTCCATCAAACTTAGGGCTTTCTTTCCTAAAATTTTCCATGGATCTCCTTAAGCTGTTAAACTTATTTTTCAAGGACCTGCCACTCTGATACCAATTGTTAGAAAGTAAAGTCTAGCAAGATTACTGAGAGGGGGGGGGGGGGGGGTGAATCAGTTATCAGATAATTATAACTTTTATCAACTTCAAAAACATTAAACTATGTAAGCAATATAATTACCAACCATAGAAAGATATTCATACACAATTACACAATGACACAAGATATGTTGACTAGGGAACCTCTTGATCAAAGAGTAAACCTCGGTGGGAATGATGCCCAAAAAAGATGCACTAATATGAATATTCCTTGTGAAAGGATGGACTCTGTTAGGAGTTTTATGAAATACATTCAGTACATACAAATCTCTGTTAGGAGATTTTGAATCCCTGTTAAAAGATTCTAACCCTGTTAAGAGTTATGGAAGACAGAAGGACCCACTGCCCAAACAACTTCAGGGTAAGATCACTGAACACACTATCCAAATAATATTTTTATTACTCAATAGGATAATATGTTACCTCTTCTCTGACTATGCCAAACTGCACTCACTGTTACACCAGATCTCAATTTCAGATCTCTATACCTCGCATGTCTTCCTTCTCAAATTCGCTTTCACATTTAGATCTTTTCTTCACTTCATGTATACATCATCACATGCAACCATATTATACCATATTAAAACAAGGAAACACATTAATTCCTTTATACCACACTCAAATAATTACAAATGAGTTGGCATACAATTACAAAATAAAAGTTTCCACACGCTACATCAGAATTACACAAAACTGTCGGCTTCCAACTACAATAATTCTTCATTCATGTGACCTCAAAGTTTGCACTGTCATCCACCTCACTATCAATGTGTCTTCAACTTCCCTTTAACTGTGCAAAACTAGATTCCATCCCAATTAGGAGATATCATCCGATTTTCACAAACCGCTACTCAGGAACACTGCCTGAATATTGCTTCCACCAAAATGCTCATAACTTCCATGAATAAATGAATTACTATCGACACTCTTAACCATAGACATATAACATATCAAAGAATATATAATCAACATCGCATAGCTCCAACTGCAATAGCCCACGTGTGCTAATCCAAAATCTATCTTCTTCTCTGCAAGTCTCCAGAAGATCACTGTGTTGACATCAATGACAATCATAGTCATGAATGCAACAACAACAGCTACATAATGGCTGCCAAACATTTAGCATTCATTCCTAACACACACATCATGTGACTAGAGATAAGAACAAATTCATAACTTTGGAACATTGTGATGAAGGTTCAGTCAGATTTGGAAATGGTTCTCCCTGTGTAATCAAAGGTAAAGGTTCTATTGTTTTAACTGACGATATAACTTGTGAAGATGTCTATTGGGATGATAGATGAAAGTATAATTTTCTAAGTGTATCTCAAAATAACATAGGATTCAAATTTGAGTTTAGTAATGGAAAATGCAAGATATTGGAAAAGACTAGTGAATTGATTGCTATTGGTGAACAGAAAAAAGGTAATATTTTCAAGCTGAATACTACGTTTGGTCATTGTTTAATTGCGAAAATAGAAGAAAGATGGTTATGTCATAAAATACTTTATCATGTGAAATTTGATAGTTTGGTAAAAGTTAGAAAAAATAAAAGTGTCAGAGGAGTACTGATACTGAGAAAACCAAAGAATGTCAACTAGGGAAGATGACTAGTTCAAGTTTTTCAAGTAAAGTCTATTCTACTGAACATATTTTAGACTTAGTACACAAATTTATGTGGTGATAAGTACTTCATACTATTTGTTGATGACTAAAGAATGATGTTGTCATATTTTTAAAAGTAAAATCATAAGCTTTTGATATGTTTAAAATGTATAAAGAAAGAGTTGAGAAGGAAACTAGAAAATATTTTTAATGTATTAGATCGGATAGAGGAGGTGAATTTGCTTCAAATGAATTTAATGAGTATTGTGATGAACATGGAATCAAAAGACAATTAACTGCACTGAGAACACCTCAACATAATGGAATTGTAGAAAGAAGAAAAAAATATATTGTTGAATGTGTCAGAACTTCGTTGAATTAGAAAAGAGTTGCACAAAAATTCTAGAGAGAAGTTGTTAGCACTGCAGTATATACATTGAACCAAGTACAAGTCAAGAAAGGAACAAATAAGACATCGTACAAACTCTGGTATGGACAAACACCTAATGTAACCTATTTTAAGATATTTGGAAGAAAATATTATATCAAGAAAGATGAAATGAAAGGAAAATTTGACACAAAAAGTGATGAAGGAATATTTCTAGGATTTTCTACCAAAAGAAAGGCCTACAAATGTTTGAACAAAAGGACAAACAAAATGATAGAAAGCACCAATGTAATGATTGATGAGTTCTCAGAACAGAATGAGAAAGACAATGGAAAGAAACCAAAAGGATATAGTGAATTGATCTATTTTAAATTTGAAACAAAAATAGAGCAAGCAAGTACAGGAACCGATAATGCTCAACTGACAACACACCAACAATCGAGAATGGAACAACAAGGTGAAACTAGTGAAAGAAATGAACATATTTAGAATACGAAGTTAGTAACACCAAGAACCATAAGAGGAAACCATAGCTTGTCAAATATAATTAGAGAGGGGAATGAAGGAGTATTAAAAAGAAGTCAATTAAGAGCTAGAGACAATACATGTTTACTATCAGATACAAAGATGAGAATGGTTAAAGATGCATTAAAAGATAATGATTGGTTGCAAGAAATGAAGGAAGCATTGAATAGATTGAGAAGAACAAAACATGGTCATTAGTACCCAGACCAAAAGACAAAAATGTTATCGGTACTAAATGGGTTTTCAGAAATAAACTAAATGAGAATTGTGAAGTGATTAGAAATAAAGAAAGACTGGTATGAAAAGTATAAGAATTTGCCTAAGGCAAAGAATAAAAGCCAAGATCTAGAAGCTCAATAGATAGCACAAGAGAGATAAGATAATATGATCAAATGAAGAATTCAATAATGATCAAATGATAATGAATAATTGATTATAGCTAATTGAATTGATTACAAAGTAGGAGTGCCTGAATATATAGGCAATGCAATAAGACTACATGATAAGGAAATGATAAGATATCACCCACACTAGGTGGAATCACATGTCCACCAAAGGTGGATCATCCTCCATTGTATATAAAAGTATGTGCACCATGTGCAACAATGAGAGGATGATAATGTGATAAGAGTACTAAAGGTGGATCTCACAAACAAAGAGGTATGTGATGACAACTATCACACCTAAAGTGGAAATTCTCCTAACCATGTGCTAAAAAGAAATGCAAACTCTTAGGTGTCACAATGACAACTAATATGCAAATGCATTATCCTAAGTAAACTTAAGTAAATTGTAATTACTAATATTTAATTACACCAACACCCCCCCTTAAATGCAACTTAGGGGAATGAACTTAAGATCACAATGCAAGATGGGTCCCGGCTACTAGGCCATGTTAGGTACCCATGTAAAAAATGAAAGAACAATGCAATCTCTCATAAAGTGGAGAAAGAGGGAAAACCTCATGGGAAAAACCCTCCCCCAAAAAGAGAGATGAATACAATATGCATGCATGGATGAAGTAATCAAGACCCCCCAATTATGACATACATCATGCATATACAATAAATAATCCCCCCATAGGAAGGAAATAAGGAGACATGATATCCCCCCCATAATGAGTAATCTCCTCCAAGGATGGTAAGTGCTTGAAGACAAAACATAGTCCAATGCCTAAAAATAACATTTCTCCTCTTAGGAAGAAGATACACCAAGTATAGATGTAAGAAGGCTTCCCATTGTGGATAGGAAGTAGGAAGGGGAATCCAAATGAAGTATGATGTCTCTGAAGTATGCCCAAGTATCACCATGTCCTTGGTTGATGAAGATTCCACGAACCAATCAGGATAAATCCCAGTAGAAGAAGGTGAAAAACAAGGAACCAATGATAACTGATCCGTGTAAGAATTTGGATCAAACTCCAAAGACAAATATGCCTCCTCAAATGAAGTAGAAAGAGAAGCAAGAAATCCCCCCCCTCAATGTAGAATGTACACCCATGATAGATGCACCTGGATCAATGTAGAAACTGCACCAAGAAAACTGAATGATGTTCCTCCCCTTAGGAAGAAACAAGTCCATAGGTGGATCAATGAATCCTCCCCAATCTCTAGGAAGAATACTCAAAATGTGTGATGTCTCAGGAAACTGAATAAGAATCTCCAACACATGAGTATGGTCAACCTTAACCATGCGATGTGACATCTCAAGTGAAGTTTGAGACTCATGAAAACCAATCTCCAAAGAGTCAAATGTCTTCTCTGAAGTTAAAGAGATGTCCTCCAAATGTTGTATCAAGGGATCCATAATCATGTCAATCTTGAAAGAAGGATCAAGTGGAGAGTGAAGATGAGGGTCAACATGCTCCCTCGCAACAATTGAAGAAGGATCATCCTCAACAAAGAGAAGATGAATGCCATCAATGAAGTCTCCCAAATTTGAAATGTAGGACTCCACAAACAAACCTACAATGTCTGTCAAGTAGGCATCCCATGGAACTATAACTGGAAGACAAGGAATATCTTGCTGCACTGAATCACAAGAGCCAATGGCTATAGGAAGACATGCATCATCAAGAGATGTGATCTTAGTAGGAGGAGAAGGAGCTACAACTAGAGGTTCTGGACATTTTGGAAGTGGAGGAATATGTGGATCTCCATACATTTCCCAAAGAAAAGTCCAAAGATCAAGAATATTTTCTGTCTCATCATCATAGTCATCAAGGGAATCCATAACATCCATATCCATATTCCAATAGATAACCTTAATAACTTATGAGTAAGAGTCCCAATCGAAAGAAGGACTTTTAGGTCTCAACTCAGACAAATAGGGCAATAGGTTATGCTCACTAAGATGAGCAAGAACCAATTCACTCCATTGCTTATAGTTTCCTCTTGTCAAATTAATTAAACCATCCATGATGTACTTCTCACATGAAACAATGAGATCAAAAAATTAATGCACCCCCCAAAATGCAATGAACCAAAGAACCCCCCCAAAATAGATGATTTTGGCACTTTATATATAGTGCGTGTACAATTGCCACTTGCCAAAATGAACCAAAGTGGACTTCTAATTTTGATAATTACAAAAAAAAAATGAAGCTATTGTAGACTCATACAATTAAGACACAAGACCACTCAAGGATCCAACAAATTATAAGTGCCAAAAATAGGCCAAAATAGACCAAATTCTGAAAGTACTATGTCCACTTAGAATTTTTCCAAATTGATACTAGATCTAGAAAGTAGACAAAAAATAATGAACTTTAAAAAAAAATAGCACCTGAAAATGTGTACATATGAGCCCAAACGAAGCCTCTAAAGTTGTAAAAATCAATATTTGCAATTTTCAAAAAATATCAGAAACATAGATCAGAAATCACCTGCACCATTGTGTAGATCATGAAATTCTACCCCAAAACAAAAAAAATTGTTGGAAAAAAAGAGTCCGGATGACTGAGATATCGCTGTTTGAAAATTACCTCTGAAATTATTTTTTCTGAATTGCTGCCGCCGAACATTGAAAATTCAAATGGCTCTAAAATTTTCTTTAGATATCCAATTTGGATGAAACAAAATTTGATTTAGGGGTTTTTGGACCTCCTCAATGTGATGCCAACCTCTGATTTGCACCAGCAAGCTTCAATTTTGACCTGCAATAAAAATCTCTCATAATAGGCTATAGAATGAAACTCCTACGACTCTAATACCATGTAAGAATTTGCCTAAGGCAAAGAATAAAAGCCAAGATCTAGAAGCTCAATAGATAGCACAAGAGAGATAAGATAATATGATCAAATGAAGAATTCAATAATGATCAAATGATAATAAATAATTGATTATAGCTAATTGAATTGATTACAAAGTAGGAGTGCCTGAATATATAGGCAATGCAATAAGACTACATGATAAGGAAATGATAAGATATCACCCACACTAGGTGGAATCACATGTCCACCAAAGGTGGATCATCCTCCATTGTATATGAAAGTATGTGCACCATGTGCAACAATGAGAGGATGATAATGTGATAAGAGCACTAAAGGTGGATCTCACAAACAAAGAGGTATGTGATGACAACTCTCACACCTAAAGTGGAAATTCTCCTAACCATGTGCTAAAATGAAATGCAAACTCCTAGGTGTCACAATGACAACTAATATGCAAATGCATTATCCTAAGTAAACTTAAGTAAAGTGTAATTAGTAATATTTAATTACACCAACACAAAGGTTATGCACAAGAAGGACTAGATTATGGAGAGACGTTTGCACATGTTGCTAGATTGGAAGGAGTCATAATATTGTTGGCTTATGCTAACTGCAAAAGGTTTAAAGTTTATCAAATGGATGTGAAATCTGATTTTCTAAATGGAATACTAGAAGAAGAAGTCTACATTGAACAACCTGAAGGATTTTTTGCAAAAGAAGGTAAATACTTATTTTGCAAGTTGCACAAAGCATTATATGATCTAAAGCAAGAACCAAGAGCATAGTATGAAAGACTACACTCTTATCTTATTAAGATTGGATTTGAGAGAACAAATGATATCAATAATGTTTATTTGAAAGCTAAGAGTAAGGATAAAGGGTTGATTTTTGAAATATTTGTTGATGATATAATCTTTGGAGGAAATGATTTAATGAGTAAAGCTTTTGCTGAAGAAATGAGGAAAGAATTTGAAATGTCTCTAATGGGAGAAATAAAATTCATTATTGGATTACAAGTACACTGTTGGACTTTTTATTCAAAGGTGAGTACTGAGAGGGGAGGGGTGAATCAGTACTATAAAACACTTTTAAACAAATTAACCTTGCTTTCTTAACCATTTATTGATTCCATAGCTTTTGCATGCATCTCATAAAACATATAACAGATATAACATATAACACAACACAAATATTTGGTATCACATAAATCCTTGTTAGAGGATAAAAAATACAGTGGGGATGACACCCACAAGACTTCACTAATACAGAATAAAGTTTGTTCGGTTAGAGTTACAATGTTTAGCTATTTCTAATAGCTTACTCTGTTAAGAGTATTAACCTAGTTAAGAGTCTTTAGATTATTAAGTCTACCTTGTGAAAGGATTTTACAATTCTAATCTAAGAACTGCACTTGGTTAAAGGATTTACAATATAAGATCTGTTAGGATTTGATCAGTTAAGAGACTTTATAATTCTGATTACTCTTTAATCAGTAATACTAAATTATCTATTAAACTTGTATCAAACATATGCATATTAGACTCTTTATGCTCATTAACTCATTACCTCATACTATGTACATTTCACAATAACAATTCAGTACTCAGTAGATTCACTTCTGAATCACAATCTCTATTTGTTGTTCACTACTCTGTACTTGTTGATTTCTCTTCTTGTCACCTTCTCAATAATCTTCTTCATACATGCAATCTCCTCTTGCATTCATACATGTCACAATGATCTTCATACTTTGATCCATTTACATACAATTCTAGAAGTGGTGCTAGGTGTTCTAGAACCATCTCTACAAGCAGTGCTAGCATTGGTTACTCCTCCAATGCATATTCCATACTTTATTCTCATTGGTAGATCTCACCTCGTAATCATGTGTAATCATCATGTTTTACAATCTCCTCGATATTTGTAAACCATTTTATGTTTGGTGTCCAGGTTCAATGTACTTAAAGATTCTCCTTGTGCCACCCTGCTATGCTCGGTAACAAGTTTTCTCTAACTCGGTAACTAACTCCTCTTCTCGGTTTGGTTGATGTCATTTCTCGGTGCCTATACTTGATTTTCCTTTATTGAAATTCCCCGTTCCTTTATTTCCTTTACCAAAATTCCCTTTTCCTTTATTTCCTTTACCGAATAGCTTTCCCTGCTTTACCAACTTGTCTCTCCTTCATTACCAAATGACTTTGACAAACAATATAACTTCCTCATAAATAATGAAAAATAAATAAATCTTAGGAGTATCAATCCCCCCATTTTGCATTAGCTTGGTATGTTTGTTAAAAAATTCAAAGTCATCAACAAAATTCAAAATTTATCCTTTTCCATATATCCATTCCTCGGTAAACATATTACCCCCCCTTGAAGTAATAATTCCTATACATATATCCTTCCATATACATATATTCCTCTTTTTGTATATTTTCAACTATATTATATATTCCCCCCCTTTTTTTTTTTATCAAAAATGCCAAAATAAGAACTTTTTTTTCTGTTGTGGGGATCTTGTCAAAAATAGTTTTGTACTTATCATGTGCATCCTTGAGTAATGCCTTCCACATGTCCTTAAGTGTCTGTAACACTATGATTTTCTCGCTTAAATCTGTTGTCAAACTTACCATACTATCCATAGCACTGACATCCAGTGTGCTAACCAAATCTTTGGCCTTGTGAATCTGTCTCTGCAGTGATTCTATATATGGTATCAAAATTGTTTGGAGTTCTAGTAGATCCATTCTGATTTGATTCTCCTCCTTTCTTAACACATATTGCACTCCCATCAAGTACTTCGACCTTTCATAATATTCTTTTATAGACTTAGGCTCCATGGAAATTTTTGATAATTGCTCGGTGAGCTCTTTTTCCACATTATTATATTTCTCTCTTATGTCTTTGGTGAAATTGGAAATCAAACAAATTTGTTGAAATAATAATAAAAATTGATTGCAACTCATATTCCAATTCATTAGCTAACTCAGAAAGAGTTACCTTTTCTAATGAAACTAATTGAAGAAGTTCTTCAATCACTTTTGTTTCCATTTCCTTCTTGTGAACTTGCAGCATATACTCGGTTGTATCTATGCTAGGCTAGTTTACCTGACTTACGAATTCTCTTAATTGACTATAGATTTCTCCTTTTTCATTTATTGTGACCTTGGGTATAATATCATTCAAAATACCTTTCACTTGTTCCAATACATCTATTTTCTGCTTCTTTGCTATTAATTTGTCTTGTGCAGCTTTTCTCTTCAATAAATCTCCAGACTCTGAGAGTTCCTTTGGGCTCAAGGTTAAGATATCAACCTTAGTAATAACAATAGGTTCACTAATATCAACCTCTTTCTCAGATTTTCTCTTCTTTTATTCTCCCTTAGAAGTAGATGTATTCTTTGCATCTGATTGTGTAGATGTATTCTCTTTTTCTTTCTTGTGCTATTCTTCTTTCTTCTCTTGTTTCTCTACTTTATTTTATTCATTTTTGTCCTTTTATTTCTCTTCTTCTTATGTCTGTTGTTGTCCTATAGTATCAGTAGGAGTTACCAACTCTTCATTCTGACCTTGTGTAGACTCGGTCTCAATTTCTTTTCTTAGTTTCATTTTCTAGCTTTGTGGGGGCATCAATTTAAGTGGGTACTTCCCTTGTAGCCTCTAAGATAACTTCCTCTAACATAGAAAAATTTACAATCTGCTCAATAATTGGATCTTCTGCCATCAATATTTCCTTGGCAGAATCATCAACATCCATAACTTTTGTTTCTATGGCCTCAATTTCCATAATATCTTCATCTACTTTTATTGTTTCATCTGAATCTTGCTCAGTTATGTCCTTAATAATAACTTCTTGATTTGTTATCAATTCAATAGGTTTAGACTTGTCCTCTTGTTCTTTGACTCCTTCTATAGTCGGTTGATCCATAGAGAAGATCTTTCTCCAAAGTTCATCAGTGTCTTTTTGGAATTCTTCCAATTTATCGATCATGATGGTCAATGATCTTCCCTTTACTCAAAATATTTTTGAGTATTCTTGTAAGGTATCTTTGATTCCTTTCTTTGTTAGGTCCGAGATAGTAATTGCAAGGGACCTTTCTCTCATTTCTTTCTCAACAACAAGTGCATACTTCCATCTGGCATCAATTTTATGATATAATTCTCTTTCAAGATTCAACGCTACTTCAACATGTGTTATTCTAAATTTATGTAAAGTTACAATAATAGTTTCTTCAATTTTATTCTTATCTTCATCATTTATCTTGTCATACTTTAACTGTTTCATAGCCAAATAACCACCATATTTCCCAAGTGTCTTGAGCAATTCATCAAGACTCTTCCCTTTACTTGGTACAACCTTGAATTGTGATAGGTCTTCGGACTCAGTATCACTCTCTTTGTGTAGCTTCAAATTCCTTCTAGGCCTTCCTGTAGCCTTTTTTTCTCTAACATAAGTCCTTTTTTTTACTAGCTCTACTTCTTCTTTCTTCTTTACTCTCAGTGTGGAGGTAGACCTTATAGATGGTCTAACACCGATTGGGCTAGGGGTTCTTTCTTCAATTTTATATTTTTCCCTTTGGGCTATCAAGGCTCAAAAACATCTTCATCATCAACAACAATACCCAAATTCTCAGATAATGTGTTTACCATTTTGCTTATTTTTCTGATTGCCTTAGGTATCAATATACCTATCCTTATTTTCTCTTTTACCTCTTCAAATGTTGCATATCGAGTTGAACTTCTATAAACTAGTTTCTCCTATAGTCCTTTTATTTGAAGTGCAACAACATCAATGTTCATCTCATAACCCATAGGTGGTAACCACTCGATTCTAGGCTCTACAACTCTTATGATACATATGTCGATATCAACCTCAAACAGATCTCATTTTGTATTGTTTCACTAATTGAGGTGGAATTCTAAATCTCTTGTGCATTCTAGTTTGAAATTTACTAAAATAATCATTCATGATCAAATAAAAAATTGTCTCCTATGCCTTGAATAAACTCACTAATCTGATAAACAATCAATTTATCTGCTTTCCAAGTTAGTTCACTGACTGTTGGGAAAAAGTTTTGAAAATAGAAGAAAATGCATACCAGAAGTGGACTAAACTTCAAAATATTTGACTTTGCTTTCCTTATTGTATTAATGTTGTTGTCTAGCTACTTCAACAATATTTCACAAAGATCTATCTTCATATCATTTTTGACAATTTTATAAGCTATGCCAACTGCTCCATAGGGTACACTGTCTACCTTAAATGATTGAAATATTCAGCAAGATATGATGTTGGACACAAAATTCAATTTAGGATCCTCAACAGTAGATAACTTCAATCCTCTTCCATCCCAGTTGGATTTGGTAAGCTCACATAGCTTTTTCTTATCAGTCTTCTTGTATGCCCTTGGTCTATCATCGACTGAAAATCCAGTGACTATGTGCAAGACATCTTTTGTGATCTTTACTAGTCCATCGAGTCACATGAACCGATCATGCGCTTAGCTTAATACTATCCTCATCCATTCATGTTTGAATACTATTTGCATATGCATAGAATGGAACAAACCCTTAGTCTGCAAATGTGCCTGGTCTCTCTTCAAATTCCCATTCACACAGATTTTTGTATGATGTGTCAATATCTCCTTGGCATATGTGTTCAATTTTGTAGTGGATGAAAGTGAAAATGTCTTGAATCAAAATAGCCCTTGGTTATCCCAAAAGGTATGACTAACCTCTCATACAACCCTTCCTTTGTCTTGAAATAATTTTTCCATTCATCTCCTTCTCTGAACCAAATCTGATGATATCCACTCTTCAGAGCTATCTTTGAAAAATACACAACTCTGCTAAAATAGTCCATAATATCATCCATCTATGGCAATGTAAACCTATACTTGATTGTGATCTTATTTATAGCCCTAGAATTTGTACACATCCTTCATTCTTTATTATTCTTTAGTGCTAATATTTTTGGTACAAAACATGGACTCAGACTCTCTCAAATCAACCCCTTCTGCAATAACTCATGTACTTGTCTTTTTAACTCTTCACTTTCTATTGGTGTCATTCTGTGTGCTGCCTTATTGGACAAACTGGCTCCTGAGATCAAGTCCATATGATAACTGATCTTCCTTCCAGGTGGTAATCCATCAAGCACATTATTGGATACAATATCCTAAAACTCATTTAACAAATATGCAACTTCTACAAGTACATCTTCTACTTCTTCTTTAACAGCTTTTGGGATTAAAGAAAAACACATATGCTCATGCCTCATATCCTCTAGAAATATTATTCCATCAACAAAACTTATTCTTGCATTACTACATACCTTTTCTTCTATGTCTTTCAATGGCTTTAGCTTATGTCGCACTTCATCCTTTGTCAGGTAATAGGTATCACATGACCATCATGTACAACACACCTGTCAAAATATCACAGCCTACCCAATAACATATGGCATGCATCCATAGGTATGATATCACATAGTACCTCATCATGGTATCCCCCAATCTTGAACTTCACTAGGCACTGTTCATTAACCATGAACTTGTGGTCATCCTGCACCAAGGCGATACAGTATGGATGTGGGTGTTTTTGCCTCTTGAGCTTTAACTTTGTGACCATCTCTTATGAAACCAAATTATTAGTGCTTCCAAAATCAATAATCACATCACACCATTTATCTTCACACTTGCACCTGGTGCAAAACAAGCTCCTCATTTTCGCAGGTTCATTCTCACCACTCAGAAAGACTCTTCTGTTAACTAGGACTTCTCCTCTTTCAACATCTTTAGAATGTGATGATTTGGCATCTTCATCAACATGTGCAACTCTAGCCTAGCCTTCAGTTCTCCTATCTATCCTTCCTTGGCATTGAGGACATTCATATGCCATATGACCTTCTTCTCCATAGTGAAAACATGTTCCACGGAAGCCTCCTCTTCCTGGTCCTGGTCCTCTTCCTCTTCCTCTCTGATCTTTATTATTCTGATCATGAAAATGATTGAAATTTTTTCTTGTCTGATTTTGATGGCTACTGGCCTCATCCTTCTTTTTCTAATCTTCTTTTTGGCCTCCATAAGACCATCCATTGGATCTTCCACCACGACCTCTTCTGCTTTGCCTTCTCTCAAACTTCTTGTTCAAATTTTCTTCTACAATTAGGGAAAACTAGTATGCCTCTTCAATATCATTCATTCATATCAAATTCAACTCCTCCCGAATACTCGGTCTCAACCCATTAAGGTAACGGGAAACTTTCTCCTTATCAGCTTTTGCATGGCCTGTTCTGATGGGGACATGATAGAACTCCTCTGTATACTCCTGAACAGATCTCCCTACTTTCTTTAACCCATGCATTTCTTCAATAGATCAAGCTCATAGTCAATGGGAATGAATTTTTGCTTCAATTTATCTACCATTCAATCCCATCTTGTGATTTTCTCCATTTCTCTTCTATTTCACTCCAATTGAATCTCTTGCCACCAAATTTTTGTATGACCCTTCAGTCTAGCCTTCACAAACTTGACCCTATCAGGATACTTGTTATCTTCATACTCAAAATATTCTTCTAATTCATTGATCCAGTTGATCAACTCCTCTGGGTTAAGATTTCTTGAAAATGTAGGAACCTCAATCTTAGGTCTTTTCCCAATCTTGGAAATGGCCCTGAAAAGCCTTTCTTCCTCTTGGTTTAAAATTTCACCTTCCCCTTGTTGGTCAAAATTTCCTTCTTCTTCGGCGTCATCCTCACTTTCATCTCTGATTGCAAGATTTATTCCTCTGTGAATATCTTCTTTCAATGCTCACACTTGTCTCTGGAGGGCTCTAACCTCAGGTGACATACCTCCAACTCTTCTACCAGGTTCCCTTCGTGGAGGAATTTTCATGCTTATCGTTGAAACCCTAAACCATAGTCTTGGTGTAAACTACCTCATAGTCGGCGATTTGTCTAAACACTTAGGAACTCCTGTTTTGATACCACTTAATGAAGGGTTCTCCCCTTAATACCACAAACACATAACAAAAATAGAGACACAACAACAATTTGGAAGAAGAGAAAATGGTCTTCTTATTATCTCTACAAGTGTGGAATTACAAATTTTAGAATTACAATATGCAAAGCCCCATGGGCATTTTCCTTATAATATTCTATAAGACAAAGTCCTGAATAACCACCTAGAACTGCCCTAGAAAACATAATGGGCCTTCCTTATATAGACAATTTTCCACCACCCGAGAAGGTTCCATAATTTTAGCCATTAAGGCTGAATGCCTTTAGAATGATTTTATTTTTTATTTTTATTACATTAGGGTTAGCTCAAAATAATTACAAATTATATTTTTAGGTGGCCCAACTTTCGGAGGCCATAACTTTTTAACCGTAGCTTCGTTTGGCTATTATAACCACTTTTCGAAAATGGAAGCTCCTGATCTACAATATTTGAGTCACACAAGCTTTAGTCAGTTGGGGTTCGACCTCGTTCTGGAGCCTCTAATGCCTTCAAAATTTAGCTCAAAGATTTTGTACCCAAAAACCTCAATAACTTCACCAATATAGATGATATGACAATGAATCTCAATTGGCATACTGATTTGACTAAGATGAACCTCCAGTTGTGAAATTAGAACATTTCAAGCTCGTATGACCAACTTACTAAAAATAGTAAGTTTCCATAAATAGAAGATCTACACAAGATAGCCCTTATTCAAAAGAAACCAGAAATATTTTTGAGTGATGCAAGATTGCCCTTACACCTAGGATTCTTCTGCATCACAAAGCTAAGCTATGCACAATAAAACTTGGAAAGATAACACTTATTTACGAATACATACAGGAAAGAAAATCCTACCTGAAAGAATAGAACATAGAAACTACTCACGTGAAACCATTCACTAATTGGGAGAGGTATGAGACTTTACAAAACAAAAAATGGTGGCCATATGATGTAATGATGAATTTCTCCCATCTGGTGATTGCTTTGATGTTGGATCTCAGATTGGATGGATGAAAAACTTCTATGTCTATGTGTTTGCATTCAAACAATTATCCTTCATCATACACCTCTGTGGCTTCTTGAAAATCACCAACCATACCTTCATTAATTACCTCAAATAGTTGGAAACTACTTTTTGGAAGAAATTATGATTGGGTGCCATACTTTGGATTGGCTTTTACTTCATAAAAATCAGAGATGTTAACATTATCAATCTATTAGTTCAAGTATTTTTCAGAGTCACCATGTTTTTGGTATTTGATTTTCTTTTATTTTGGACCATCGACTTTGATCTTCCTAAGAGAAATTCCTCTTGTCCCCAGTTGTTAAGTCACCTCAAGTCAGTCTAGGTCCTTAGTTATTTTCTTTTGATCTAAGCTTTCTGCTTTTGCAATTTCTAAACTTTGAACCTTTGGTCATTTTTGAAAATTTGAACTAATTTGTACCTTTGAACCACATTGAACTTGGTTCAAAGTGGTTCAAACCGGTTCAACATTTTGGAATGGTTCGTAAGGTAGGTGGTGGAGCCCAGCTGACATACGTGTCAACAAGTACTAAGGCATTTTAAGAGTTGACAACGAAGCAAATATTTTCACATAACCATTGTTGACATCAACAATAAAGGAGTGCTTTGTAATTAATGAGGATGTAATCATGAGAAGACACCATCTTTTCAAATCATTAAATGAAAAGTAAGGGGACATATATGTGAGATCAGGTGCAAAAATCCAAGGAAGGTTTTCTTATGGGAAAGAAATGATTATTGGGTAGTGGAATTAAAAGTGAAAAGATATCTATTTATGACAATTCACCTTGAGTTACCTTTTTGTACAATGATTTGAGCCAAGATAATATTCCCATAATCTTTCTCATTAATTTCCCATCAAGTTTGATATATTTAAAAGGGATCTGCCTTCTTGATTTTAAGTCCATTCTTATTTAAGTGCAAGCTACGAGAGGTGTAGGGCAGTGGATTCTAGTATTTTGGTAGGAGTTGTTTCACAACGAATTAAGGTAAATTCTGATAAAACCTCTTCATTCAGTTTTCAAGTTCTCAAACTATTTCTCTGCAAGCTTAGTCCTGGTAGTGGTTACAAACATGAAGTCCTCACTTCATTTCTTTGGGAATAGTATTAGTATGGATTGCAAGAGTCCTTTATTAACTGATATAGATTTAAAGGGGGATGATGTAGAGGAAATATGTACTAGGTTATAGGAAAATGTAGAAGGAAAGTATGGAATTGAGATTCTAGATAGTGGGTTACTGCAAGCAACAAGTTTTCCTCAAGCCATTATCTCCCGTGATCTAATCTAGGAATGTGTGAATCACTATGATATTAAAGCTAGGTGTATTAAAGATAATGATGGAAAAGTATTACTTCCCATTTCTAGAGACACCATGATGTCTGTTTTCAAAATCCCTAATGAACCTTTTGTGGACTTTACTCCTATCTAGGCATATGGTAAGTTCAAAGAGACCCCTGAGAAAAATCATTTATTTATTGCTTGTAATTGGACCAAGACATTTTACAAAGGTGGGTCTCGACTCCCTAAGGGTTTGAGTAGAAATCATATGAAATCTCACGTCCATGACTTGATGGTCATGTTGCATAGAGTCAAAGGTTCACCTAGGGCTCTCCTGTTTGTGGAATGGATGTTTCACTTCATTGACATCATTTTGGCGGGCAAATAGTACCTAGACTGGGCCGAAATTATAGCCAGTTCTATGAGAGAATAGTTCAAATTAGCACAAGTTATTAAGAAAGATTTCTTCATGTCTTCTTATCTTGTATATTGCCTAGCCTGTACTAAGGATTTGACATCTTTACCCCATGAAATCTGGGACCATAATGTTTTGATAAATGACTACTGTCCTCTATTACAGAGAAATAAGGTCCTCACTAACTATAGAAAAGTTCATGATGTCTTTTCTGGAGACTGTGTTTTGAATTTGTTGAGATGAAAGAGAAATGATTTTCTACTAAAGCCTTACAATTAGTTCAAGTTTATGGTAGTATGTTTATTCAGTTCCCTAAGTTCACCTACCTTAGAGTGGGTGGTTTTGATGAAGAACCTTTGAGATTACCAAGGTTCACCTTAGACTACTTTATACTTGATGAGATTTGCAAGCAAATCGTGGTGGTGATAAATAAATATTTACCTAAGGATAAGTGGAACAGTTTATTCCCTATCAAACTTGGAAGATTCTCCTATAAAATTCTAGAAGATGTCATAAATATTGGGGTAGATTTGTGTAGCTTTGATTTCAAATCCTATCATGAGAGAAAATATTTTGACAGTAAGGGATTTGTTAGACAAGTCTTGGAAATGGAAGGTCAGTTTGTATCCTCATCTCAGTTGGAGGATCATTGGGAAGATTGTCTAAATGAAAGAGAGGTTCAAAAGAAAGATAACTCTAGGTTGTTGTTAACACAAGTCACTGTGTACCATATGAAGTTAAACATTAAGGGAATTTGTGAAGATGGTTCAAAGGTTATTGAACCTGAGCACTTGAAACAACCTACGGTGCTCCTAACTCATGTGAATTGGTCTGAACCTAAAGAGGATGATATTCTACAGAGTTCCACCCATGTAATTGAACTCACAAAAAGATGGCTTCAACACAAAAGAGAGATGGTCACACCTCTTGTTCAATGAAAGGATTCAACTCTAAAAGCTCCTTCCTCCCCTAATGATGCTGACATTATCTTTTCCATTGATTCTACAGGTGGTAAGAGGAGTTAAAAGGTCTTGATTCCTGACCTATTTGGATCCCAACCTATTGTACAAAGAACAAGGTCCAAAACCAGGCTTGCGAAGAAAAGAAAAATTGCTTCTCAGAAAGAAGTACTGGTAAATCTTCATGTTGAAAAGGAACATGGCGCAAGTATGCTGAGTGATGGATCATAGATATGGTTGACCTTTGAAAACACTTCTGAGGACATGGATATAGTGAATACACCAATGAAAGATGTAGGAAAAAGTGACTTGCCTCCATTAGTACCCGATTGGCTTATAACTTTAGCAAGTAAGAAAAGGAGTCTTGTACCAATTTATTTACCAGTTAAAGATATGGTAAATAAGTACTTTGCCAAAACCCAAAAGAACAAGAAAATAAAGAGCTCTTCTCGATTGATTACAGACACTAAATTAGGGGAATTTACAGTTGAAATTGTTGTATACAAACCTAAAGTTGGTTCTGCGAACTTAAGCATTGAAGATTTTGAAGTGACAAAGATAGGTCTAGGCATGTTGACCCAAAAGACCAAAGAAAATTAGTTAGAAAAATCTTCACAAAACATGCTTTCTCAGTCACAGAAAGATTCCAAAGAGAAGAGGGAGTTGAAAGAGGTAATTGTTAAAATAATAATAACAAAATATAGAGTTAGGAAATTGTTTAATCAATGAGCAAGGAAAAGCAGATTTACCATGAATAATTACAAAACTAGGAGCATTCACCAAAGCACAAGGAAAGAAGGAGACAATATTTTGAAGGGGGAAAAGCATAAAAAACCTCTGTGATATAATGAATGTGGAAAAATGCCTAAGAATGAGAGAGAGAGAGAGAGAGAGAGAGAGCTTACCTCATACAATAATAATCAATAAGAAGAAGTATCTCATGAGTTGAGAAAAGGAGAGCCATCTCTTAATAGAGATGTGAGAAAGGAGTTACATTGTAACTCCCATTTCTGTGTATGCAACATTTCACTAGTGTTTGAGACAAGTATAGGGTTCCTCATAAGGAGGAATATCTATTTTCCTTAATAAAAGAAATTACAAATATGACATGTCCTCCCACTTGGACTAGAGGATGAATACAATAGGATACCTTGGTTTATCCTTTAAATACATAATTTACCAAAGAAAGATTAAATTCTAACACCCCCCTTTAATCTTTACTTGGGGTAATTACATCAAGGGGTATCAAACCCAAATTGTTACAATGAAATTCAAATTTCTCTCTAGAACGAGGTTTTGTCAAAATATCTGCAACTTGATCTTCACCTTTGCAATGGAAGAGGGAAACTTTCTTTTCTGCAATGTGCTCTCTAATGAAGTGGTGGTGGAGAGAAATGTGCTTTGACTTTTCATGGTAAATTGGATTCTTTGCCAAGTCTATTGCACTTTGATTGTCACAATACAATGGTGTAGGTTCTTGTTGAGGTAGACCCAAATCTTTAAGTATTCTTCTAAGCCATAGAGCTTCTTTAGAGGCATGAGTACAACTTTTATATTCAGCTTCAATAGAACATAGAGACACAAATTGTTCTTTTTTACTTTTCCAAGTTATAGAACCTGAACTAAGAGAAAAACAATACCCAAAAGTAGATTTCCCATCATTGGGGTCTCCACCTAGATCTGAATCAGTAAAGCTTTTTAAAGAAAAATCAGAATTTGCATCATAAAATAATCCTAAGTTAATAGTACCTTTAATGTAACATAATATTCTCTTAGCAATTTTGGAGTGAGTTTGCTGAGGTTTGGACATGAATCTTGAAACTAAACCAACACTAAAAGATAAATCAGGTCTAGTGAGGGTTAGATAAATTAAACTAACTACAAGTTCTCTATAAGGAGTAGCATCTATGAAAGGAGATTCCATATCTATCATTAACTTAGTTCCTAAATCACATGGAATTGAAACATGATTAGCATCATTCATGTGAAATCTATTTAGGAGATCTTAAGCATATTTACTTTGAGAGATAAAAATACCCTTAGGGGTTTGCCAAATTTGCATTCCTAAGAAATAATGTAAAAAATCTAAATCTTTCATTTGAAATTTTTGGTTGAGTTGGAACTTAATATCAGAAATTAAATGTTTAGATTTAGAAGTAAGAATCAAATCATCAACATACAGAATGATAATAATAATGTCATCTTCACTATGCTTGATATACAAGTTAGGATAATTTTTACTTCTTTCAAAACCTTGAGAAATAAAGAAAGTATTAATTTTGGAATACCATTCTCTAGGAGATTGTTTAAAACCATAAATAGACTTCTTTAGTTTGCAAACTAAATGTTCATTACCTTGTTGAATAAAACTTGGAGGTTGAGACATATATATTTCTTCATGCAAATCACCATTTAAGAAGGTGTAATACCCCAAAAATGGGCTATATGTTCATTAACCTCCTACATCGACAAATCGAACAAAATCGACATCAAAGTCCTAATCTAAGGCACATCTAAACATCATCGAATCATAATTGATTATCTTAAATTCTGCATCGGGGAATATTCCTAGTAATATTCCTAATCATCATAATTATCTTTAATTTTATAATTATTTGGCAATAAATCACATTTATCCTAAAGTTTGATTAATTGAATATTTTCATATTTAATTAATTAGATTTAATATTTGCCAAATTAATTATGTAATTAAATTTAATTCTATCTATTATTAATTGTATTATTTAATTTTGACAATAAATCAAAATTCCTATGAATAATTGATTAAATTCTTATTTAATTAATTAAAACATGTTGTCATTATTTAATAATATAATTTTTAATAAAAGTTTGAAAAAATAGTTGATTAACCCATAAATCAATTGTTTAATTTTTAAAAATCAGTTAAGTTGGAAATAAATCACTTTATTATTAAATTAATTCATAAATAAAACATGCACAATCATAAAAGCGGACAACTATCAATTATCAATTAAAGCTAAACTCTATTTTGAGTTAAAACTTAGCTTTTGCATATTTTTGTGAATTAAATTATCTTTATTATCAGATAACTCAAAAATCAAGCTGAGTTAATTTGAGTGATTTATGGCTTTTTCTCATGCACCTCCAAAGCCTTGGATTTCTATAAAAATAAGGCTCAGCTCTTCATAATTCATCTCTCAAATTTGCATCCACAGGATCTCATATTTTTGCACAATCACGCTAGAGAATTGAAATTGAAGAATCAAAGCTCTTGCGAATCGACATCTTTGTGAGATCAATCTTATTTTTGCATTCATATTGCATATCATTGTTAGATTAGCATTGCATATCAATTTTCAATAGCATTCATAGCATATCAATTTCATATTAGCATAGATTCATATCAGTTTTTATCATTCTTATTGCATAGAAAATATCAAAAATATAGATTAATTGCATTCAATCTCATATCTAGATCAATTGCATTCAAATCCTTCATTTAGGTGTCATCTAGGTCACTGATCTCGATTACAATCTGAGAACATTAATCTCGCACCTACTAGAAGGCAGTAAATCGCTTGGTTAGATTAGATTTCAATTTTGCACGATTTTGATTATAGCTAACCTCTAATATTTTACTGAAGTGTTGTGTTTACATATCAGGTACAAAATTCACACACACATTTCTGGTATTTTTTTTAAAAAAAATAAAAAAAAGAAAAAAAAAGAAAAGTGCCTTGGTGAAAACCTAGAAACAGGCGCCTTGGTAGCAAAAATAGAATCTCTGCCAAGATGGTGAAAACCCGGCAAACGGGTGTCACTTGTTCTATCAGTGCAATCTTGGTCTTTCCTAGCTTTCAGTCTTGCTTTAGTTTGTACATATCTCCCGGTTTGTTTCAACATTTCCAGTTTTCAATAAGTCGGTCTGTACACCAATCGGCTCAAGCATCTGTATCCTATCAATGTTTAACACTTGGGGGAAATCAATGTCATATCCTATGGCCTCCAATGTATCTTAGACGTATCCTATCCAATCAGAGTCCTTTGAAGCTTCAAGTTGAGTCAGTCAGTCAGTCTCGTCTCCAGAAAAGATTTTGCATCTACAACAACGCAATCAAACATCAAAACTGAACTGAAAACAATATGTGCTTTTCATGCTTTTATCTCCTTGTATGCTTACTGATTCGCATTGAGATTTTTGCATATTGTGTCCCTTCGAGCTCTTCAATGATGTCCTTTATAAGATTTAGAGAGTGATGACTAGGGGCATAATCTTTTCTTTGTCTTCTGCTTGTATGTGAAAATCTAACGTCTTTGGAAATTTTGGATTGAAATGGTGTCCGACTGTAAGAGCCTCTATCTCGAATTGGATGGCCATGCGTACCTCGACCATTGATACCCAGACAATTCAAGGAAGTTTGATCTAACTATTGTCTTTTTTGAGTAAGTTCTTTCTCCTACTGTGGAACGCGATCTTGCCTAAGGATGTGAACGATAAAGGGTCACTACGGGTAATTCACATTGGATTTAGAATGATCTCTTGACTCTTTGATGTGTTTGCAATGCAAGGCGTATTCAGGTCATCACGACATTCATGTTTTGATGCTTCTACAAATTGCTATATCAAAATGGACATGATATTCAGGTCATCCTGACGTTTGTGCCTTGATGCTTATATCTAATCCGACATTCCAAAAATAAAATCAATATTCATATATCCATGGTTGTTGACCAGTGGGTGTAGTATTGATTCTTGCGCATACAAATCGATATTCATATGTCTATAGTTTCATAGCTAGTGGGCATTGTATTGATTTATCCGGTTACCAAAAAGTTCAATGATGATAACAAATCGACATATGATCAGTGACTAGGTCCTAGGTCTTAGGTTGCATTTCATATTGCACGCTTCTTTGCATTTTTCATCTTTGCATGATCTCACAATGACTAAACAAACTTCAATGCTTAAACAATTCTCCACTTGTCTCTTCAAATCTAACAAGAGCTAAATCTCACACGAAGGTTCCTCCAATGAAATAGCGAGTAGAATCCTTTTCGGGATCAAAATTGAAATCTGAGATCATTTATCTTATTCACTACTTGCATAATCAACCTTCAATTATCACAAAAATCCAGTATTCAACTTAACTAATTAGCTTTCATCAAACTATCAAAATTTTAACTTGGTCAACCATGGTCAAACTCATGGTCAAACCTAGTCAAATTCGGTCTCCAGGACCTCCAAACGATGCAAAATGCGTTCTCGGACGTATATAACCACTTCTCAAATCAATTAACATGCTTCTGAACTCTCAATGCTGGCTTTTCTTGTCAGATTTCAATTTTAATCCCGAAGGGGGCATGGTATTGCATATCATTCAAAGTCTGTAATCAAATTTGAAATCATATCTTTCATCAGTAATCAAGACAAACAATCACGTCTAGTTACTGATTCATCAAAAAAAAAAAAGACCTCATCGCTCGGGGCAAATCTATCATCACTTGGGGCATATCAGATTCATCGATCCATATCAATCTGGTATTTTCTTAATCTTGTAATCCGTATTAGTTTTTGCAACCATCAGATCATAGTGTTCTTTCCTTGGTTCTTCGGCAACTGAAGGGTTTGGATGTGATACCTGCTAGTTCTGCTAAGATAATCGAGTCTAGAACGGGTCACTCACTTCTTTGCAATCCTAAGGTTTGGAATCAGGCATTTTGGACACTTTTTCACAATCATAGGTTCATTTTCTGTTATAGTGAACATTATCTTTGGTCATTCAGGACCTATTATCTTCATATCAAATTCAATATCAATCAACTCCTATCTCAATATCTTTCAATCGATTTCTATCTTGAGATCGGTTTATCTTTTGCATCAGTTTCATATCTCTATCAAACACAGACTATCTTTGAACCACTGCGCTTCGCACAGTAATTCAAAGAGGGGCAAAATGTAATACCCCAAAAATGGGCTATATGCTCATTAACCTCCTACATCGACAAATCAAACAAAATCGACATCAAAGTCCTAATCTAAGGCACATCTAAACATCATTGAATCATAATTGATTATCTTAAATTCTGCATCGGAGAATATTCCTAGTAATATTCCTAATCATCATAATTATCTTTAATTTTATAATTATTTGGCAATAAATCACATTTATCCTAAAGTTTGATTAATTGAATATTTTCATATTTAATTAATTAGATTTAATATTTGCCAAATTAATGATGTAATTAAATTTAATTCTATCTATTATTAATTGTATTATTTAATTTTGACAATAAATCAAAATTCCTATGAATAATTGATTAAATTCTTATTTAATTAATTAAAGCATGTTGTCATTATTTAATAATATAATTTTTAATAAAAGTTTGAAAAAATAGTTGATTAACCCATAAATCAATTGTTTTATTTTTAAAAATCAGTTAAGTTGGAAATAAATCACTTTATTATTAAATTAATTCATAAATAAAACATGCACAATCATAAAAGCGGACAACTATCAATTATCAATTAAAGCTAAACTCTATTTTGAGTTAAAACTTAGCTTTTGCATGTTTTTGTGAATTAAATTATCTTTATTATCAGATAACTCAAAAATCAAGCTGAGTTAATTTGAGTGATTTATGGCTTTTTCTCATGCACCTCCAAAGCCCTGGATTTCTATAAAAATAAGGCTCAGCTCTTCATAATTCATCTCTCAAATTTGCATCCACAAGATCTCATATTTTTGCACAATCACGCTGGAGAATTGAAATTAAAGAATCAAAGCTCTTGCGAATCGACATCTTTGTGAGATCAATCTTATTTTTGCATTCATATTGCATATCATTGTTAGATTAGCATTGTGTATGCACCCTAAAATGGTCGCCTAGACTTTGGGCCCCATTTATTCAATTTGTCAAATATCAATTTTCTGATATTCAAATCAATTTCCTTGATCAAATCATAACTATTTCAATCATTTCAATAATCTCCTAAGGTTTAATCATGTCATCAATAATTTTATTTAATTAAAAGAAATAAATCCCTTTTAAATAAATAAAATAATATTATTTAATTGAAATTAATATTCCTTAAATGAAATGATGTTATTTAATTAAAATCCATTTTTAATTAAATGATTTTATCTTATTTAATTAATATTCATCTTTAAATTATATAATCTTATTTTATTTTATTAAAAGAGATATTATTCTTTTTAAATAAATAAATAATCTTCTCAAAAGATCTTTTGTGATGGAAAAGGAAATAAATCAAATAAAAATAAAACAAAAATCTTTTTCTTGATTCTTTCAATAAATTTTATTTAATTAAAAGAAATATTCTCTCTTAAATAAATAAAATAACCTTATTTAATTGAAAGAGATATCTTTTAAATGAAATAAAATCTTTTTTAATTAAATGATTTTATCTTATTTAGAATAATATCTCTCTTTTAATTAAATAATGTTATCTTATTTAATTAATAGAGAATCATTCTTTTAAATAAATAAAAAATCTCCTTAAAGCTCTTTTGTGATGAAAAAGGGAAATAAAAATAAATAAAATAAAGAAAATCCCTTTTCTCTCCACACTTTCTAAAAACTGAGCTTTATTTCCTCTTTTTGGATTTATCCCACATTGCTCTTGGATTTGCATTCAATTCCTCAAATTCTCATATAAGGAGCCCTCTCCTTCTCAATTAGCATCCTAGAATTTTCATGTTATTGTTATGCTGCAGGTTTGGAGAGCAATTTTGGAAGAAGCTTTTGAGCACATTTGGAGCTTGGATATTTGAGACTTCTTTCTTCTTGTCTTCTTCTCTCATGCCTCATGGCAATCCATAGTTTAGATTAATATTGCATTCACATAATAGTTTAAATTTATGTTTCCTTTCATTGTTCTAGCTTAATCCACATAGCATAATTAGCAAGAACTTGTAATACTTTCATCTCAATAGAGTAGTTTATTTCTTGCATGTCAATCATCTAGATTAGTTTCATTTACATACAATAACTTGAAGATCAATGGAGATTAGCACTCTTGCTTCTCATCCTTGAATCTCTCATTTCTTGGTGTACTTGCATGGGTTTAACAAGGTTAATCTGAGGGCCTCATAATACAACCCCTGCACTCCACGAATAGAGAGCTGTGAATCGATATTTGAGAACTTATTATTGAGTCTTCTTGAATGCAAAGATTCACAGAAGTGTGACCATTTTCTATCACACACATTGCATATCAATTTTCAATAGCATTCATAGCATATCAATTTCATATTAGCATAGATTCATATCAGTTTTTATCATTCTTATTGCATAGAAAATATCAAAAATATAGATTAATTGCATTCAATCTCATATCTAGATCAATTGCATTCAAATCCTTCATTTAAGTGTCGTCTAGGTCACTGATCTCGATTACAATATGAGAACATTAATCTCGCACCTACTAGAAGGCAGTAAATCACTTGGTTAGATTAGATTTTAATTTTGCACGATTTTGATTATAGCTAACCTCTAATGTTTTATTGAAGTGTTGTGTTTACAGATCATGTACAAAATTCACACACACAGAAGGCACTTTTAACATCTATTTGGTGGATAGGCCAATTCATTTTAGCAGCTAAAGCAAGAACAACTTTAATGGTAGGCATTTTAGCAACATGAGCAAAAGTTTCATTATAGTCTATTCCTTCAATTTGAGAAAAGCCACGTGCAACTAATCTAGCCTTAAATTTACTAATTTCATTATTGGAATTTAACTTAGTTTTATATAACCATTTACAAGAAACCAGATTTTTACCATGAGGTAAAGTAACTAAATCCCAAGTATTATTAGAAATTAAAGAGTCATATTCTTCTTGCATAGCAGTTTTCTAGTAGGGTTGATTTTTAGCTTGAGAAAAAGTTTGAGGATCATTAGAATTAGAGAGAGAAGTCATAAGAGCATAATTGTAGTAGTTTATCCTTCTAGGTTTAAGTCCACCCATTCTAGCAATGTAATCATCACCTTCATTAAGTAAATCTTTATACCATTTAGGATTTCTCCTAGAATTAACAGAAATATTACTAGGAGGAGTAAACATATTATTACCATCATCATCATCATCATCATCACTACTACTACTAGAAGGAACAAAATCATTAGGAGTATCATTACTATCTATTTGTTCATCATTATCCTGTTTATTAGTATTATCCTAAGTGTTAGGAGCAAAAACATAAGGAACATAAACTTTAGGAGCAGAAAATTGAGGAGTAGGGTTGAGAGACGGAGGTTGGTCCTCCACAAGAACTATGTTGCTATGACTAAAATCAAAATTTGAAATTTGAGAACAGTCATGGACACCATTTTCAGTAATGCAAACATCTCTAGCTATGTGAACTTTATTAGTAAGAGGATCATAAACTCTATAACCTTTAGTGTTCTCAGAATAACCAACAAATATATGAGGGGAGGATTTAGGATCTAACTTTTTTCTTTTCTGTTTAGGTGTGTGAACATAAGCAGTGGAGCCAAAAATCTGTAAATGAGACAAATTGGGTTTTCTACCTGACCAAACTTCTTTAGGAGTTTTATTTGGAAGGGCCTTAGTAGGAGTTCTATTAAGAATATAGGTGGCACATGCCATGGCTTCAGCCCAAAATTTATAATCTATATTTCTAGCATGTAAAAAACATCTAGCCATTTCTACTATTGTTCTATGCTTCCGTTCTACCACACCATTATGTTCTGGTGTATAAGGAACGGTAAGCTCATGTTTGATACCAAAAGATCTTAAATAAGAATGAAAAGCATGATTAACATATTCAATACCATTATCAGTCCTAAGAATCTAAATTTTACAACCACTTTGTCTTTCTACAAAAACATGAAATTCAACAAAAATATCAAGGACTTGATCTTTACTATGAAGGAAATAAATCCAAGTTCTTCGAGAATAATCATCAACAAAAGTTCAAGCATATTTAGAGCCTAAAATAGATGTATTTTCTATAGGGCCTAAAAGATCACTATGAATCAGAACTAACTTATTATTATCTCTCCAAGATGATTTATGGGGAAAAGATTCTCTATGCATTTTACCACTCATACATCCATTGCAATCAAACTTAGAAGGAGTAAACTTAGGTATCCCATCTACCATATTTTATTTTTGCATTAATGAAATATAATCAAAATTTAAATGTCCTAGCCTTTCATGCCAAATGTGAAAATCAATAGTAGTGAGTAAAGAATATCTAGGAGAGGCAAATTGATAAAATTTAAAGAGATTATCATCATCTAATTTAGCATCAGCAACTATCTGATCAGTGTTGGGATCAATGATATGGAAATTATTTTTATGAAACTCAACCTTATAATCTTGACATAATTGAGGAACAGAAATAAGGTTAGCTTTCAAATCAGGAACATAAAGCACATCATGTAATTTACCATTTGGAATAGAAACATTACCAGTTCCTTCAACTTGACAGCAATGATTATTAGCTAAAGAAACATGAATACTCAAAGAATCAGGTTGCAAAGAATCAAAGACTTCCTTATGAGATGTAACATGTTGAGATGCACCACCATCAATAATCCATTCAAGTGGTTTAGAAGCATTAAAACAGACAGTAAAAGTAGAACAAGATTGATTTCCATTAAGTTTTCCATTATGTTGATCATCCTTTTGTTTCTTAAAATAGTTATGTATTAAGTGACCATTTTTACTGCAATAGGTGCAATGTGGCCTATTTGACTGATTATTATTATGATAGTTATTGGAAGGCCTAGGATTGTAATGATCATTAAATTGTTGGCCTGAGTTATTAGTTGAATTATTAGTATTGTTAGATCATCGATAGTTTTGGTTATTTTGATTAGTGTTAGAAGATCTATTGTTATTGTGACTTTGAGAGACATAAGCATGTTCGTGAATTTTAAGTATGCCAAACTGAATTAATTTTGCTTCCTCTTGACGCAACATATTTTGAAAGATAACATAAGTTAGTTGAGATGCTAAAGAAGGAATAGCTAATTGAGAGTAAATATTTGTAATAAATTGTTGGAACTGTCTAGGCAAACATTTACGAATAATTATGTGGATTATTCTTAAATCAGAAAGAGGAACTTGTAAACCAGTTAGTAAAACTTTAATTGAATCAAAAGTGAGCAAGAAATCATCAACAGAGTTGAAATCAGTATACCTGAAGTCTTCAAGTTGGTCTTGAAGTTGGATTTTCAAGTCTCATCTGAACTGTCATAGGTATTTTTTAGGATGTCCCAAGCCTGATGGGCTTTTGTACAAGTAGAAATTAAGACATACAATTTGGGACTTAAGGAGATCCTGATTAAACCAAGTGCTTCCTCATTTTTAGTCTACCAGGCAGTTTGGTCAGCTTGAGGAGCAAAGGCTGCGGGTTTAGAACTGGCATCAGTAGCAATATCTAAAATGTGTCTAAATCTAAAGATGAAGGTCATGTGCATTTTCCATGCATGATAATTTGTACTAGTTAATTTCATTTCTAGCATCAGGGTAGTCATGATGAAAAAGAGTAAAGAACAGTTAAAAGAATGAAAATCTTAACAAAACCTTGAAAAGAACTCTAATCAACTATATGCACTTGCATGCAACAACAGAAAGCTATAAAAGCTTACGCCAATGAGGCATGCAAGGAAGAGAAAAGAAAAGAAACTACCAGAGGTGAAACAGGAACCAAGGACACTAAAGGGAAAAAAAATCTTGGTTAAGCTGTTATAGATTAACAGATAACACAAGAATCTCTTGCATGTAAGAACATGAATGAAATACAAAAAAGATTAGGACCTGCAAAGAAATGTTAGTAATCAAATGAAATGCAAAGGAGATAACAATTTACAATTTAAAATAAAAAGCATATGGAGTTACACCAAAACTTAGACCAATAAAATTGAAAATGAACTATCAGGAATAGCAGATTTAAACTCTCCCCATTATATGAACAGAGATATAAGCTGATTAGATTTGCAAAACATAAATAGATCAAGAATTTAAATTATTAAAAAAATAAATGAGATTAGAAATATATTAAACTGTAAATGTAAGAGAAGTGAACTGAGCAAGAAAATTAAAAAAAGTTATCAAGGAATAACCTTATACACTTTTAAAAATTAAAGATTTAAGAAAAACTTGACCTGCGAGAAAAAAATGTAATAATAAAAATGAAACAAAACTAAAAAATAGACTAATTGAATGAGTATTTCTCTGCCTAAAAATGTTATATTTAGAGGAGACCATCAACGTTATGATTGCTTTCAGTCCATCAAGGGTATACTTAACCCAGAAAAAACAAATGATATTGAAAATATGATAATCCACTAAAGCTACGATCATGCAAGAGTCCTCCGCGTAGCATGCAAGGGCTACGAACACCGTGTAAACCAAGAACATAAAATTCAATAAAAAAAGCCCACTCAACACAAAAAATGAATGCAGAGACACACGAAGCAAACCCGGAACTATTAGATCACCATGTCGATGACTTTAGTAGCTTGGCCAAGGGCGAAGTGGAGGAGTTTGCAGTGGAGCAAGGTGAAAGATGTTTGATGGCCGATAAGGAGTGAATGATTAGGGTATCAGTGATAGAAGTGGCGGCTATGAAAAATCACACATGCAAACCAAAAGGACCAGATTGGTATCTATGAAGTGCAATGCTAAAATGGAGAGTGCAAGCAAAAACAAAACTATGATGAGAGCAAGCGACAATAAGAAAGAGAGAACTACAGTAAATTGGCGCTATTCAAAATAGGAACAAAGCTAAGACAAAGTAATTAATGAAATCAAACCCTAAAACATGAAGAAGAAGGAATAACGAGCATGCAGTGAGAAACAAAAAAGGTAAACAAAAAAGTAAAAATGAAAGAAGGAAAAGCGGAAGGCGCAAAGATGAGGGATCCAACGGGAGTCCCGATGGTAGAAAAAAATGCAGAAGGGTGAAGAAAGGAAACCCATAGGGGGGAAGATCACACAAGGGCCGAAGCCCGTCCACGCTGTGCAGCGATGCACAGGAGAAGCAAGGGAGGTCTCGGCTCCCACTCCAAACTAAAAAAAAGAAATAGCAACCGAAGAATGGACAAAAAATAGCAAAAAAACAAGGAAAACACAAAAAAGGTTAATTGCAGAGGAAAACAAAGTGAAATGAAGAGAGAAACGAAAAAACTATGAAAAAATAGATAACTAAACTAAAACTATGCAACGATAACTATAACTATGTTGTCAAGATTTTTGTTTCAGCACCAAAGTATGTTCAAGACTGAGCCGATCTTGACATCCCAGTGTTCCAAGAAAAAACAATGCTAACGACACAGAATCAAACTCTTGTTAAGATAAATTGTACTCAATATTATCTTATAAAAAACTATTGAGATCTTTATAAGAAATTTGAACCGATGAGGTGAAACAAGAACAGTCAATGCCAAACTATACAGATGAGTTCATGAACTTTATACATATGTGATTATTTTGTAAAATGGCCCTGCAAAAAACTTGAAGAACATTAATAGCCTTCAATACTGTATACAAGAGATTTTGGAGTTTCCACCATGCAAAAAATTAGGGTACGAATTGCATAAACTATTATAGTGAGACAGACAAAAATGCTAATATGCAAGAATTTAAAAGAACACATGCAATAAAATGCTAATAATTAAAAAAAATGTATGTAGAGAAAAAGTTAGAATGCAATGATAACAAGAATGTAAAAAAAAGAAACTAAACTTAGCAAAGCACAAAACCAAAATTAGAGACAAAATAAATGAACCGATATGCATGAATTTTTAGAAACTAAATTGAAAGATGGAAGGAAGCAATTATAGAGTCAACTTTCTAATCATTGCAATTTGAAAAAAATCTATACATGCAGCAACCAAAATTAGAAACAAATGATTTGAAATTTGAAAAAATATTCTATACAGGTATGAACCGATATTAGAATGAAAAAAGGAAACTTTTAAATCTTTAAGTTATAATATTAAAAACAAAATTTAATATGATAATATTAGGATTTTGAGGAATTTAAATTTGTATTATATTCTATATCAATAATGTATCCAAACCTACACAAAACAAGTCAATAATGTATCCAATAGATAAGCCGGGTTTGGCGGTAAACCAGCCAAACCCCCAAAAAAATTCAATTTTTTCTCTCTTAAACATATTAGTGAATATATATATATACTAGCAATAAACTCTCTCAAGAGTCTCCGAAATTGGAGTGCTCCAAGATATGGTAGCTCCTTCACCTACACACTCAAAACATGATTAAACCAACCTGCTCTGATACCATGTTAAAATAATAATAACAAAATATAGAGTTAGGAAATTGTTTAATCAATGAGCAAGGAAAAGCAGATTTACCATGAATAATTACAAAACTAGGAGCATTCACCAAAGCACAAGGAAACAAGGAGACAATATTTTGAAGGGGGAAAAGCATTAAAAACAATCCCGTAATATAATGAATGTGGCAAAATGCCTAAGAGAGAGAGAGAGAGAGAGCTTAGCTCATACAATAATAATCAAGAAGAAGTGTCTCATGAGTTGAGAGAAGGAGAGCCATCTCTTAATAGAGATGTGAGAAAGGAGTTACATTGTAACTCCCATTTCTGTGTATGCCACATTTCACTAGTGTGTGAGACAAGTGTAGGATTCCTCATAAGGAGGAATATCTATTTTCTTTAATAAAAGAAATTACAAATATGACATGTCCTCCCACTTGGACTAGAGGACGAATACAATAGGATACCTTGGTTTATCCTTTAAATACATAATTTACCAAGGAAAGATTAAATTCTAACAGTAATCAATACTATGGCAGAATACATTAGTTCTTTGGATAGCTATGGTGTCTTTTCCATAGTGCAAACCCCTCGGTCCTTTGATCCTAATTCACCAAACAATCAAAGACTAATGAATCAAGTTCAATAGGGTAAGGCTATAGTTGTAGCCATGGATGAATGGGTGGGAAATGTACTGAAAAAGGGAAAAGACTTCTTACAAAAATGTTCTGCTATCTTTAGTGATGCTGACGCTTTATTGAGAGAAGTGCAACCGCAACTCACAGGCTAGGAGATAGAAGAAGGTAAATGGTCTGCAATTGTTGCACATATTATAGATGTCGAGTCGTATGGTGTAGGAAATTTCCTTGCAGAGAACCTACTTAGATCAATAGATGTCAACATGATGTATATAGTCAAGGAAAATGCAATTTGGAGATGCTCTGTGTATGAATTGGCAATCACTAAAGTGCAAAATATGGAGACAAGAATCAAAGAGATGTACAACAATTTCATCAAGGATATGCTGATCATAAGCCCTAATAGCATAACTTTAAATGGAGAAGGGAACATTGATATTGAACCATTGATAAAATCTTTCGAAGAAGATTTAAAAGTGATTAAGGAAAAACCCAATCCTTTACCTAAAAATCTCACAAAGGTTGCAAAAATTGAAGCCATGCTTATTCTTTGTATTGAACATTTACTTGGTTATTCCAAGAAGATTACCAAGATGAAATGGGATCATGGCATGTGGAAGCTCCGGTTGCTAAGTTCAAGGAATCTGAGTCATAGCACGATGCAAGAGTTCATCACTGTCTATCACAATTGGAAGTTGACATGCGTAGAGATTGATGACAAGGACCAAGACAAAGATGGGATTAAAAAATCCCCTATTTAGCGTCCTTATCTTTTCATTTACTCTCTGAATTTCTTTGAACTCGGGAAGTTTACCAACTTTTAAACTTGTTATGTTATTTTTAAAACTACTCTGGTTAAAAGTTACAGAGGTTGAGTTTTCAGGGAGACCTCCTTAACTTTGAAAACTATATATTTAGATGGATGAAACTATTTTGGGGGTTGGAAGAAAAGGGAACGAAAGATAATACTACTTTTACTCTTTGTGAGGATTTGCAGTAATATTTTCTCCTAGATGATAATACTAGAAACTGAATTCATATCTATTTTCTTTTGGAAAGTTCTTTTGTGGCTGGGCTTTGAATCATAACAAGACTTTATTTAGCTCTATGATTTCAATCTAAATCTGTGTTATTTATGGTTGATGCGGGGGATATTACTTTGAGAATATTTTCCTCTATGTGAGCTGTTTGATCTCATGAAATTAAAGTTTGATAAGTTCTAGTGTTATTCTCCTCTTCTGATTGAAAATTTTATGAATTATTTAATTTCTTAAAGAAATTTGTGATCTTCTTGATTGTTTCATCCCGCTATAATCTTTTTAATATTGTTGCATCTCATCTATGAATGAGTAATGTGTGCCTTTTTCTTGTTTTCGATTAAAAACAATCACATTCTTTATAGTTTAGGGATTCATTGCATATCCAATGAGGGAGTTGTACCTCAAAAAAATTCAGAGGGAGGCTAATAATCAAGTCTACCCAACTATTGTGAACTATTTGATCTTTGAATCTAGGGCAATAGAGTTTTTCAATAATTAAAACAAGAAGACAAATTTGTTTGCTAACATATTTTTGGCAACTCTACTGGGGAGTTGAAGAAGTGACTAACCAATGTTTGAAACTATAGTGTCTATATTCAAAGATTATGGTTTTACCCATTGATGGTGCATTACCTGTGCTTCAACCAAATTTAGGTTTTGCGGACACTCGAGAAGATTTAATTTCTAATTTGAACGCCCTAGCTTGGAATTGTCAACATAATAACTAGCAATATCTTCAAGTTCAAAGTGTTGTTGAAGAAGAAGAAGAGATAAGAGAATGAATTAGAGGTATTCTCATTGCACAAGAAGTTGCAGTTGTGAATAGATTAGCTTGAAAATAATCAGTTTTTCTCTAAAAGAAGTTCATATATCAATCTGGTAGAAAGAAGATATACTAGGACTGACAAGAGCAAAGGGTTGGTGGATGAAGATTTTGAGGCCCTAAGAAAACTAAACTTTTCCCCCGATCATACCCAAAGAAGGAGAAAAAAAATCCAATCTATTAGTAGTCCTTCTTCCCCACCTCAGGAGTTGGGATGGGAAAGATATAGTAGTGAGAGGGGAGGGGTGAATCGATACCCTCAAAAACTTTTACTGAATTAACAATTTGCAATAGTAGTGTCTATCTAACCAACTGATTCCATTGTTTGCAACATACATTTAAATAACTTGTAAATGTAAAGTGCATGAATAAAATCAATAAACCATACATGAAATTTAATCACATAACACAAGTATTTGGTTATTGAGATGTAATCGCCAAAAATTGGACAAGATCATGTAAATGATAAATCAAGGCAAAAATCAATACAATTAAATGCAATTAAATCAAATCAATTCAAAATCAAAGATAAATTACAATTGAACCTTAATCCAAATTTAATTGAAAATAAAAGGCCATTAAATCAATTTAAACCTAATAAATCATGATTAATCAATAAATTGTACAATTAATCTAATTAATTGTATAGTTTGAATTAAATCAAATCAACCCATTTAAGGGGTACACATGGCTAAACAAATTAAATAAATTCAATCAATTAATTCCTATTTTCTCTCAACCACCAAATGGGAGGAAAATGAATCAACCAATAGGAATTGAGGACCAAGCTCACATGGATCAAGCCTAAATTGAATCTCAATCACTCACTTGGAGGATGAATCTTGTCCACTCATTTTGTCCTCTTGTCCCAAGCTTTGAGGACAAAATATTTAAATAGTCTCCAAAGGTGGAACCATGGACTCAACTCTCACCTAACCTTGATCAACTCAACTACACCCCCTATCCTTGCCAAAATCTATAAAAGCAAGGCATAATTCACTCAATAATCATCCACAAATCTGAGAATAGCATCAAACCTCTTGCAATTAAGAGCTAGAAAGACAAATTTAGAGTTAACTAGGCTTAATTTCAATTTGGAATTGAACTATTAGCTTATCATTCATTCTCATTTTAGGACTGTCACTACTGGAAGCTTACTGAGAGCTTTGCATTAGCATCCCTAAATATAGATCCATAGAGTGCTTAATTGTCAATTATTTGCTTAAATAGCTTACTCTTTATGGTAATTTTGTTGATTTATTCATTTATTTGCAATACTAACCCTATGAAGGTGCTTTCCTTAGCACACAAAATGGCGCCCACCCTAGGGCATTAGGCCTCATTCTTTCAAAAATTCAGAAAATTGCTAGTTTCTAGGATTTTTCTTGTTTTGTTCTCTATTTTGCAGGTTAAACAACCTGTTTGAGACTTTCTCCAGCACTTTTAATTGATTCTCCAGTGCTTTTAAAGCCTAAAACAATGCTTCTCCGACAAAGTCTTGCACCTTTACGTGGAGTTTCAGCGCTTTCAATTTCTTTTGTCTTCTATCTTCTTTCTTTCAGCGCTTTTACCTTGACTCTCCAGTGCTTCTAAGACTTTATTTTAACGCCTTTGCATAGTTTATTAGCGCTTTTAATTTCTATTTCAGCGCTTTTAATAATTTTCTGCAGCGCGTTTAATTTGATTAGCAACACATTTAAGCTTTTTAACAACACTTTCAATAGATTTTGTTGCGCTTTCATTTAAATTGAGAATTAACATAATTTAACTTGTGGAAAATGATTTCTTTGTGTTTGTAGGATGACTGGTCATAGAAAAATAAAAAAACCAGAGATCAGATTTAACAGCGAAGGGAAAGCTTTAACAAAACGGATTAAGGAGGAGAATATTGCACACATCAAGCTGGTTTTGGATAATTCTCAGCAAGAAAATGAGGTATATGAACAATATTTGAAATTTTTAGAAGCATATAAATCAAAGTTCATATCATTAAATTGGATTTACTTGCCTTAATCAATTTTTGTTAAAATTTGATAAATAAGGCTTAAATTCAAAATTATTCTTGTTTTCTTCATTTTGGTTGGTTGTGTTGACTAACTTGTTGGAGGAGAAGTGAATGGAAAGGAACGATCACCACTAGGTGAGCATAAAATGGAAAATTCATCAAAAATGCCCCTAGCCTTAGCTAGCTTCGAGACAAGGTAAGCCTAAAACTTGGTCAATTTTTGCTTAAATTGTGGCCTTGTCAATTTCAAAATCTAGTAATTAAGGCAGCCTATTATTGTTTGAAGGATTTGATACTAGGCCTATGCTCTTCACTTTCTAAGTGAATCAAAATTCCTAAAATATTAAGCTCCTTGATTAAAAGAAAGGCTAAGTAAATCAAGCACTAAATTTGAACAACCCCTTGTTTGTGGAAAAGAGTAGAAATACTCAATTCCCATTAGTTAGTGGGTTTGGTAATTGAACCTTGTTAAAAGTGTTTGGGAATTGAGAAATAGATAGGGATATGCTCTTCACCTTTTGGTGAATCAAACTCCCAAAATCTATCTCTTTATTCCACTTTATTTCTTTCAAAATGAACATGCTAGATTCATAGTGGGCTTGCCTCTCGAGATTTTCCTTAATGAGGCCAGTGAGAGGGACAACCCAAAGTGGGATACAATTTCCTTTGCCACAATAATCCAACCCACCATAAAATGAAATGCATGCATCCTTAATGGGGTGTGTGACAAAATGGTGTTAAATTTTTGAACTTCCTCGAGTAGTCCTTCGGGATTGCGCAAAACTATGACATACCGGTGGTGGGAAGCCTCTTAATATACTTGGAGGATGAAAGTTTAATATCCATTTTGAATGGAATCTTGATTAAATACCTTGTTAACTTATCAAAGACTACCTTATAGATCCATGTTTACAAACCAAATTGTGAGCTAGGTAGATTTCTTGAAGTGTCTTTTTGTGCAAAAACCCGTGATAACGTCCTTACAAATTCAAACACTTTTTGTGTAGAGGGTTAAAAAGAACAAGTTTCCTTGTGGTTGTTTTGTTTGAAAAATACATACAAAAAGTAAGAGATATCCATTTGAAAATTCATCTTATATTTTTAAGTCTCTTCATAAAAATAAACAATTACCAAATTGGGGAAAAATGATTTGAAATCAAACCTTGTTGAATGTCAATTTCTACATGCTCTCATAAACTAAAACTATCTTGTACAAGAAGATGCCACTTGCATTGCAAAAGAGGTCCCCAAATTTGAATATCAAAACTCTTGCAACAATCACGACCAAGGGGATAGTCTCCCAAATCTATTTGAGAAGAGAATTGAATCAATGGATATAAACTTCACATTTCACAATTACCATCATGGAGGAAACAATGCAAATATCAATAACACCAACCAAGAGCCTAAGGAAACACTTGAAGAAAGAGATAATAGAGTGGCTCAAGATAATGAATTTCTTGAAGTCATGGATAAACTAATAGATAGGGTTAGGGAGAAGTTTTTCCTAAATCTAGCCCAAGCAAGGGTAAAGCTTCCACATGATTATGATGTGGACCAACTTAAGAAAAATAAAGAAGATGAAAATCCGATGAATGCTATGATGCAATAATTGAAAATGTTCCAAGTATAGATTGATCTAATGAAAAAGGCTGTTGAACCTAAGCCATTCTCTATCGAGGTCTTCTGCCCATTCCCTTTTGACAAAAGCTTGTTTATGGCACCATTTCTGATCAATGTAGTCTTTCCTAAGTATGACAAATACACGAGTAAATTAGACCCACGAGACCACCTTAGAGAGTTTTGTGCTCTAAGCATTGAATTTATGCATGATACCACTTACCTAATGAGACTTTTTCCAAGAAGTTTAGGAGGTCAAGCCATGGAATGGTTCTGCAAACTTCCGCAAGGGATAAAGACTTTTGAGGAATTAGCCTCCAAATTTTTAACCCATTACTCTTACAACATCGAACACGCGATTACCATGCTCAACTTATGTGACACTAAACAAAGAGATGGTGAATCTTTCCTAAGGTTCCTTCAAAGGTGGAGGACAATTTTTGCAAGATATCCACAAAGTATCCTTGAAAAGGAGAAAATGGAAATATTTATGAACAACTTAAATGTGGAGATGAACTATAGGCTCCAACTTCAATGTCCCCCTACTTTTGAGAAACTTATTGAGAATGGGATTAAAATTGAAGATGTGTTGGTTAAGAGGGGAGAGATCAAATTGTTCAATGACACTAAACCCTATACCAACACTAATAATAATCATTATGTATCTAATTATAACAATAATAAAGGAGCCAATAATCACAATGATAAACCTAAACTATGGTTGAAGAATAATAATAAAAATCTTGTGAATGATGGAGTTCTGGAAGCACACAACTTGAAGGCTACCCTCTTTAATTTATCAAGTGGAGAAAATTTGACATATAATGTGAATCCAACAAATAAAGCTCCTTTCAATAATACCAATTCTAACAACAACAACAACAATGCCAACAATAATCCCTTCAAAAATTCTAATGTCAACAAGCCTAAGCCTTTATTTTCCACATATCAAAAGAGGAAATTCACTTTTTTATGAGAACCATTGGAAAATGCATTAAGGACTTTGGTGGCTAACAAAATCATTACCTTACCCGAGTTAAGGCCATACAAACCCAAAGTTAAGCCAAATTAGTGGAATGATTCTCACCATTGTGAATACCATTGTAATAAGGGTCATAAAACCAACAAGTGCATGAAGTTGAAACATCTTGTGCAAGATCTAATTGATGATGGGACAATAAAGGTAGAAGGGCCTCAAAACAATGAGGATCATACAACCTTCAAAAACCCCTTTCTAAACCATGAAAAGGGTGAGTCATCAAACACCAATCAAAATAACAAAAGAGGTAATGAGAAGGTCCATTTTTCCCATACCTATGATAATACAATTAATGCTTTAAGTGGTGATGAAAACACCATAAATGTTATTGTAGTGAAAGAGAAGCCAAGGGAAGCAACATCTAATGTTGTAACTAGCGGGAAAGCATTAACAATTACTCTAGCTAGAAATGCCCCAAGAATTATTCTACCAAATCAAGCTTCATCTTCATCATCAAAACAATATAATTTGGTAGACCAATTGCAATGAACCCCTGCTCAGATATCTATTCTAGAATTACTCAAGCTCTCACAAAATCATAAGGAGATTCTAGAAAAAGCCTTGGTAGATACTAATGTGCCTCTAAATTTAGATGCAAAAAAATTTCAAAACATGGTAGGACATCTTATTGCACCTCATTGCCTATCTTTTTCAGAGCAAGATGACATGTCATTGAATCACCCAAAAAACTTGCCTTTGCATATAGAGGTCCTAATTCACAAGCATAGAGTAAAAAGAGTCCTCATTGATGGAGGAGCCGACTTGAATATTTGTATCCTAAACTTGGTAAAGGCCTTAGTATTTTCTAAGGAGGATATAGATCCAAAGAAAAAGATAACCATAAAATCCTACAATGATGAAGAGAGAGCTTCCAAAGGATTCATTGTACTTCCTATTAGAGTTGGACCAATGCAGAAAGAGACCATTTTCCAAGTTCTAGACCTAAAGTTGACTTACAATATTCTATTAGGAAAGCCATGGATCCATGAATGTAGGTTGTACCCTCAACCTACCATCAATGTCTCAAGTTCCCCTATCTAGGACAAGAAGTCATGGTAAGTGGGGACTCAAACCCCTTTCAATATTGTAATAACATGAAGCCTATCAATGATTCCTTAGTCCCACACAATGCAGAAGGATAAATTTCTCAAAGAATAGAGCAACATAAAAGTTTAAAAGATCTTCCATCTTTGAAGGGAACAAAAAAAGAAGAAAAAGAGATTGTTGTTGAAAATAACCAAAGTCCTTCTAACCTAACTACATCGACAAAAGGAAAAGAAAAGGTTAGTGAGGAGAGTGCTCCGGAGAAGAAGAAAGAAGACCAAGATAGATCCATTCAAATTTACACCAAAGATGCCCATTACCAAAAAATGGATCATACGATGAAAAAATTTGAAAAGCAATGTCAAATCAAACAAAAAGGTATAGGTGAATACTCCGTATCCATGATGGATCTATCCTTATCTCCAAAATCATATGGAAGGCCATCCAATCTAACTCATAAATACAATGATCACTTTGTGAGGGAAAATACATATTCATTCATGGATGAAGAAGACAATGAAATCTTTAATTGGCTATATAAGGATGAGGAATCTAGTGCACATGAAAAGCGCATCTAAAATATAAGCATTCCCACACATCAATATGGGAAAGGACTTCAAATCATGCAGAAAATGGGATACAAAAGACAAGGACCTTTGGGAACAAGAAACAAAGGACTCATTAAACCCATTGAAATGACATGGAGAGATAGAAAAGAAAAGACTGGATTAGGGTACCTAGAACAAGGGTACACTCAAAAGAACTATCCTAAGGTCTATGATCAAATATTGCAATTAGGGTCACAAAGTGATGATGACTCGAATGATTGGGAATGAGATACATTGTCAAATGAATCATGCCAAGATAAAGGTATTGATGTCATTCATACTTACACTCCTAGCAAGGGAAAATAACCAGTTTCAGAATTAGATCATAATCAAGCCTCAAGTTCAAGTCAAGGAGTCATAGATAATATACCAATTCAAGAAATTGAAATAACTCAATGGGTAGGAGAACCCAATGTACCATCATGGAGACCTACTATGGAAGAATCTAATATTAGGTTTAATCCACAAGATTTTTACCCAACAGAAACCTTAGAGGATTCTAGTGAGGGGGATTTTGACCCTAGTTCTCTAGAACATCTTGAAGAAGCACATATTATAGATTTAAGCGATATAATGTTTGAACATTAAAATGAAGTCATGTCCCTAAACCCCATTGGACTAAACCAAAGCATTGATCCTTTGACCCTTATCTACCCGGAATTAATCGAATGTGATTCCATTGAACCTACCATCCTCCCTACATTTTTGAATGATAACTTGGTGTCCCAATACCTAAATGTGGTTGAGCCTTCTTCTACCATGGAATATTAGGAAGAAGTGACAAAGGAAATTATCCAAACTCTCAATTCAGTAAAAAATGAAAAAATAAAAAAAATAAAAATGGAAAGAATCTAATGTTGAAAACCACATTGTGGCAACATTAGATCAAAAAGAGAAAGAAATAAAGAATGATTCCAAAGGTGAAAACCCAATAGAGGCACCTACAGAAGGGAGTTTGGATACTTTTACTGAGCACTATGAAGAACTATCTCCTATATTGATTGAACCAACAGAGAAAGTGAACATTGGGTCAGAATCAGAACCAAGGATCATACACTTAGCAACATCTTTATCTAGTGAAGAAAGAAATGACTTCATCAAAATTTTCAAAGAAAAACAAATCAATTTTGCATGGTCGTATGATGATATGCCAGGATTAGATCCAAATTTAATCATGCATCATTTGAACATAAAAGGAGTAAGACCAATGAAGCAGAAACTAAGAAAGATGCATCCACACATAGCTTTACTTGTAAAAGTGGAGTTAGAAAAATTGTTGAAAATTGGGTTTATAAGAGCCATTGATTATGCCCAATGGATTTCAAAAATTGTGCCAGTTTCAAAAGCAGACAAATCTATCAGAATTTGCATAGACTTTATGGATCTCAATCTTGCATGTCCTAAGGATGACTTTCTGTTACCAAGCATAGACGCCATCATAGATATGACAGCAGGACATTCAATGTTCTCACTTATGGATGGATTTAGTGGTTATAATCAAATAAAGATAGCACTTGAAGATCAAGATAAAACAATATTCACATGCACATGGGGGACATTCTATTGGAATGTTATACCTTTTGGTCTAAAGAATGCCAGAGTGACCTATCACAGAGCCATGACAACCACATTCCATGACATGATGCACAAGTTCATGGAGGACCATGTAGATGACATACTTGCTAAATCTCACTCAAGAGAAGAACATCTACCCATCTTAGAGAAATTTTTTGTAAGATTGGAGCAATTCAAAGTGCGGTTAAATCTGAAGAAGTGTGCATTTGGTGTTCAATCAGGAAAGCTACTAGGGTACATTGTTTCAGCGAAAGGAATAGAGGTAGACCCCACCAAAGTCAAAGCCATCATAGAAATGGAGGCACCTAGGAACACAAGTCAGATGAGATCTTTTCAAGGTAGGATCCAATCCATTCAGAGGTTCATCTCTCAATTAGTAGAAAAATGCCACAATTTCACTGAACTCCTTCATAAGGACACAATTTTCAAATGGGGTAAGAAATGTTAAGAAGATTTCAACTTGTTGAAGAAATACTTAATGAACCCTCCAACTTTGATGCCACCTATAAGAGGAAAGCCCTTAATTCTATACATTTCAGTGACCGAACATTCATTAGGAGCACTCTTGTCACAATAAGATGAATTAGGAAAAGAAAAGGCCATATACTACATAAGCAGAACATTGGTGAAATATGAGTTGAATTAAACCTTCATTGAAAGAGCATGTTTGGACATAGTTTTTGCTTCCCAAAAATTATGCCACTATATGTTGTCCCACAAAATTTGGCTCATTGCAAAGATTGATCCCTTAAGATATCTTCTCAGAAAAACAACATTGAATGGGAGACTAGCCAAATGGGTCATGGTGCTAAGTGAATTCGGCATAGAATATGTGGATCAAAAATCTATCAAGGGCCAAGTCATAGCTGATCAATTAGCGGAATCACCATTAAGCTGAATATGAAGCATTGGTCATTGGGATCAAATTGGCATTAGAATGGAAAGTGACAGAGCTACAAGTCTATGGAGATTCAAAACTAGTTATCAATCAGATTAATGTTGAATATCAAACTAAAGATGACAAGATGATACCTTACAAAAATATGGTTGAGAATCTCAAGAAATACCTTACTCTCATCACATTTGAGCAAGTACCAAGAGATAAGAATAAAGAAGCAGATGCGATGGCTACTTTGGCATCATTTCTCCAAATACTAGATCAAAGCGCCAGATATGAATTCCTGGTAGAAGAAGTTGAGAAAATTGCATTTGACCCTACCCATCCTCATACCATTTTTTTACTAACCAGGCATGAATCACCTTGGTATGGAGACATTTATACCTACTTAAAAGACCAAATCCTACCTATGGACCAAACTGGGAATCAAAAGAAAAGCTTTATACACCAAGCCTCTCGTTATACCTTAATATCTGACACATTGTATCGTAAGAGTCTAGATGGAATGCTTCTAAGATGTCTAGAGGAAGAGTAATCAAACATAGCCTTACAAGAAATTCACGAGGGGATTTGTGGGTCACATTCGAATGGTTTAACCCTAGCTAAGAAACTTCTTAGGATAGGATATTTTTGGCCTACCATGGAGAAAGACGCTTGTCACTTTGCAAAAACTTGTCGAAAGTGTCAATATCATGGGAACTTGATCCATGCACCAACACAAGAGCTTCATCCTATGACAACACCTTGGCCATTTTATCAATGGTGTTCAGAATTAATAGGTATGATTTATCCACCATCTTCAAATGGTCATACATTTATCATCACCGCAATAGAGTACTTTACCAAATGGGTGGAAGTTGTACCCTTGTCAACTGCTATAGGAAAACAAATATCCTTGTTTATTCTAAATCACATAATATGTAGATATGGTGTACCTCATGCCATGATAAATGACAATGCCAAACACTTCAAAAATAAGGATTTAAAGGAGTTATGTACCAAATTCCACATGATACATCATTCATCTTCAATATATTACCCCTAAGGTAATGGACAAGCAGAAACAACAAATAAGAACATCTTAAAGATATTGAAGAGAATCATGGATAATTCAGGTAGAGATTGGCATATACAAATAAATCCAACCCTATGGACTTATAGGACAAGTATCAGAATGCCAATAGGAGCTACATCATTTTCCTTAGTCTTTGGAGTAGAGGCAGTTTTACCTTTTGAGGTAGAAATTCCATCTTTAAGGGTCTCATTACATGGTTTGATAAGTGAAGAGGATTATAGAGTTGCTAGATTACATGAACTGAAACTGCTAGATGAAAAACAACAAAAATCATTTGATCACTTGAAAGTGTATCAAAACAGAATGTCAAGGACCTATAACAAGCATATTATGTCAAGGACATTCCAAATAGGTGACTTAGTTTTGTGAGAAAATCCCAAAAATCAAGCAAAAAGAGAAAAGAAAATAAAATGGGAAGAAAACTGGTTAGGACCTTTTGTGATCACTTCATCTTTTGGGACATGCACCTATAAATTAGTTGATTATGATGGAGAAGAATTACAAGAACCTATCAATAGAATTCATCTAAAAAGGTTCTACACATGAAGTAGATGAAAGGGTAGAGAGAAAAAGAGTATTAGGAAAATCAGACGGAAAGCATCCTATTTATTGTATATAGTCAAAAGAGATCCTGAAAAATACCAAAAACATTGAAAAGTAGGAAAGAGCAAACAAATCAGAAATGTAGAAAAGATTAAAAAACAATGGAAAATTGAGCATGAAGAAAGCCAAAAACATTCATATATGATCCTCAAAAAAATATTGTCTTGGTGAAAACCTAGCAAATAGGTGCCTTGATGGTATGAAAAGAAAAAAATTGAAAAAAATAGAAAATACAAAAAAATCAGAAAAGAGAAAAAGTGCCTTGGTGAAAACCTACCAAATAGGTGCCTTGGTAGAAAAAAAGAAGAAAAAAACTTTAAAAATAGAAAAAGAAAGCAAAATCCATTCAATCAGTGAAAACCTGGTAAATAGGTGCCATTGAAAGTCCAAGTTAGTCGCATACCTAGTGGTCATCCTTATAAATATTTCATTCGCCAACATTTGTATACATTGCATAATAAAACTCCACAGTTGCATTCGCAAGTACCTAAAGATTTTGGTCACCTAATCTGCAAATTGTCCCAAGTCCCACAAACATAATCATATCAAACTGGGGGCCATCTACTCTAAAGGAGGAAGGATTCATCAAAAGAAAACTTCAATCAGACATCAAATCAATTCATCAAAGTACAAGTGAAACACTCAATCAAATCCTAATTCTAATCCAATTTGAAAATAAACGAAAAATTTGATCCTAGATCTCACAAGACCCTATCTTTATCATGATTAAAGTATGAAATGGATGGAACTATACTTGAAATATAGATTTGAAAAACATTGCAAATTTTTTCTAAAGTGTTGACTTGATTGATAAAATCACGTCTTTCTAGAGAATCGATGAAAGTTTTTGAACTAGATGAGCTATGATGAAAGCATGATATTCTGTTGATTTTTGAATGACTATCTTAAAATCAAAGTTTTAAAGCATGTATTATTTTTCTAAGGACATGATCATCAAAGAATCATCGAGGACTTGTACATACAACGAAACTAATATATTTGTTTTTTTATGCAAAAGAATACCTTGGATATTTTGATGTTCAATATCATAATACCAAAATCCACTTGCAACATAGAATCTGATAAAATTAGTATTCATAATCTCATGATTGACTCCAATCAATGATAGTCGTACCAAAAGATGGAAAGCAACATAAGAAAAAAAATGGTATTCATATCATCATGGTTGAACTAGTGATGGTTGTACTGAATTCAGGATTTCAAAAACTGCTCAATGATGAATATAAGCTCCAAAGTTTTGAATAGTGATAGTTAGTTGCATACATCTTAGAGTAAATGCATTTAAAGTATTTACCTTTCTTAGCATAAAAACTAAATTGCAAGAGTAAAATAGAAAGGGGGTGGAGTTCAATCAAAAATCAAAAGAACATCAAAAACTATATGTGATCGAGTGTGTTGGAAAATAAAAAATCAAATCAAGGGTGCATTGCATTAGTTCACTTGCATTTATTAAAATAATTTTATCTTGCATTCCCTAAGTTCAATTAAGTTCATTACATATAGCTTGCATCAATTTTACATAAAGTTAATTGCATTAGTTTACATCATTTAATTTAAAGTTCATTAAGTAGCATTGCATTAGGTTGCATTCATTTTAAAGATCCATCTCATTTAGTGTGAATTCTTTAAAGAAATAATTCATATTAATCCATTAAGTGCATTTAACATTGCATTCATTTATTAATGTTCATTGCATCCCTTAAGTCATTTCATTCAAATAGACATAAATTCATTAGGGGCATAACATTTAGTTCATTTAAAAACATTGCACATTGCATCATTCATTTAAATCCATTCATTCAAAGCTCATCCTACATTATATAAAAATGCATTACATTCATAAACATCATTCATCTATATAACATATAAAATTTAGGGACATGTAAATCATTAATCATTAAATATCCATATACATTCATTACATCCGATAGGTCCATCACATTTTGCATCACATTTTACATACCATAAATCCATTACATATATTCATATCATCAAAGTAAATACATCCATATATCCATAAGTATCATTACATTACATTATTCATTCATCATTACGTCATCATACAATGCATTTAGATATCATTTGCATCCATAACGCATCAAATATCATTAATCATTACAAGAATCATTAAATTCATAACACATCCATTCACCTATTTTTAAGCATAAATAGAACATGTGCATCCATATCATCAACTGCATTCTGAAAAGTATAAAACAAAGCATATAGGAGATAGAATCATACAGATCTTCATATCATAGTAAAAATCCTGAAAAATGAGGTCCAACACATAATGCCATCACATAAAGTAAATCTATCAACTGAGTATCAAAGTCTATGGTATCATCATCATGAATCAACTGAGTATCAAAGTCTATAATATCATCATGAAACATCAAAAAATCAAAGTCCATCAAAGTATCAACAAGTATCGATGCATAATATAAAAACATAAATTGATCAAAAGAATAGAATAAAGTCCAATGTCTCGATATCAAAAATGGGATCATCATGTACATCAATAAAAGAATATGTTAGTATCAGTTTCTGGGTTCGATTGTGTATAATTTTTTCCATCAAATCATATCATGTTCTTTTCTCTCTAGCATCCTAATGATGGATCATGTAGTATGATCCGTAACGTTGATGGGAAAAAAAAAATTATACATAATCGAACCCAGAAACTGATACTAGCATTAATATGGATTGTGGAAATCTAATGGATCAAAAAGAATATGTGTCAGATCAAAATCAATCAACTGGTTGAGCCACTGGCACCATCATGACCAGGATCAGTATTAGGATCAGGATGTCTACTCGAACTAGCTTGTAGTCCATTCTAACTCATAGTGGCCATAAAAGCCTGCATCATACTGCTAAGCTAGATAACCTACTATCTAATTTGAGACACATCTGACTGTAAGGCTCGAACATTTGATGCAGCCACTAGAGCCTCTGAATTGGGAGCCTGTGTAGGAGAAATCTGTGGAGGAGTAGTAGAAGAAGATGGCATGGAAGATGATGGAATAGAAGGTGGTGGCATGGAAGACAAAGGAATGGATAAAGATGGAACAAAAGAAGAAGAAGATGGACGAGATGAAGAAGATGTCATCGTAGAGGAAGTAGGAGCTTGTACTAGAGGATCCTGTGGGATAACCTATGGAGGAGCCTGTTTTGGTCTACCCTGTGCCTGATCTAATAAAATCTGTGTGGCCTGAGCACAAACCCTTGAATTCCCCTATGTGTTGCCTTTGAATATCAATCTTGGGGAATAAATTTTTATGAAGGTAGCTAAGAATATGGATTAATTTTCAAAGCATGGTTTGAATGGGGGTTTCTTTAGATTTTGGCCAAGTACATGGTAGTGCTTAACTAATATATTTTAGATACTTAGGGCCCTATTTTGGTAGGTGGTCTCTAGATATATATCTATGCACAGTTTGTTTTGTTTTGATCTTTGATAATAGTTAATATTGTTACACAATTATTTGTGATTATTAATGGGACTACAAATAACACTGTTTAATGTTTAAACATTAGCATCCTTGTTTTTACCCAAGTGTTACATCATCCTTCTTTGCTATTTGTCTTTGGGTAAGGCTTTCAAACCTATATTTTCAATTTTGTTTTGACTTCTATTTTGAGGCTATCCATAATTTATTGGGATAATATTAGGAAAATATTTGGACCCGTTGATGATGGATCTAAAAATTTCTTCCACAACACATATGCTCATATTCTAGTGGAGATAGACACCAACAAATATTTCCCTCAATACTAAAAATATTTTTTGGATTTAATCATTATATTATGATGTTGTTCCCCTCAAATGTCATAGAAGAAAGATATGGATATTGTTATCAAGGTTCAATTGTATAATTTTTGAGTCTCACCCATTGACTCAAATACCACATCATTTTTTATCAAGTCAATAGGGAGAGGGCCCTGATCCCATTACAATAGATAAAACACTGGAATCCCTACTTAAGGATATTACAACTGAGAGAAATCAGAAAACCTCAAACCACAAAATTAATAAAAAACCAACACAATCAAAGAGCTCCTATCACTACTACTATCCTTAATACTACCATAGTTTATCATCACCAAACAATTTAAAGAGTTTATGTTTCTCATAGTACTACAAAAAATAACAAAATGCATCTTCATAAAGTTCCAATAGTTTTGCAAATAGAAACTATGTTGTGATAACCAAAAAAATGAGCTTAAGTTTAAAATTTTCATATAACCGTAACAAAGCATCGAAAAGGAAGAAATAAAACCAAAAAGCTTAGCTTTCATTAAACCTAGCAATCCTAGCCCATTATTTAGAAAAAAACTATTGAGTAATCTTTCCATCCTTTTTTATCCTCATCATGTTAATCTCTGTCGCTTATCTGGTCATCTTTCCTCTTCTTCACCACTTTATTTAATCTATTCTTCCTAGTGATCACTCTGAACAATGTCTTTTTCATAATCCTATCAACCACCCTAAAGACAAAGAGAATGGAGTTGTTGAATTGTTCTTTGTCAAACACCGACAAAGTAGAAAAGACTTCTAGAGAAATGATTCTTTTTTACAATTCATCAATATGACTTTGAAGGTTAGACGAAGCACTTTTTTGTGTCTTAAAACTTGTCGAAGGTGGTATGTCTTCCAAGGGGTCATTACTAGCCTAGGTAGGGGAGTGACACACCAAATTCACAGTTATCTCCATTGATTTTTCTTTCTCCTCTTCTTTGAGCTCTTAAGACTTAACAACATGGTCCTCATCTTTTGTGTTCTCAGTAGACTCCTCCTCCTCATCTAGTTCATATTCCACATCTATCTCATGAACCATTTCCTCCACAATTTGCTTACCCTTTTTTTTTCTTTGTTGAGTAGATAGGCAAACCTTCTTTCACTTGAACTACCATCATGTTTAGGTTCTTCCATGTGTTTAGTTTCCTCGTCCTTATCCTCCTCATTATCAATGTCAATAAAATAGCTCATCCTTTTCACTTTTTTGTTGGTACTTTTGGCCTTTGAAGGGGCAGGTTTAGTGGTTGTAGCTTTTCTTTCCTATGGAGTGGTGTCAAGAAAGGCCTCTTCAAGGAGGATTTTCTCTCATTGGGTTTTAGGGTTCATTTTCTTCTTTTTCCCAAAAGGGTTATTTTTTTCCCGCTAGGGTTAGAATTTTTAGAGAGAGGATTGGTTTCTTATAGCTTAATTTTGATTGAGCTCTTGTTCGGCTTCACAATGTAGCTTTGTTAAATTAGGAGTATGAAATAAGGTGGATTCCAAATGGGGATTTATCAAATTTGTGTTGATAAAGGGCATAAATTAGGCTCTCGTGGAATGGGGGAGAGACACACTTGGAAATGTTGTTTCTTAGGGAGGAATACAGGAAGAAGGGGACATTAATCCTACAGTTGTTCCTTATATGATTCAAAGCAGGAAATTGATACCCATGGAATGCGGTATACCACCCTTCCATGGTAAAGTATTTCATGATGAAGAAGCAAACAAGAGCATGTAGAGGGGGTAGAGAGAACCTAGCATACCCATTTTCATTTTCCATGACCACCAATTATTCCCCTTTCTAAAAAAATTATTCATGTAGATCTTATAATCACCAAAGATCTTCCTCTTCACTATGTCACCCTTGTATTTTAACCCTGTAGCTTCAACTATTAGCTCAAGGTTCACAAATAATTTTATGCTTCTAATAGTAACATTGCCTTGGTGCCAAGAATTACAAAACTTCATGGATAAAGTAGTATTATAACCCTTTATTGCCTACAAATAGGGTGTAAGCTCGGCTCTGCTAAAAATATCTCAAAACTAATTATTTCGTAGAAGTTCCCTACAATCTTTTGGTTCCAAACATTTCAGAGGGGGCCGATACCTCTAACCTTAGATAGATTCAAATGTTGATTAGTGGACATAAAAGGCCCACCCTTAATAGATTCTGTAAAAATTAAAAAAAAAACTATTTCCTTCTTACTAAAATACTAGTGAAATGTCTTGAACACAAATCACTTTTTCTTTTGGAAAGAACGAAAAGGCTTAATAACATAACCCACAATTATGACACAACAGCTATGGTTTTTATGAAATATTTGAAGCCATTTTTAAGACTATTGACAAGATAAATCCCTTTACAATTTTGTTTTTTGAAAAAGTGATTGATTAAAAAACCCATCACTTGATCATAAATGATGTAATTATTATTTTGATCACAAGTAATATTTGGACTGAAGTGCCAGGTTGGCAGCCAACAAACTTTGGCGTTCAAGTGAGAGTACTTTAGACAAGTGGATCATAAGTGTTAGTAACCACAAAAAAAACACAATAAGTGTTAGTAACATACCCAATAGCTGAACGCACATGTACTAATAGTGGATCATTTTTTTTAGTAATTGGCTCATTTGTGCACCACTATTGAGTCATTTCATAATTATTACTGGATCATTTGATCAAAAGTATTGGGCCATTTGAACACAAGTACTGGGTCATTTGAGTGATCGGTTATTGGTGAGAAACATGGTGGGTATCGGGCAAGCGTTTTAAAATGGTACTTTTAGACCACTCGGCGCTCCATGATCTCTACAGAGAGATCTGTGAATACCCAAAAGCTGAAACCTTAGCTTTAAGCTCTTAACTCACCTACTGAGACATGCCGAAAAAATCAACGAAATCCACCTTACGGTTTAAGAATTCTAAGTGCGCGAAGTTAGCCTGGGCCACTACTGGATCCTTTCCCCTAATATCAAATTCAAACAAGAACTTTGAGAATGTTGTTTTTAAATAGAGTACGAGGATGGGGACACTAATACAGTCAGAATGCATAAATGAATACGGGAACATTTATTATATATAAATTGGTAACCAATGATTGCAGGTACAGGGACAGGGACTGGAGTTTCCTTTTAATTGGTCTGTATTCCTTTCTTTGTTAGATGAATCAGGCCTTACATTATCATTGCTCTAGAAATCTAGCCTCAAATAATATTGCTAGCCTCGTTCATTCAACTTGTTTTACAAAATATTCTCTCAGGAGGAGCATATACGAAGATGTGACACTTGTTGACAGTCACATGCTCATGGAGTCTTTCCTGTCATTGTACAATAGCTATACGGCTAAAAAATAGTCAAGTCTTCCTTTGACAATTTTCCGTGCAGCAGGTAGCCAGGCAGGATGACAATTTTGTTTTCCGTGCGGCAGGCAGCTACGCAGGATGACAATTTTGGAGGGGAAATTGGTATTTTCGGGCTTAAAACATGGAAAAGTCAAACATGAACAAGAATTATTTTTCATTGCCAAAATTTAGACCTTTTTAAACCGTTGAACGAGAGCCTCCATGGTATCCTTGGGAAGGAAACGCCCTTGGCACCGCCTGACCATTTTCACGCGCATCATTGGGAATACGCAATATAGATCGTCATTTAATGCATATCTTTAGATTTTCGTTGCCTTTAGTCGGTGGAATGCTCTATTTATTTGTGCTCCTTGCTCTCATTTTACGCAGCTTGAGCAGTTTCTTTCGTTTGTATTGTGCGGAGAGAGAATTCTTGCTCCGTGCAACGTTTAATAATGGCTCGAAAGGAATTCTCAGGAAGCTCTATCAAAATTTGCTTCCTCCTCATGGCTTTCTGTATCTCCTCCTCCTTAGGTCAGTTCATCTTTTCCTCCACATATTCACAATAGTGCCTAGTTTTCCTTTTAAGTATTCTTGCGTCGGGGTTTCTCTTTGGTGTATATATTAGGGTTTGATGGTGTTCAATCTATGTTTTCAAACTTAACAAAATCCAGACCAGGTTGGGTTATAAGTCATAGTAGCAATGCAAAAGTATACAAATCGGGAATGAGAGCGACATGTTTTAGTCTATATAAGTAGAGATAGATTAGGGTTTAGTGTTGTTCAAGCTATGTTTTTATACCTGCCCAAAACCAGCCCAGGTTGGGTAAGTCATAGCAGCAATGTAAAAGTATATAAATCATGGTGTTGGGCCTGATCGAGAAGGAATCAGGCATTAAAGAGACGTGTTTTAGTCTCTTATGGGTATAGTAAATTTATACTGCAAGGGAGAACATAGAAATAGTACTAAAGATGTTCGGGTTTTCTTTTCTTTTCTTAGGGTATTGAGTTTATTGTTTCTATTCCTTTTGTATTTGCAGGAGATGACAATGAACGCAAACTGGCTGGTTCATGTAAGTTCTTCTTTTTCACCATTAATCCATGCCCGCATTAAATAGAAACCTAGAGGAGTTTTTAGTAGCAGTTGATTGTATTCTCTGAATAGTAAGAATACTAGATTATCAAGTAATACACTGGAAAACAATTAGTCCAAAATGCATTTAAGAGAATCAGAAGTTCTTGATTCAAAACGATGGATTGTATTAATGGGTGTGTTTTTTTTGAAAAAAAATTTGCAGGTATGTGCACTCAGGATGACATATACATTGCACAGGGTTCAGAGGGTGGTCCGGATATTCCCACATACACAGTGAATATAATCAACACATGCTTATCTCAATGTAAGCCACGAAATATTCATCTGTATTGTGGGTGGTTTGCATCATGGGACTGGGTGGATCCTAAGGATCTGAAACGCATTTCTTATGATGACTGCCTTGTGAATAATGGAAGACCAATGGAGCTATATGATTCCATTTATTTCACATACTCCAATACTTATATGTACCGTCTGAGTGTTAGGTCTGTTGAGTTTGTTTAGTCTGATTACTCCATGTTTAATACCCCCTGTAGTTGGCATTGGAGATTTTGTTTGTTAGTGGTTTTAAAAGTATAAGTATACTTGTCAGATTAAGTCTTTCCAGTTTGTTTAGTCTCATGGGCTCCATGTTTAATACCCCCGAGGTTGGCGTTGGAAGTTTTCTCTGTCTGAATGGTTCAAAATAAGAAGCATACTTGTGATTAGATTACTAAGTGGTGATTATTCCATTTTATTGGGTTACAGTTCACAGGCACAAGTTTTGTTCAAATTTTAGTTAACTTTATGTATTGGGTATTTTCTACAATCGCAATATTTTGAAAATGAACTATCAATTTTTGGGGTTTAGTTAATTTTTGAGAAATCATTTACAGTAAAATGTGTTTCTTCTCAATTGTGGTAATTTCATTGTGAGGTTGGAAATAAATATAAAAATTCATCCATCTGTGCATGGCATAAATTATTTGACAAAATTGAAAATCTATTTGTCTTACTTCATAAGACTATTGGAGTAGTTTTTTCTTTTCATTGAAAGCATAGAGGCAACGTCTAGTGGCAACAAATCTTCTTTTCTTTTATATGATTTTTTTTATCGAAGAAATGCAATGAAAAAAAGTCAAAGAAAATACAAACAATTTAGTTTTCTGATTTCTTTGTACTATGTTTGCCTGACAATTTACAAAAGCACTTTAAAGTAAAAATCTGTTGCAACTAATTTGATCTTTACTGGCATAACCCACACATGCAAAGTCTTTTAAGTGCTCCAAACTTTGATCCCTTGCAACTGAGAAGCTGATATGCACACATGCCAAATAAAACCGCATATATATTGCTGAGACAGCAACATATCCACTTAAGTAAGCAAAACCTTCCCAAAATAGCCACAGAGTTTAATTCTATAGCTGAGACAAAGAGCAGGGCTCGAAGAAGCAACTTCCACATTGACAAACCATTCTGACAAAGACTTGTGCAACCAGAAAAATAACGGAGTGGCTGAATAACAAAACATAAATCCTAGATGAGCAAAGCCCAAAGATGAGCAGAGCAGCTGAGCATAGAGGAGGACCAGCAGTTACTTTTCTTTGCTATGTGAGTTCCGATACTTGCAAATGTTAAAATGTTAAATAACGTTTTTTTGTAAGATTATTTATGTTGTTTTCATTTATGTGCTGGAAGATTTAAAAAAGAGCGAACGTTGATATTCTTATTAATCCATAGTTTGATAATTACCTCGACAGGCACAGCCTAGAACTACAATATACAAAAATTATATCAATCAAATATAGTTACAATACACTAATATATAATGCATTTTTATAAAAAGGGTGTTAATTAAATTTTAATTAAAATCTAATGGTAATTAAGTCCTCCACATTAAATCTTAAGTAAGTTATTTTTTCTTTAATTTGTGACCTCTCTATGTTAATTTGGAAGCTGTATGTAAAATATTCCAATCTTATAGTTCAATTTAATCAGAATTAAATCCTCTACGGAAACCTTATCTTAATTGAACCCTATTCATAAACCTTACTTCATTGAACTTACATCTTAATCTTAGTTAAACTATAATACTTATAGTACCATAATTGAAAATCTTAATCAAAATGTCAATTGTGAATTGGTCGACTGGTGAAGTTCAATGTTTCTCATTGAGCCCACCAGGTTCAAATCTCGTAAAGACATCTGATAAGGGATGAGGCCGGGATCGTGCCCCGGGCGAATTTGGCGGAATGGAAACCCCTCAGTGCTTGGCTCTTAGCCAAAGAGAACGAACTATTCTCAAAAAAAAAAAAAAAAAAAATCTTAATCAAAATCTACTACTAATTGAACCCTAATTCTATATCAAACTCAACATCAAGTTCAACCTAATCTTAATGCTAAACCAAATTTAACCCTAACCCTAAACTATATTACTATCATAATTGTAACCTTGAAAAGTATAATCAGCTTGAATAAATCACATGGTTTAAGAAAATTGAACTATTCTAATGAAAGCTATAAAAAAACAAAGTTATATGAATGTTATTAAACTTGATATATTAAACAAAGAAGTAAAGTTATATTATCAAACTAAATTTATGTAATAAATGAATTAAAAGTTAACATATAAAAATTTATTTAGACTTTAAATGTCTAATTTTAAAAATTATTGATTTGTAAAAGGTTTATGTATATAATTAATAAAAAGAAATGATCCAATTTATAAATTAATTAATATAATTTATTTATTTCATTTCTTATATCTTGTCACTATGGATGCTATATATATATATATATATATATATATATATATATATATAAAGAGATGTCCACAAGAAAGTTAAATAAGTAATTAAATAGTCAAAAAGTAATATCATTAATAGTTAAAATAAAAAATAAATTCAAGCTGAGAAGGAGAGCAAGAGGCTCTCCCAACAATGAGGATTATGTCCTGGAACGTTAGAGGCATTAATGCCTCTAACAAGGCCTGACTTATCAGGGATCAAATTCTGGTAAGCAGGGCATATATTATTCTCATACAAGAAACTAAACTGTCTCGCGCAAAAGGGGAAAGCATTCTTGGTGCTTGGAAGGGATGGGCCTTTGCTCATGTCCCATCTATAGGCACTTCAGGAGGCCTTGCAATTATATGGAAGCCTCATAAGTGTAAAGTGGAAGTCATTTTCTCAGCTACAAATTGGATGCTGGCTGTAGTTTCAGTTTTTGCACTCTCCTTTACCCTGTTTAATGTCTATGGTCCAACTTCAGTCACAGGCAAGCAGAGATTGTGGGATTTACTGTTGCAAAAAATCTCTAATCTAGGAGACACTAATATTATTCTTGGTGGGGACTTCAATGCTACGATGGGGTTTATGGACAAAGTGGGCGGTGCAGATCCTTCTCATAAAGTCACATAGGACTTTAGCAACTTTGTTGAAGGCAATGCTCTCTCTGATTGTTGTCCCTCCAATGGTAAGATAACCTGGTCTAACAAGAGAAAAGGGCCCCATTTTGTTGGCATCTTCCTGCATAGATTTCTTCTGAATCCGCATTGGATGCTGACACACGGGTGTTGTCAATCCAATATCCTTAGCATTTCGGGTTCAGACCACTATACGGTGAGTTTGGAGATTGAGTTGGTTTCCAATATCTTCAAGCCAAAGTCATATTTTAAGATTGAATGCATGTGGCTCAGAGACCTAGATTTCCTCAGGTTCCTCCAACAATGGTGGATTCGGTGCCCCGTGATTCAAGGATATAAGATGTTTCAGCTATCTAAAAAGATGTCATTCATGAAGGCCAAAATTAAGGACTGGAATCAACATAGTTTTGAGAACATTTTTGTAGAAAAATAGAGCCTACAAAATCAATTGGAGGGCTGGAATGAACATATCCTTCAGCATGGTTTGAACCAATAGGTTTATGATACTCAAAAAGCTCTGCAAGACAGACTTCAAGAAATATTATTCAGGGAAGAAACCTATTGGAGGCAGAGGTCCAGAGAACTATGGCTTTCTGAAGGGGATAGAAATACTAGTTTCTTTCATGCCTCAACCAAAATTAAACAATAGAAGAACGCCATCTTTCAAATAAAAGGTGCACATGGTAACATTCTTAAATTAGAAAAGGACATCTAGGTGGAAGCAGTTCATTTCTTTCAAGACCTCCTTAGTAAACCGGTTAATACTATGGCTCATCCTCCTAAGTCAGACCTTCACTTTATCCCTAATTTCATCTCAGAGGAAGACAATGCCTTCTTGTTGCACCCCTTCTCATTAGAAGAGGTCAAGGCAATGATTTTTGCCATGCAAGCTGATAAGGCTCCGGGGCTTGATGGATTTACTCCCCTCTTTTTCCAGAAATGTTGGGATTTCATGAAGGTTGATATTTGGGAGGTTGTGGAGTAATCCAAAAGACATTCTTGTATGTTTAAGCCATTCAACAATACTTTTCTCACTTTAATACCTAAGGGTGCAAATCCTGGCTCTTTTTCAGATTTCAGGCCTATTCACTGTGGAACACGATCTACAAGATTATAACCAAGTCCATTTCACTTCATCTTGGAAAAATTATTCCTAAGATCATTTCTGACCAATAGGGTGGCTTTGTCCCAGGGAAGGACACAGTTGAAGGAGCTCTGATAGCACATGAGATCCTCCACTCAATCAAGGTATAGGGTCTCCAGGCCATGGTTCTCAAAATGGACATGATGAAAGCATACGACAGAGTCAGTTGGGGTTTTTTGAAACAAGTCATGCAAAAAATGGGCTTCAACATAAAGTGGATTAGATGGATTTTGGCATGTGTTAAGGGAGCTAAGTTCTCCATATTGATTAACGATTCCCCCTGTGGTTTCTTCTCACCTTCACAAGGACTTAGACAAGGTGACTCATTGTCTCCTTTCCTATTCATCATTCTGGTGGAAGGGCTTAGTAGATTAATCTCCTTCAAACAAACCCAAGGTTCACTTGCTGGCATCTCGCTGCATCAATCAAGATTAGCAGACACACACACTCTTTTTGTGGATGACTCCCTACTATATGCTAAGGGCACCATACAGGAGGCTAGAACTATCAAGGAGACCCTTGAAGAATATTGCAACGTATTAGGTCAAAAACCGAACATCTCTAAGTCTAAGATTTTCTTTTCTAATACATCTATTAGCATCCAAGAGGATATTAAAAATATGTTAGGCTTTGAAGTTGCTCTGATCCCTAGCAAGTATCTGGGAATTCCTTTTTTTCAAGGTCCTTGTAGGGCGTCTCTGTGGGATAGTATATTCCAATCCATCATGGATTGGATTGCTTCATGGAAAACCTGATGGCTATCTCTGGCTGGGAGAATATTACTAATCAAATCAGTTCTTTCCTCCATCCCAAATTATATGATGTCTATGCTCTTGGCGCCCAGGGCTATTATTGAAAATATTAGAAAATGTCTTAAAGATTTCATATGGAAAGGCAACCTGGATGGAGCATCTAAAATCCCCCTTGTAGCATGGGACAAGATCTCTCAGCCGAAGGATTGTGGGGGAGTAGGAATTCATAATATATTTGAGAGGAATATTAGTCTCGGTGCCAAGTTGTCTTGAAAATTCTATGAAAACCTAGGATCACTTTGGGCTAGGATCCTCAGACTAAAGTACTTGGATAATGATGATCCGGCTCATATTTTTACAATCAAGAACCCTCCATTAGGCTCTACAATGTGGAATTTTTTCTTGAAATGCCAAGGAGTTCTCCTTCCTCACCTATCTTGGGTAATCAACACAAGGGATATAGTAGATTTCTGGGATGATTCATGGAATATCAAATCAAGGGCACGACCATCAAATCAAAGCGTAATCTTTTATCAAAAAATTTTTCGCTTATCAATCGAAAGGGGCATCAAACATTGAATTAGATCGAACCATGTACCATATCAGCAAACTATCATCAAATCAACCATCGAGACATCAGATTCAATCAAACTTCATTAGAATCTACATCTTATACTAAACATCAAAATCGACCATCAATGAATCAGGACATTCTTTGAATCAACACGCTTCACATGTCAACTCAAACAGGGGCATTTGTAATCACCAAAAATTGGACAAGATCATTTAAATGAGAAATCAAGGCAAAAATCAATACAATTAAATGCAATTAAATCAAATCAAGTCAAAATTAAAGATAAATTGTAATTGAACCTTAATCCAAATTTAATTAAAAATCAAAGGCCATTAAATCAATTTAAACCTAATAAATCATGATTAATCAATAAATTGTACAATTAATCTAATTAATTGTATAGTTTGAATTAAATCAAATCAACCCATTTAAGGGGTACACATGGCTAAATAAATTAAATAAATTCAATTAATTAATTCCTATTTTCTCTCAACCACCAAATGGGAGGAAAATGAATCAGCCAATAGGAATTGAGGACCAAGCTCACATGGATCAAGCCTAAATTGAATCTCAATCACTCACTTGGAGGATGCATCTTATCCACTCATTTTGTCCTCTTGTCCCAAGCTTTGAGGACACATTTATTTAAATGGTCTCCAAAGGTGGAACCATGGACTCAACTGTCACCTAACCTTGATCAACTCAACTACACCCCCTATCCTTGCCAAAATCTATAAAAGAAAGACATAATTCAATCAATAATCATCCACAAATCTGACAATAGCATCAAACCTCTTGCAATTTAGAGCTAGAAAGGAAAATTTAGAGTTAACTAGGCTTAATTTCAATCTGCAATTGAACTATTAGCTTTTTTTATCATTCATTCTTGTTTTAGGACTACCACTAATGGAAGGTTGCTAAGAACTTTGCATTAGCATCCCTAAATAGAGATCCATAGAATGCTTAATAGTCAATTATTTTCTTAAGCTTACTCTTTGTGGTAATTTAGTTGATTTATTCATTTATTTGCAGTACTAACCCTATGAAGGTGCTTTCCTTAGTCGGTAATCATAGTTTGGATAATTAATGGTATTTGGTAAAGTAAACAGACAGATTGATATTTTATGTTATCGAGCTGCATAAATTGTTGAAATTGTTTTGTAAGATACATCTAGGAGATTGAGATTGTAGGATAACTAATTTAACTGATTCACCCCCCCTCTCAGTTATTCTAACAATTGGTATCAGAGCATATTGGTTTCTTGGAGGAAAGTTTTAAGGACTTGAGGAGAAAGATCACAAGATGTATAAGAGGGAAGTACCTAAGCTGAACAAAGATAACTTCTCCACGTGGAAAAGTCGAATGAGGCTTCACATATCTGGAATCAAAGAATCTGCTATACATTTACTTGACAATGGCTACTTATAACTGAATGTTGGACCTTTGACTCTTAATCAGTTGAGAGATAGACATGAACACAATATTACTATGATAGAGATTGTTGTTGCTCTGTCTGAAGTTGAATTTGAGGATGTCAATGATTGCACTACAAACAAAGCAAATGTGGGATAAAGTTTCTCTAGTTTATGGTGGTGATGTGAATTTTTTGAGAACTAGAGCTGAAATCTTGAGAGGTAGATTTGATGACATGAAGATGAAGGAAGGTGAGAACATAACACAATACTCAAACCGAATCAAATAGGTAGTCAATGCTATTCGAGGAGCAAGAGGTACTATTTATGAAGATACTGTGGTAAGTAAGATACTGAGAACCTTGTTGCCTATCTATGCAATCAGAATATCTGTTGTTCATGAAATGAGGTCTGCACCTAATAGAACTCTTACTCTTGATAGTCTGATTCGAAAGTTAACTACTTTTGAGTTGAATAATTATGACAATAGTGTTGTACTGAGTGTTGAGTCTACTTTTATGTCATCTCTTAAGATTGATAAATCTAGTAGTAAGCATAATATAAAGAATGAAAGTGATTGTGACAATGAAGATGAGCTTGATGAGCTTGAAGCACTTATGGTTCAGAGAATTCAAAAAGGTAAAGGAAGGTATAAGGGAAAGTTACCTTTAGCTTGTTTTAACTGTAAAGAGATTGGCCATATTGCTGCTAGATGACCTAATAGGAAAGAGGAAGATAAAGATAATGATCGATTTGGTGATGGAATGTTTGGCAGAAGGAATAACAAAGGAAACCAACACTAAAACAGAGACAATCGAGATTACAAAGACAAAGGCAAAAAGGCATGTTACCTTGTTGGAGAAAATGAAGATGACACCAACATCAACACTAATAATGAAATTGAAGTGGTATTTGTTGTAATGAAAGATGATTCAAAAGAGGAGGAAAGGTATGTAGAAACAACCCTTATTTCTAAACTTAGAAAGAATGATACTTGGATCATTGATAGTGGTTGTACACATCACATGACTAGTGATGAAGATAAGTTTGAACATCTTGAGCACTATAGTAGAGGATCAATAAAAATGGGAAATGATACACCTTGTTTAGTGAAAGTAAAAGGGTCTATCTTATTGAATGATAGAATTAGATGTGATAATGCATACTGGGTAAAAGGACTTAACTACAATTTGTTGAGTGTAGCACAGCTGAATAACTTAGGTGACCGAGTTGTATTTGAAAGCAAGAAGGTGAAAATATATGATGAAAATGGAAAGCTTTTCGGTACTGGAGGACAATCAAAAGGTTTATTCTATCTTGACAATGCTGAAACTTCTTGTTTACTAGTGAAGAATGAAGATGTATGGTTATGGCATAAGAGGCTATGTCATGTAAAATTTGATAACATGATTAAGAACAGTAGAAAGAGAAAAGCTAGAGGTTTACCATGTCTAACGAAGCCTGAACATGTTATGTGCAAACAATGTCAGAAAGGAAAGATGACCAAATCTAGTTTTAAAAGTAAAGACTATTCATCTAAAGGTATTTTGGAGTTGGTACACACTGACTTGTGTGGTCCTATGAGAACTCAAAGCTACTATGGTGACAAATATTTTATTTTATTAGTTGATGACTACTCTAGGATGATGACAGTCATGTTCTTAAAAGAAAAATTTGAGACATTCAAACTGTTTAAATGATATAAGGCTAAAGTTGAAAAGGAAACCAGGAAAGAATAGAAATGCTTAAGATATGATAGAGGAGGTGAGTTTATTTCTAATGAATTCACTAATTTATGTAATGAGCATGGAATCAAAAGACATGTTTCTGTTAGGAATGAATGCTAAATATATCCTATGGGGGAGTATTCACAACCATTCTATAGTAGTTGTTGTTGCATTCATGACTGTGATTGTCATTGATGTCAACACAATGATCTACTAAAGTTTAGCGGAGAACCAGATAATGTTTGAGTTAGCACACATGGAATATTGAAGTTCAAGCTATGCGGAGTTGAGGACTTACTCTATGATGTTCTATAAGATCATGGTTAAGAGCGTGTATGGAAATTCATTTATTCATGATAGTTATGTGGAATTCAGTGGAAGCAATATTCAAGCAGTGTTTCTGAGTAGCGATTTTTGGAAATGGATGATATCTCCTAATCGAGATAGAATCTGAGCATGAAAAGTTGAATAGATGATGAAGACATGATGATTTTGACATGGACATGATAGCAAGGTCAAAGGTCACACAAGTGAAGAGTTATCTTAATTGGAAGCTGACAGTTTTGGGTAATTATGGAATTTTTATGTGACATGTGGAAGATTTTATTTTGTAATCGACTCATTTGTAATTACTTGAGTGTGGTATAAAGGAAGAAATTTTTTCCTTATTTTAATGTGTAATTGGATTGTAAGATTGTGAAAGTGAATTGTGGAATTGTGCAATACTTGTTGAAAGAGGATATGCAAAGTACAAATATCTGGTATTGAGATCTGATGAAGCAGTTGGTGCGGTTTGGCACAGTCAAAGGAGAAGTGTTAAGTTGTTGAGATCAGTAATCTTTTGATATTATTCTATTGAATAATATAGAGATCATTTGGATAGTGTGTTCAGTGATCTTACCATTGAAGCTGTTTGGGCAGTGGGTCCTTCTGTCTTCAATAACTCCTAATAGAGTTAGAATCTTTTAGCAGGGATTCAAATTCTCCTAGAAAGGACTAATATGTACTGAATGTATTTCATAAGACTCCTAATAGAGTCCATCCTCTCACAAGGAAATTTCATAGTAGTGCATCTTTTGTGGGCATCATTCCCACTGGGGTTTACTCTTTGATCAAGAGGTTCCCTAGTCAACATATCTTGTGTTACTGTGTTGTTGTGTATGTATATCTTTCTATGGTTGTTGATCACATTGCTTACTTGGTTAAAATCTATTAAAGTTGATAAAATCTATATTTATTTGATAATTGATTCACCCCCATTCTCAGTTATCTTAGTGGACTTTACTTTCTAACAATTGGTATTAGAGCAGCAGGTCCTTGAAGGAAAAGTTTAATAGCTTAAGGAGCTCCATGGTGAGTCATTTCAGGAAAGAAATCCCTAAGTTTGATGGAGTAAATTTTGACATCTGGAAAGAAAAGATGAAGACACACCTACTTTGTTTAGGATGAGGATATTGGTTAATAAAAAAGAACCAGAAGACTATCATTGATGAAGACAAGATTGAAGAATGTACTACTAAAGAAAGAGATCTACTCATGTGTAGCATACTTGCCAGAGAAGCACTTTTGTCAGCCCTTCCAAAAAATGAGTACAGTCAGGTAAAATATCTAAAAACATCTCATGAAATTTGGTTAGATTTGCAATCTACTTTTGAAGGTGATGAACATGTAAAGAAAGTTAGATTACATAATTGGATATGTGCATTTGAAGATATAAGAATGATGGAAGATGAATCTGTTAGAAGATATATTGGTAGTGTTAGTGATTTTTCTTGTTGAATCCTAATACATAGCCCTGAGTGCTTAGATAGAACTCTATGATTCCTAGACTCCTAATTCACACAAGAAAAGAATAAATTAACAAGGAGCAAGTCCTTATTCACTTTAAGCTCTTGGCTACAGGTGAGTGTACCTTTTCAGATCTACTTCAAAACATTACAACATTAGTTTATATCCTTGATACAAACCTAATCTTATCAGCCCTTTCAAACATACATGAAAGTAAATAATATTTTAAGTTTTTGTGATGATGAAATCCTACAAATTGAGGATAGACTAGTGCCTTATCCTAGGGTAGAGAGTCAGAAAGAGAAACATACATCTATAGTGATCTTCTAAGTAAAACACAAACAGAACCCAGATGAAGTGCCTTACAATTCACCCTCTCTTAAACACATCCAATCATCAAATTCTTGCAAAAGTCCTAAGCTCTCAGAGATTATCCTTAAGACATTACCCTTTCCTTGAAAGGAACTAGAGATTAAAATCACAGATACCTTGTAAATGGTATACCAAAACTTCCTTACAGACTCAATATACAAAAGCTACAAAATTCAAACAAGAAGACAACCAAAAACATGCAACGGAATTCCAATGTATTCTAGTATAATTTTACTATGTCTTTACATTTCAAATTTTGACAAACATTCTCAGGAAGTTCAACAATGGAGTCAAAGCCTCTCCTTACAGTAAAATTTTCATCATCCTTTACAATGAAGAGAAAACCAGAGATATAGGAAAAAGAGGTCAGTTACATAGAACTGACAGCTGTCCACTCAACCCCAAAATATCTCCAATATTCCTCTACACCTGATCTGCAAATGATTCTCATGCTTGCAATCATTTTCCAAAAAGACTTGATTCTGGTCTCAAAATTCCATCCCTTACTGCTCTTTCCTGCTTCTCTGATACTGAAAATAATGATTGCCAAAAGATTCCTCATTCCTTTCCATTTCTGAAAAAATATTACATGCCTATGTTTGGATAAAAATTGAACCTCCGGGCATTAAAACTGTGAGCAAAGCCATCATTTAAATTTTTGGAATTATTTAAAATGTGCAAACTATGTCATATTTTAAATTATTTTTAAATCATTTCTATACTTTTACCACAGAGGCCACCAAGATGATCCACTTGTCACTGGCTAATTGGCGCTCAAACTTAACCCAAGCCTTGACCCCTGATTGGGAGATTAAGTGACTACATTGATCTCTAGATCTCTGAATTCTTCAACTAACCATGGTTACATCTAGAGAATTGATGACTAAGCCATTCTCCAGATCTCTGAATCATGTCTTGACCCTAGGTTAAATTTGGAGAACTGGCAACAAGCCTTTAGTCTCATAATCTCCAAATGCTTCATCACTAACCGCCTAGATTTGAAGAATGGGCAACTGAGGTAATCTCCTATTCGCTTGATGCTAGGGCTAACCGCCACTTTATCTGGCGACTGCGTAACTACTATTCGCTAGATCTCAGAATGATTGGTCTTAACCGTCAGCTATCTGGAGAATTGGCGACAATGGTTAACAGACCTCCACATCCAAGTCGCTTGATCTTTCTCTAACCGCTGGTTTCATTCCGCGAATGCGTGACCAACCGCCACGTGTCACCTTGGTCCATGTCATCATTGTTGCCTGTCTATAAAATTACCTTACCTATGGGCCCATCGACATGCTTCCCAATGCAATCTCCAAGCGCTTTCATGCAGAGCCTCGGGCTCTTTCATCTATCTCATATGTGTGTGGAGTTGCATTTAAACACTTGAGATCTCTGTTCCTTGAGCAATGTGGGACTAAATAATTAGAGTATTTTAAAGAATTTTCAAAATATTGTGTATAGTGCCAGCTGACATGCGCTCCAAGGTGGGCCCACAAGCATGAGGCGATCACAACCCCATTCCTTTCTTCACTTTATGTTACATCTAAGCAACAATGTATAAGAAAACTACAAAAGCCCCAAATAGGGTACATGTGGGATAAACCCACATGCACCTTCCCTGCATTCTTCTTTTGTTGTCTCTTGTGTGAGCTTTCTCTTTCATTTTCTTTCCTGCAAGCACACCATGTGCTGCATCATCTAAACAAAGCATGCCTCAATTTCTTTCAAGTACGAGGCACCAGCATTTACACACATCTTTTTGGCTATGAAACCCAGTGCTCACATTGATCACTATGTGCACATCGACCCTTCTATTTGGTATTCATTTCTTGCGTGATGTACTTAGACAAGCTAGTAATTACTTTGAGTCACTCCTTTAGCATTTAAAATGTCTACCTCTGAGAGCTCATATTCATTATTTGATACCTTGCAGCTCCTCCCGCATTCATCATTTTTGGCATGCTCATGCACCCCTTTGGCATGTGTGAGCCTTGATCTCTATTTTGGCATGTGTTGGCTACCTTTTCATTTCAAAATTTGGAGCATGGGTCTCCTTCTCCATGATGACTGGCTTTGTATTGTTTTGATTTGAGTTGGCATCCACCTTTGGACTTACGCTGGCATCTCTCTTTCTCCCTTGCGCAAGGCATACACAATCTCCATTTTGTGTGTTGCCTTATCTTGCGATGCCTGGCACTTACCTACTCACGCAAGGCTCCACTAACTCATGTGCATTTCAATGCGTGAGCCTTTGGACAAGTATTTGAGGCCCCAAAAAGTATGTGAGCTTCCTCCTTTTTCCTGTGCATGAGCTATTTGAAATTTAGGCACCCCTTCACTAAATCCATCTTTCCAAACATGACGTGCCTCCACCATGTGAGTGTACATGCACGTACTGGTGAAAATGTCCCCCTTTTGGCAATCATGCAACCTGCTAGTAATTACCATGGCTTTGCAGACTTCTTACGCTTAATGCTGGCTCCCTCATACTTACGCAAGACTTGGTGATTTGAGACGCTGGCCTCCATTGCATATCACACAAGGCTTCCTTCATACTTGCGCAAGGCACTAATTTTCTATTCATTTCATTTGTTGGCTTGTTTTGTTTTGTTTCATTAGCTTCGTAGAAATTTTATAATACTGGCATGGTGCGTTGCCCATCCTCCAAGCCTCACATGAATCCTCCTTACTTTTCATTTGCATCTCATGCAACCCCTTCCTTTATGTGTGAGTCTATGTTTTTTTGGTAGCCTCCTAACATAGTGCACAGCCTTCCAAAATAATGTGCACACTACATTTGTTTTGTGCCTCTAACATGGCACCATATGCATCTTCAACATGAGACTGGCGACTTAATATAAACACGTGCACCTTATTTACTTTGTATTGCTCACACAAACTCTTCTTTACTCACCACGCATTACAAAGCCTCTTGGATGAGGCCAATATTACAAAGAGATTTTATGAATTTGTAGCAAATGTCATTACTTACGCTAAAACCCTTCATCGACATTCAATTGAACAGTTCTGAATCTCTAAGAGTATTTCTATATTCCAAGTGCATTTGAAAATATAATGCTGGAAACCATCTTTTGCTTAGAGCTTCAAGGACTAGCATTCTCCATCCTTTAATTTTCCTTCATAGCAAAGCCCCTTTGTCAGTTTCTCGTACATTAGAATACAAGGACTAAAATCTTGATTTGACACTTCGTGCAAAATTTCCATGGCCTTGGATAAACTATTTTCCTTGCAATGTCTCTCGATCAGAGCATCATATGCATCATCTCTAAAAAACACTCCTCTAGCTCCCCTAAAAATGTTTCTTCTTGTGCCTTCCCAATATGGAAAATTTAAAAAATAAGAGTATTGTAAGCAACAAGGCCAAGGGCACATCCACCTTTTAGCATTTCATCTTTTAATTTGAAAGTATCATTCACCTCTATTTATTAGGATAGAAACACTTAGTGAGAACAAACAAGATGCACTGAAAAGATATCCATTATTTATTTTTATTTTCTACATCTTTGGAAAATTTTCCAAATAACACTAACTGGCCTCCCCAAGAAGCCTCAAAAACTGACTCAGAGCCCCCATAGGAACATGCCACCGGGAACATAAGTTCACTTCCAACACATAAGTATGCTTGTCAGAGGAGATTTCTCAAAATGATTTCAGCCAAAAGATACTAATGATCAAATATGGCCACTTGGAAACATTGACTGTCTGGACTGCCAAGATCACACAAGTCACCTCCGAAATTGGCTTTAAAAACTCATCCACTGAAACCTTCAGGAATCAAAAAATTAGGCACTAATTTACCTTGATACAAGGAATATGAATCCATAATCAACCCGACCAAAAGATCAAGAGCCCGGTTGCAATCCCACGCCAAAGTCGGCCTGTTAGTAATATTCAGGATAAAAACAGGGAAAAATGCATAAATATGATTTGGAATTAGCCTAGAAAAGTGACCAAATGGATTGGAAGAGACCTCACAATCCACAGAAAAGGTTAATTCTAGGTCTACAGTATGGAACAATTTTCAATTATACATAATCCTGAACCGGGTGCAAGCTAGGAGACCTCAAAGTAGGCCACTCGGAAAATAGGACAAGGCACACACAGAAACTTATCAATCTGCAAATGGAATGGCTCTGGCAAATAGATTAAATGGGCACATGGGGGGCTGAAAATTGGCATGAACACTATCTCTCATGCCTACAGTATGAAGCAACAATTGGCAGGCAATGAATAATCACAGGGAAATAAATGCACTTCATCAAAGTGGGCTATTTTATGCAATTTTGGACAAACACAAAATGCATAATTCTGGGAACACCTCCAAAAGCCTATTCCCTAAACATGCCATAACTGAAAACTAAAAGTTCAAACCCACTACATATGCCAAACATAAGGCAATGAATACCCTACCCCAGTGGTTCATCATGAAAAACAACATACCCTATTTTCCATGCACTTCAAACTAAGCAACTTACAACTATTTTCAAAGAGTTAATCTCATACTTAAAGAATTTTCAAAATATGGACTCAAAAACATAGATTGAATTTTTGAGCTCCAACAGTGGCTCTGACTGGGGACGCATGCCCCTTGTGGGCATGCAGAGGATCCATAATCATTGGTTACAACAGACCACCTAAAGAGAATCAACTTTCTTTTTACTTTCTCAAAACTCTGAACAAGGAACCCCGAAACCAACTACCAAACAACTGAAACAAAGCAACTTTACATGATTTAAAAATATTTACAAAGGGCTTCAAACTCTGTCAGTATGAGTTAGTATTTACCTCTATCAAAGATGTAGTTCTCATTTTCATGAATCCAAGGTAATCTGAAAACATTACACTTGCTGACAAGATCAATCACACTGACATAAATCTTCAGCTCATCATAATGAAAATAACCAATATTTTCACTGTCATTCAACATTTGAAAGTCACTAGAATCCTAAAAATACTGCTCATTGTGCAACATGGAAATGTCACACTCTTCAAGATTTTTAACCAGCTAAGGAGAAAAACACTCTTTCTTAACTACTAAGTTGGACATATGCTGCCTTTCTTCAAAGATTTCTTGAACATTAAAATAAAATTTTTGGAACTCAACTCCATGTATATCATACAAATGTTCAATCAAATCACTATGAACCATAACTTGTGGCTTCAAGTCTAACTCAACTTGAAAAAAAACAACATGCTAAATTGGGAAAACAAAAGATTCAAAATCTGCCTAATAGTTTATACTTTCTTCTTGATTCTTTTCAGCCTCTTTTGAAAACAAAACATCATTATTCATTTCATCATATTCTTGGAGAAATGAACATACCTCTGGCTGAAACAAAAAATTAGTAGTAGAACTTGAGACATCTTCTAGCTCTTCATTAAACATCTCAAAATTTGGCATGAATAAATCAACTGGCAGCCCATTGCATATATCCTTATCTTGGAACATGTTTTCCAAGCACAAATCACTATCATAGGGAACACTGCTAGCATTGCTAATCTATGTTTGACAAGACATCATCTCAATTCCATTAACAAATCATAACTATCAATGTCTATATCAAAAAGGCTGACCTCCATTTTTGGTGAAGATTCAAAATCAATGTCAATCTTCTGGTCATAAGAAATGTTTTCATGGAAACTTTCACAAACTATTTCATAGAAATTTGAAGAAAATCAGCTTCAACACTTTCAACAAAATTGTCACTTGAACAATTTTCAGTTTCATATTCAGAATTATCTGAATCAACAGAAGAATTTGGAAATACCGACACTAATTCACTATCAAAATCTGAAAGCATCTCAAACTTGATATCAACATTTTCACAAACATCAAATGCCTCAAATTCTAAAATATGAAAACCATTTGAATAAAAAACCTCATGTTGCAAATTAGAAAGAGAAGGCATCACTCTAAGCTCATGAGAATCAACATATCTATCAATTAAGCAATCACAAATATTACTAGCAAGATCCTTGATGTTATCATTTTTTCCTGCAACAACTTCATCATATTTCTGCTCTTGAACTACCATTGGTGAAGACTCGTTTTCCTCCAAATCATTTGATTGATCATTATTCTTAACTTGGGGCAGACTATATTCATTGCAAACAACATCAGACACAAAATTTGAGCATAATCTTAAAGGCTCAACCTGATCTTTGTTAGTTGAAATTACATCAATTGGATCACAACATTCACCATGATTTTCATTACTTACTAGAATCATTGAATTAATGCCAGCACTTGAGAAAGTTACCTCATGATCTCTCTCATTCTCAGCACCATGAAGTTTTGGCAATCCAAACTTGTTCATCCTTTCTATATTTGACGCCAATCCAAAAGCTTGATATAAGTTTTTTGGTTCCTTGTCTCTCAACAAGTACCCCATCTTACTGTCAAGGGAAACCAAATAGATAACCAAAGATAATGCATCATGAGGTCTACAACTCTTAGGAATTTTCTTTAGCACTTTCCCAAATTTGAGATTGAAAGCATTAACTAACTCATCCTTTTCTATATGAATGCTGACAAGATCAACTAACAGGTTGTATTTACAAATGAATTCTCCATATGTTTCAATAAATGCCGTTTCAAAATTAATCCAAGAATAGATATAATGGTAGGACAAAAATGAAAACCACTCCCTAGAACTTCCTAATAGTGACTGTACAAACAATCTCATAATTACATCTTCATGGCTGACATCAAAATCTTCAATCAGGTCCATGAATGCACTTAAATGTTTCTTAGCCAATTCTTATTTTCCCCCATTAAATTTGGGCAAGAATTTTTTGATTTCTGAGGGTATTACATTTGGGTAGCCAGGAATACCCTCAAAGTCTAGAGGTGAATAACATTTTAAAGCTCTTCAATCTCTTGGCTGGGATACATTTTGGGACATGACTAAATTAGGAGATACACAAGGCTGAGAAAATTTTGAACACATCTTTACTTTCTTTCACAAGTAACTGCAACCTTGCATAAGAACTCAAGAATACATCCTTATGCAGACCTTGTTTATGGTAAAAATTAACATATCACTTTCCATATAAATTGCATACACCATTAAATATAGCAGCTGAATCTACTCAACATACTTGTATGCAAAACACCATAATCTTTTCCCTTTCACTTAGTGCTTATAATCACTGGATAGGGAACATTTTCTACACAAATGATTCTCATAAAAACTTGGATATGAAAATCAAAATACCAGGAGATGTTGTGGTAGTTGTTCAATTATGATCTGGAGTCTCCTTCAAATCACTTCTCAAAACATTCATAGAGTCACCACCTCTAGAGAGGACAAAGTCTAGACCAACTAAGAACCTTTTCTTAATTCTAAACTTCCTTTACCAAAAAACACAACATATCTTCAGCACGATACAACTATTTGTCAGGAATACATATACATTACAATTTCATATTACAAAACACTGATCAAATAGAGATTCAGAGTCACCACTCACATTCAGTGAGAATATATAACAATGTTTTGAAAATAACTTGACTCTATGATCACTTAACCAGACTCTGGGATGATTCAACCAAGCAAGGAAAAACCATCTTAAACTTTATGTTCTTTATTTGTCCCCAGTAGAGTCGCCAATTTGTTAGTGATTTTTCTTGCTAAATCCTAATCCACAGTCATGAGTGCTTAGATAGAACTCTATGATTCCTAGACTCCTGATTCACACAAGAACAAACTAATTAACAAGGAGCAAGTCCTTCTTCACTTTGAGCTCTTGGCTATAGGCGGGTGTACCTATTCAGATCTACTTCTTCAAAGCATTACAACATTAGTTTATATCCTTGATACAAACCTAATCTTATCAGCCCTTTCAAACATACATGAAAGTAAATAATATTTTAAATTTTTGTGATGATGAAATCCTACAAATTGAGGATAGACTAGTGCCTTATCCTAGGGTAGAGAGTCAGAAAGAGAAACATACATCTATAGTGCTGTTCTAAGTAAAACACAAACAAAACTCAGATGAAGTGCCTTACAATTCACCCTCTCTTAAACACATCTAATCATCAAATTCTTGCAAAAGTCCTGAGCTCTCAGAGATTATCCTTAAAACATTACCCTTTCCTTGAAAGGAACTAGAGATTAAAATCATAGATACCTTGTAAATGGTATACTAAAACTATCTTACAGACTCAGTATACAAAAGCTACATAATTCAAACAAGAAGACAACCAAAAACATGCAAGGGAATTCCATTGTATTCCAGTAGAATTTTATTGTCTTTACATTTCAAATTTTGACAAACATTCTCAAGAAGTTCAACAATGGAGTCAAAGCCTCTCCTTACAGTAAAATTTTCATCATCCTTTACAATGGAGAGAAAACTAGAGATATAGGAAAAAGAGGTCAATTACACAAAACTAACAGCTGTCCACTCAACCCCAAAATATCTCCAATATTCCTCTACACCTGATCTGCAACTGATTCTCATGTCTGCAATCATTTTCCAAATAGACTTGATTCTGATCTTGAAATGCCATCCCTTACTGCTCTTTACCGCTTCTCTAAAACTGAAAATAATGATTTCCAAAAGATTCCTCATTCCTTGCCATTTTCAAAAACATATTACATGCATACGTTTGGATAAAAATTGAACCTCCAGGAATTAAAACTATGAGCAAAGCCATCATTTAGATTTTTGGAATTATTTCAAATGTCCAAACTATGTCATATTTCAAATTCTTTTTAAATTTGGCTTTTTAAATCATTTTTGCACTTTTACCACAGAGGCCACCAGGATGTGCCACTTGTCACTGGCTGATTAGCGCTCAAACTTAACCCAAGCCTTGACCCCTGATTGGGAGATTAAGCGACTACACTGATCTCCAAATCTTTGAATTCTTCAACTAACTATGGTTACATCTGGAGAACCGACAACTAAGACATTCTCCATATCTCCGAATCATGTCTTGAACCTAGGTTAAATTTGGAGAACTGGTGACAAGCCTTCAGTCTCGTAATCTCCAAATGCTTCATCACTAACTGCCTAGATTCAGAGAATGGGTGACTGAGGTTATCTCCTATTCACTTGATGTTAGGGCTAACCACCACTTTATTTGGCGACTGTGTGACTACTATTCACTGGATCTCAGAATGATTGGTCTTAACTGCTAGCTATCTGGAGAACTGGCGACAGTGGTTAACTGACCTCCACCTCCAAGTCACTTGATCTTTCTCTAAACGCCAGTTTCATTTCGCAAATGCGCAACCATCCACCACGTGTCACCTTGGTCCATGTCATCACTGTCACCTCTCTGCAAAATTACCTTACTTGTGGGCCCGTCGACATGCTTCCTGAGGCAATCTCAAAGCACTCACGTGCAGAGCCTCGAGCTCTTTCATCTATCTCATATGTGTGTGGAGTTGCATTTAAACACTTTTGATCTCCATTCCTTAAGCAATGTAGGACTAAACAATTAGAGTGTTTTAAAGACTTTTCAAAATATTATGTATAGTGCCAGCCAACACGTGCTCCAAGGTGGGCCCACAAGCATGAGGTGACCATAGCCCCATTCCTTTCTTCACTTTATGGTACATCTAGGCGGCAGTGTATAAGAAAACTACAAAAGCCCCAAATAGGGTGCATGTGGGATAAACCTACATGCACCTTCCTTGTATTCTTCTTTTGTTGTCTCTTGTGTGAGCTTGCTCTTTCATTTTGTTTCCTGCAAGCACACCATGTGCTGCATCATCTAAACAAAGCATGCCTCAATTTCATTCAAGTACATGGCACCAACATTTATGCACATCTTGTTGGCTATGAAACCTAGTGCGCACATCAACCCTTCAATTTGGTATTCATTTCTTGCGTGATGTACTCAAACAAGCTGGTAATTACTTTTAGTCACTCCTTTAGCATCTAAAATGTCCGCCTTTGAGAGCTAATATTCATTATTTGATATTCATCCTTTTCGGCATGCTCACATGCCCCTTTGGCATGCGTGAGCCTTGATCTCTATTTTGGCATGCGCTGGCTACCTTTTCATTTCAAACTTTGGAGCGTGGGTCTCCTTCTCCATGATGACTGGCTTTGTATTGTTTTGATTTGAGCTGGCATCCACCTTTGGACTTATGTTAGCATCTCTCTTTCTCCCTTGCACAAGGCATACACAATCTCCATTTTGTGTGTTGCCTTATCTTGCGATGTGTGGCACTTACCTACTCACACAAGGCTCCACTAACTCATGTGCCATTTCAATGCACGAGCCTTTGGACAAGTATGTGAGGCTCCAAAAAGTGGGTGAGCTTCCTCATTTTCCCTGTGCATGAGCTATTTGCAATTCATGCACCCCTTCACTGAATCCATCTTTTCAAACATGACATGCTTCCACCATGCGAGTGTATAGGCATGTACTAGTGAAAATGTCTCCCTTTTCGCAGCAGCTTGCCAGTAATTACCCTGGCTTTGCAGACTTCCTATGCTTAACACTGGCTCCCTCATACTTATGCAAGACTTGGTGATTTGAGACGATGGCCTCCATTTCATATCATGCAAGGCTTCCTTCATACTTGCGCAAGGGACTAATTTTCTATGCATTTCATTTGATGGCTTATTTTGTTTTGTTTCATTAGCTTCATAGAAATTTTATAATGCGGGCATGGTGCATTGCCCATCCTCTAGGCCTCATGTAAATCTTGCTTGCTTTTAATTTGCAGCTCATCCAACCCCTTCCTTTATGCGTGAGTCTATGTTTGTTTGGTAGCCTCCTAACATAGTGCGTAGCCTTCCAAAACAATGTGCACACTACATTTGTTTTGTGCCTCTAACATGGCACCATATGCATCTTCAATATGAGACTGGCGACTTAATATAAACACATGCACCTTATTTACTTTGTATTGCTCACGCAAACTCTTCTTTACTCACCACGCATTACAAAGCCTCTTGGATGAGGCCAATATTACAAAGACATTTTATGAATATGTGACAAATGTCATTACTTAGGCTAAAACCTTTCATCAACATTGAATTGAATAGTTTTGAAGCTCTAAGAGTATTTCTATATTCCAAGTGCATTTGAAAATATAATGCTGGAAACCATCTTTTGCTTAGAGCTTCAAGGACTAGCGTTCTGCCTCCTTTAATTTTCCTTCATAGCAAAGCCCCTTTGTCAGTTTCTCATATATCAGAATACAAGGACTAAAATCTTGATTTGACACTTCACGCAAAATTTCCATGGCCTTGGATAAATTGTTTTCCTTGCAATGTCTCTAGATCAGAGCATCATATGCATCATCTCTAACAAACAATCCTCTAGCTCCCATAAAAATGTTGCTTCTTGTGCCTTCCCAATATGGAAAATTTAAAAAATAAGCATATTGTAAGCAACAAGGCTAGGGACACATCCACCTTTTAGCATTTCATCTTTTAATCTAAAAGTATCATTCACCTCTGTTTATTGGGATGGAAACACTCAGTGAGAACAAACAAGATGCATTGAAAAGATATCCATTATTTATGTTTTATTTTTTACATCTCTGGAAAATTTTCCAAATAACACTAACTGGCCTCCCCAAGCAGCCTCAAAAACTAACTCAGAGCCCCCACAGGAACACGCCAACGGGAAAATAAGTTCACTTCCAACACGTAAGTATGCTTGTCAGAGGAGATTGCTCAAAATGATTTGAGCCAAAAGATACTAATGACCAAATATGGCCACTTGGAAACATTAACTGTCCGCACTACCAAGATCACACAAGTCACCTCCGGAACTGGCTTTAAAAACTCATCCACTAAAACCTTTAGGAATCGACAAATTAGGCACTGATATACCCTCATACAAGGAATATGAATCCATAATCAACCCAACCAAAAGATCAAGAGCCCGGTTGCAATCCCACACCAAAGTCAGCCTGTTAGTAATATTCAAGATAAAAACAATGAGAAATGCATAAATATGATTTGGAATTGGCCTGGAAAAGCAACCAAATGGATTGACAAAGATCTCAAAATCCATAGGAAAGGTTACTTCCAGGTCTACAGTATGGAACAACTTTCAATTATACTTGATCCTGAACGAGTGCAAGCTAGGAGACCTCAAAGTAGGCCACTCAGAAAATAGGACAAGGCACACAAAGAAACTTATCAATCTACAAATGGAATGGCTCTGGCAAATAGATTAAAAGGGAACATGGAGGGCTGAATATTGGTGTGAACACTCTCTCTCATGCCTACATTATGAAGCAACAACCGACATGCAATGACTAATCATAAGGCAATAAATGCACTTCATCAAAGTGGGCTATTTTATGCAATTTTGGACAAACACAATGCAGAATTCTGGGAACAGCTCCAAAAGCCTATTCCCTAAACATGCTAGAACTGAAAACTAAAAGTTCAAACCCACTATATATGCCAAACATAAGGCAATGAACACCCTACCCCAGTGGTTCATCATGAAAAACAACAGGCCATATTTTCCATGCACTTCAAACTAAGCAGCTGACAACGATTTTCAAAGAGTTAATCTCATACTTAAAAGAATTTTCAAAATATGGACTCAAAAACGTAGACTGAATTTTTGAGCTCCAACAGGTAGAATGTCATAAATTGTTGCAGGTATAAAATCTTGTGAAGGAATCAAGACATAGAATGAATTGATATGGAAAATTTTGAGGACATTGACCCCTGCATTTAAGCAGACAACGCAGATGATAGAGCAAGTTATACCTTGTACTGAGAACTTCACCAGAGAAACTCTTCTTGGAAGATTAGAAGTAGCAAAAATGAACTTGAGGCAATCAGGATATTTACCTAGAATGGAGACAACATTTAGTGCACTTAGTATTCACCCTACTTTGTCAAGAAGCATGAGTGTGAGTAGACATTATGCTAGTAGCAATAAAACCAGGAATGAAGAAGACAGGAAGATTGAAGAAGGTATTGCCTTACTTGTGAAAAGAGAACTAGATGGTAAGAAAATCTTTAAATGTTGGACTTGTCAAGAATATGGTCATTTTACATCTAAGTGTCCTAAGAGAGTAAAGAAGTATAGAAATAACTTTAAACCTAGAAGATCTAAAGATTTTTATTATGCTAATGATGAATAATTTGAAGCTATTATGGAGAAATATCTAAGTGAAAGTGATAATGAGAATGATGATATAGGATTTGTCGCATTAAAAGAAGAAAATCTTGAAATAGAAGTCAAGTAGAAAAGAAAGCTGATTGGATTATAGACAATGGTTGTTCATATCATATGACTGGAGACATGAATAAATTCATAAAGTTTAACAATTATGATGGAGGAGTCATTAGAGTTGGAAACAATGCACCTTGTTTGATAAAATGTATAGGATCTATTACTCTTGATGGAAAGACTAATACTGATGATGTTTACTTTGTGGATGGATTGAAACATAATCTTTTGAGTGTTGGGCAGCTAGTTGATAAGGGATATCAAGTTTGGTTTATTGAGAAAACTTGTGTGATCAAAGACAAGGATGGTAATTTGATTGGTACTAGACCAAGAACCAGAGGTAATGTATTTCAATTGAATCCTACTGAGATGACATGCTTGATTACTAAGATTGATGACAGTTGGTTATGACACATAAGATTTTTTCATATAAACTTTGATAATATTGTGAAAGTAAGTACTACACTTGCAGTAAGAGATTTGCCTAAGATTATGAAACCTACTAACATGATTATCAAGGAATGTGTGATGGCTAAACAAAAGAGAGGCTCATTTCCCAACAAGAAGTTCACAACAACAGAGAAGTTGGAAATTGTTCATAGAGGTTTGAGTGGTCCCACAAGGACTAGAGGATTCTATGGAGAAAGGTATTTTATGATTCTTGTTGATGATTTTACAAGAATGATGTGGATTGCATTTCTTAAAGAAAAGTCTGAAGCATTTGATAAGTTTAAAATTATTAAGAACAAAGTTGAGAATGAATTTGGAATGAAGATTAAATGTTTGAGATCAGATAGAGGTGGAGAATTTACTTCAAAGGAATTTAATATTTTTGTGAACTGAATGGCATTAAGAGACAGTTTTTAGCCCCTAGGACACTTGAATAAAATGGTATTGCAGAAAGAAGAAACAGGTCAGTGACTAAAGCAGCAAGAGCCATGTTATTTGAAAATTATTTGGTGAATATATTCTGGAGAGAAGTAGTGAACACAATAGTGTATACAATGAACAGAGTACAAATCATAGCAGATATAGATAAGACACCTTATGAACTATGGTTTGGACATGCACCATCAATTAAGTATTTTAAAATTTTTGGAAGCAAATGTTATATTAAGAGAGATGATGACATTGGAAAGTTTGACCCTAGAAGTGATGAAGGTATATTTATTGGATATTCATTGAAGAGAAAAGCTTATAGATGTTATAATAAAAGAACTAAGACTATTGTTGAGAGCGCAAATGTTAAAGTTGATGAAAAGTTCAAAATTCAGGAAAGAATGCTTGATTATGAATCAGATGAAGGAACTCATCCTCTAACTAATCAAGAGAATGCAAAATTATTCTATGAAACTGACAGTGATTTTCTGAATGAAAGCTACATTAGAAATCATTGAGGAGCCTACAACTGAAACAATAACTAAGACAATGACACCTTACAGGAACCTATCAAGAAATCATCTTGTTGAGAAGATTATTGGAAGCATAGATAGAGGAGTTCTAACATGAAATAAGGTACAAGAACAGTTGTGTTTAATTTCTCAATTTGAACCTAAATCTACTAGTGAAGCCTATGAAGATGAACATTGGATTAAAGTTATGAAGGAAGAACTAGATCAAATTGAAAAGAGCAAGACTTGGGAATTGGTCCCTAGGCCTAAAGATAAGAATGTTATAGGAACTAAATGGGTATTTAGAAACAAGATTAATGAACAAGGAGAAGTTGTAAGAAATAAAGAAAGATTGATATGTAAAGGATACTCACAGCAAGAAGGAATTGACTATGAAGAAACTTTTGCACCTATTGCAAGAATTGAAATAGTAAGGATGTTTTTGGCTTATGCAGCTTATAAGAAATTCAAAGTGTATCAGATGGATGTGAAGTCAGCATTTCTGAATGGAGAACTGGATGAAGAAGTCTACATTGAGTAGCCTAAAGGTTTTCCTTTAACTAATGAAGGAGATATGGTATGTAAATTGAAGAAAGATTTATATGGATTGAAACAAGCATCTAGAACTTGGTATGCAAGACTTGATAAGTATTTGATAAAATTAGGATTTACTAAAGGCACAATAGACATCAACTTGTACACAAAAGAAATTGAAAATGGTTTATTGTTTGTAGTTATCTTTGTTGATGATATTATCTTTGGAGGAGAAGATGAAGCCAGTGATAAATTTGCAGATGAAATGACGACTAAATTTGAAATGAGTATGATTGGTGAGATGAAATAATTTTTAGGATTGCAGATAACAAATAATAGTGATGGTATCTTTATAAGTCAAAAAAAGTACTTGAATGACTTATTGAAGAGATTTGGAATGGAGAACTGTAAACCAGTTGGAACACCTATGGTAACTGGACAAATGTTATCTAGCACATATGAGACTCTTGCAGTTGAACAGAAGAAGTATAGATCTATGATTGGAGGATTGCAATATTTAACTCATACAAGACCTGTTATATCACATGCAGTTGGAATTGTAGCAAGATTTCAAGCTGATCCCAGAGAATCACATTATGTAGTAGTAAAAAGGATTCTGAGGTACTTAAGAGGCACAATTGAATATGGATTGTGGTATGAAAAATATGATGACTTTACCCTATGTGCATATATAGATGCAGATTGGGGAGGTAGTGTTGATGAAAAAAAATAGCACAAGTGGTGGAGAATTTTTCCTTAGAGGAAGATTAGTTTCTTGGCTAAGCAAGAAAAAGAACTATATTTCATAGAGCACAATAGAAGTAGAATATGTGGCAGCAGCAAACAATTGTAATCAGATAATTTGGATGAAACAAATGCTGAAGGATATTGGAATAAAAAAATTTGAGCCTGTTGTTATACATTGTGATAACACCAGCACAATTAGTATGTCTAAGAATCCTATACTATATTCTAAGACAAAGCATATAGAGATAATGTATCATGTAGTGAGAGAAAGTGGCAGAAAAAGAAGTCAGATTGGAATATATAAGCACAAAAGAGCAGATTGTGGATATATTTACAAAGCCTTTTCCTAAGGATACATTTGTGTATCTAAGAGGTATGCTTGAGGTTATGCCCCAGCCTACTTTTGAGAAGTCATGCAGATTGTTGCATCTGTCTAGTGGTATTTGAGCCGTATCTTTCTTCTGGATTGGATGTTGGTACTTCCTCTATGGGGGAGTATGTGTATCTAAGCTGAGTCATGAGGACTCTAGTGAATGTATTTTCTGAAAAGAGTCTTTTGACATTGAAGTTGTTGTTGACATAGTGATGAAGCATTTGTCATTGATGTCAATGGGGGAGAAGGATACATGAAACAAATATCTATTGAAGAGAATCTGAGGGAGAAGGTTATAAGCAATATAAAATGGAAAACTAAAAAGAGATGAACAGGAAAATGAAACAAGATTTGATTGATAAAGAGGATTTGGAGCATTTTAGAGCAGCAGTGTTACAGTGTTGGTATTCATGGAACTTGGATGTTTTTTCATCTATGTTGCCATCAATGCCAATGGGGGATATTGTTAGGAATGAATGCTGAATATATCCTATGGGGGAGTATTCACAACCATTTTTTAGCAGTTGTTGTTGCATTCATGACTGTGATTGTCATTGATGTCAACATAGTGATCTACTGAAGTTTAGCAGAGAAGAAGACAATGTTTGAGTTAGCGCACATGGAATATTGAAGATCAAGCTATGCGGAGTTGAGGACTTACTCTATGATGTTCTATATGCTATGCACTTTTTGGAAATCGGATGATATCTCCTAATCAGGATAGAATCTAAGCATGTGAAGTTGAAAAGATGATGAAGACATGATGATTGTGACATGGACGTGATAGCAAGGTCAAAGGTCGTATGAGTGAAGAGTTATCTTAATTGGAAGCTGACAATTTTGTGTAATTATGGAATTTTTATGTAACATGTGGAAGATTTTACTTTGTAATATGTATGCTAACTCATTTGTAATTACTTGAGTGTGGTATAAAGGAAGGAATTGTTACCTTATTATAATGTGTAATTGGATTATAATATTGTGAAAGTGAATTGTAGAATTGTACAATACTTGTTGAAAGAGGATATGCAAAGTACAAAGATCTGGTATTGAGATCTGATGAAGCAGTTGGTGTGGTTTGGCCCAGTCAGAGGAGAAGTGTTAAGTTGTTGAGATCAGTATCTTTTGATATTATTCTGTTGAATAATATAGAGATCAGTTGGACAATGTGTTCAGTGATCTTGCCATTGAAGTTGTTTGGGCAATGGGTCCTTTTGTCTTCCATAACTCCTAACAGAGTTAGAATCTTTTAGCAGGGATTCAAAGTCTCCTAGTAGGGACTAATATGTATCGAATGTATTTCATAAGACTCCTAACAAAGTCCATCCTCTCACAAAGAACTTTCATATTAGTGCATCTTTTGTGGGCATCATTCCCACTTGGGTTTACTCTTTGATCAAGAGGTTCCCTAGTCAACATATCTTGTGTTACTGTGTTGTTGTGTATGTATATCTTTCTATGGTTGTTGATCACATTGCCTACTTGGTTAAAATCTATTAAAGTTGATAAAAGCTATATTTATCTGATACTGATTCACCCCCCCCTCCTCTCAATTATCTTGGTGGACTTTACTTTCTAACACTTTTTGCACTGAGGACACTACGACATAATGGGATTGCTGAAAGGAGGAACTGATCTATTGTTGATTGTGTCAGAACATTGATTATTGAGAAAAATGTTGCACAAATGTACTAGAGAGAGGCAGTTAGCACTACAATATACACCCTAAACTGAGCTCACCTAAAGAAAGACATGAATTAGATACCTCATGAGTTATGGTTTGGATATACACCGAATGTAAGTTATTTCAGAATCTTTGGTAGTAGGTGTTATATTTTGAAAGATGATAGGAATCGTAAATTTGACTCTAAAGGTGATGAAGGAATATTTTTAGGATATTCTACTAAGAGTAAATCTTATTGTAGACACAGAAAATTGGCAAAAGGCTTAAATCAATAAAAAGGTGCAACAAATCATCAAAATAGCATGAAAAATCAATAAATAGAACAAAGGCAATTCAAATCAAAGGAAAATTCAATTAAATGATTAAATGATTAAATAAAGCTTGAAAAGGGGAAAAACACTACGAAATTGATTAAATTCAATTAATGACATAGTTGTTGAAAGAAAAAATCAAAATGAACCTCTTACCCTTCATGGCTAAATTTAATTACTTTAATTAATTAATAAATACTAATTTCCCTCAACAAAGCAAAAATGAGACAAAATGGACACAAATCACTCACTTTTGTTGAAATGGTCCAGCCTTTTGAAACCATTTAAATGATTGTCCCCTCCTTGTCCCCCCATTTATGGATAAAGCAAAGCCAATTGACCTTACCCAAGCATAACCATGGTTATCTCACTCTACCCCCTACCCTTGGGAAAATCTTATATATTGAAGGCATTTAGAAGCATAATTCATCCACTCCATATCTTTGAATTGCAGCAAAGCTCTGTCAATTTGCATCCACATCACTCAATTATCATTTGTCATTGCTAATTAGCTTAAATTGCATTGATCATAGTAGATTGTTCATCAAATAGAGCTAGAATTTGATAGAATAGATCTAAATTTGCATATCATATAGCTTAATTCTCATCTTTAGAATGTCACTAGTGAGGATCATAGCTAAGAGCCTCATTTACCACTTTATTTTAGAGATCCATGAGATATTTAGATTAATTGTGCATTATTTAGATTAGTTTGCTTTGAATAGTGTAATTGTCTTTTAAATCTTGTTATTTCATGAAGGTGTAAATCATTCACACACAAATGGTGCCCACCGTGGGGCCCTAGGCCTCAAATTCATCATTATTTCCATGTTATTTGCAAAATTTAGGCTAGAATTGCATAAATTTGCTTACTGTTTGTAGGTTACAAAAAAGAAATCACGCCTGCCAGTAAAGAAGTCACGCCTAAAGCAAAGAAATGTCGCGTACAGAAATTAAAATATCGCCTATAGTCTAAACTATTACACTTGTTAGCTTGTAGAATCACGCTTTTGGCGAAAGAAATCACGCAGTCAGAAATTAAACTCTCACGTTTTGGACAAACTGTTGATGCCTTTGGTCATTTAAATGTTGCGTGATCAGAATTAAAAAGCCGCGGCCGAGGAATCATTTTATGTCTGGTGTGAAGGGAGTACTCTTCCTTATCCATTTAATTTCTCGCTTCTTTCATTTTAAATGTCGCCTTTGATTAATGAAATATCACTTTTCTAGTATTAGTTTGTCGCGTATAATAAAGATTTCACATGTAGCTACAATTTGATATCGCACCTAGTTATTTTAATCTTGATTGAGCCCCTTATGGTGATGCTCGCAGTTAAAGTAATCACGTCTTTATTAAATTAGATCTCGCGTTCAGTATAAACAATGTCGCCTGACTGCGCATTTATATTTTATCAAATAATCACTGTTGTCGCATCTGGTAAAGATTTCACGCTTAGATAAAATTTGATATCGCACCTGGTTATTTTAATCTTGCTTGAGCCCCTTAAGGTGACGCTCGCAGTTAAAGTAGTCATGTCTTTGTTAAATTTTATCTCGCCTATAGTCTGGATAATGTCGCATGGCTGTATTTTCTATATTTTATCAAAAATGTTAAAATGATGACTGTATTTTGACTTCACGGTCATTTTTTTTCTGTCTCAGGAGTATGGTCTATCATAAGAAAGTTCAAAAACCAGAGAGAAGGCATAACTTAGAGGAGAAATTGATCGCTAAGAGGATAAGAAAGGAAAACTGGGTACACTCTACTTTTGTTCTCAACAATGATTTAGAAAAGGAGGTAGAATTATATGCTAAATACATTGCTGTTGTAGATGCTTACAAATAGAAATACGTATCATTAAATTGGGAGTTTAGTCCTTAAGTTTGTAAGAATTTTACAAGTATTTTGGTAAAAAGAATCAAAAGCATAATCAAATATATCATTTTAAGCTTTGATTTTGGTTTCCCCTCACTTTGTTTGTATTGTGCCGACTAACTTGCTGGTGGAGAGAACGTTTCATTAAGGTAAGGGAAGGATTTGAAGAGAAAAATGAGAAATCTACTACTTAAAAATGCGCCTAGCCTTTGCTAGCATCGTTTGAGGTATTTCTCTCATCAAGCTTGCACATTCCCTTAGCTTGTGGCATTTCAAAGTTCAAAACATAGTTTAATCATAAAAGAGAAAGAATAAACACTTCAATTCTAAGAACCCCTTTGTCACGGGGTTGAAAAAGAACCAAATTGATTGTGAGTGTTTGGGATAAGGGAAAAGCAATAGGGATATGCTCTTCACTCTTTGAGTGAATCAAATTCCCAAACTTGCTCTACCAAATCCACTTTTCATGCTTTCAAATGAACATGTTTAAAACTTAGTGGGCTCGCCTCCCGAGATTGCCTTAAAAGGGCCGGTGAGAGGGACAGCCCAAAGTGGGATACACTTGCTTTTGCCGCAAGAATCTGACCCACTATAAAATGAAACGCGTGTATCCTTAATGAGGTGCATGACAAAAAGGATTTTAGCTCTTTCGAACTTCCTCTAGTAGTCTTAACAGATTGTGCAAAATCGTGCTTCGGTGCATGTGGGAAGCCCCTTAACATACTTGGGGGATGAAAGGCTAAGATCTATTTTGAACGGAAAACTTACTACATAACGGTAAAATAGAAAAACTACCTATTAGAGCCATGTTTACGAACTAATTATGTGCTAGGTAGATTGCGTGGAAGCTATTCTTGTGTTTCAACCTGTGAAAATGTTCAAAAATACACACATTAGAGCATTCTAGGGATATGGTACCCAATTGATGTGTGTGTTGAGATTGTTTTTATATTTTCAAACAAGATATTCCAAAGTTATTGATCAAAACATCATTAAAATTTTAAACCATTTAAAATTGATCAAAAACCTTTACCTTATTCCAAAAACCAGCTTATCAAGAGAAGAAGTCAACATAACCTTAAAGTTTGTTCATGCCTGTTATTACAAGATCACTCTCTATAAAGAAAACATTACAAACAGACGGGACCTACAAAGGAGAAGAGCTCCCATTTCCGAAGGACACTTTCATTACTTCACGAGTGATTGAAAAACCCACTAAGGCAAAGGACACCAACAAGATGTTTAGCGGCACCCTAGGAAATACCAATCCTAACAACCAAGAGAATAACATGAATGGGGGTATGGATCCTAACAACAATCAAGGAAATTCTAATAATGGAGGAAGAGATCCTAATTCCCAAGAAGCAAATTCACAAGGCAAAAACTTACCTCCTCCTCATAATACAAACCTACCCCCAACTGCGGAAGAAGCCACGGTTGAAAGAGCATTAGAGGCACGACAATGTCCTTATTTCATAGAATTAATGAAAAAGACCATGCTTATGGATAAAGAAAAACACTTCATGGACTTGATACAAACGGGGGTAAAGCTACCTAAAGATTTTGACATAGAAAAACTAAAGCCCAAGGAAATAGAAGACCCTATGGAAGCAATAAGGGAACAATTCAAAGCATTACAAATGGAAATCGACAGTTTGAAACAAAACGGGGCTCCTAAGCCTTTCTCTATTGAAACATTATGTCCTTTTCCATTCGATAAGAGTTTGGTCATGGTGCCTTTTCCCATTAATGTAACATTTCCTAAATATGATAGGTATGAAGGAATATCTAACCCACATGATCATCTTCAGGGGTTTTGTGCATTGAGTCTTGAATTCATGCATGAATCAACCTATTTAATGAGACTATTCCCAAGAAGCTTGGGAGGAACGGCCATGGATTGGTTTTCAAAACTACCATCCGGCATTAAAACCTTTGAAGAATTAGCTTCTAAATTCATGACTCATTACTCCTATAACATCAAACATGAGGTCACAATGATAACGTTATGTAACACGAAGCAGCAAGATGGAGAAGCCTTCCTCACATTCTTGCAAAGATGGAGGACTGCATTTGCTAGATATCCAAGAAGTGTACCGGAAAAAGAAAAAATGGATATCTTTATTAATGGTTTAAGAAGCGAATTAAATTATAGACTAAGGATGCAATGTCCTAAAACCTTCCAAGATTTGATTGATAACGGAATTAAAATGGAAGAAGTGTTGATTAAGAGTGGAGAGTTGAAACTGTACAAGGAAAATAAGAACAAATCTAACTCCAACAACAACAATACCAACAATAACAACAATCAAAATAAAAGTTGGTACAATAACAATAGCCGTTATGCTGTAAAAAATAACAACAAAGGCATTGTTAATGATGGTGTAGTGGAATCCAGCAACTTGAAGGTGATTCCATTTGCCCTTACAAAGACACCAAATCAAGTGAATAATACTAATCAAGCATATAATGCACCTTCCAACAATAACAACAATGCCAACAAGAACAATCAAGGAAACAAGGATCAAAACAGCAAGTATGATAAGTATTTGAAGCCCACTCCTTCAAGACACTTTACACCCTTGGGAGAATCACTTGAAACTACATTAAAGGCTCTCATGGCTAACAATGTTATTACATTACCCGCTATTAAGCCTTATGAACCAGACCACAAGCCAAGCTGGTGGGATGCTAAGAATCATTGTGAATATCATAGGATTTGGGGGCACACTACAAATGAATGTCTACAATTAAAGAATGTGGTGCAAGACTTGATAGATAATAACATAATCACTGTTGATGGACCCCAAAATAATAAAGATCATACGGCCTTCAAACAACCTTTTTACAAACATGATAAAGGTGAGTCATCAAATGGCAAGAAACAAAGTGCCAATAATCTCAACTTTGCGCCATCATATGATCATATTGTTAATGCTATAATAATTAATGAACAGCCTCAAAAGGAAGCAACAAATGTCATTACAAGAGGGTAGAATTCTAGAATGACTTTACAAGGGATAGTCCCTCAAAACACCAATATCCCACAATCCAACATTGTGGTCAAAAAACCTCCTACAGCAGCAAGGCCTTATAGTTTGGTGGACCAATTGCAACGTACTCCAGCACAAATCTCAATCTTAGAGTTATTGAAGTTGTCACCGAATCATAAAGAGATTTTAGAAAAAGCTTTAGAAGAGACACATGTTTCTACTACCTTAGGGGAAGAAAAGTTTCAAAATATGGTAGGACATCTCGTGGCTCCTCATTGTCTTTCATTTTCTGATCAAGATGACATGTCTATAACTCATCCTCAAAATTTTCCATTACATATAGAGGTTTTGATCGAAAGGCATAGAGTCAAAAGAGCCCTTATTGATGGAGGGGCTGGTCTTAACATATGCACATTGAGTCTTGTAAAATCCTTAGGTCTATCTGAGTCTTGCATTGACCCTACAAAGAAAATCACCATAAAAGCTTATGACGAAGCTGAAAGAGCTTCTAAAGGCATGATTGTGTTGCCCATCCAAGTGGGACCAGTTAAGAAGGAAACCAAGTGTCAAGTGTTGGACATGAAATTAACCTATAACATCTTATTGGGAAGACCATGGATTCATGAGATGCAAGCTGTCCCATCCACATACCACCAATGCATCAAGTTCCCATACATGGGTGAAGAAATCACAGTTGGAGGAGACTCAAATACATTCCAATATTGTAATGCACTCAAACCCCTGCATGAATTATACATTCCACATAATCGTGAAGGAGTTGTTCCAAGAATCACCAATGAAGATGCACAAAATCCTCTTCAAGCTAGCTCAACTACATCAACTAAGGGCAAGGAAAAAGTGAGCTACGAGGGTCAAAATGTAATGGAAAGTCCATATTTAGCACCTAAATTGGAGACAATGATCTACAAACCTATGAAAGAAGAAAAAGAACAAGCTAAAGAAGATCATTACCAATACATGAGTGAGATGATGAACAAATTTGACAAACAATGCAAGATTAGTTCAAAAGGGGTAGGAGAATATTCAGTTTCTCTATTTGACATGCCCATGTCTCCCAAATCACATGGTAAACCATCAAAAGAACATCTTCCACATAAGTATAATTCTTATTTTGTGAGGGAAGATAGAAAAACAACGTGGGATAAGGAAGAAGATGATGTCCTTCAATGGCTTTATCATGATGAGGATGATACCTTAGACACTTCCATGGAAAGAATTCAGCATGTCAATATACAAACCAAACAATATGGGAAAGGATTTGATATTATGCAAAAGATGGGATACAAAGGAAGAGGACCCCTAGGCCAAAGAAATAGAGGATTATTAGAACCTATTGAACCTATTTGGAGGGCAAGTCATGAAAAATCCGGAGTAGGTTTCCAATACAAGGGAGAAAGTTCAAGTCCAATGCATGATTTTCATCCTCAAATAAATGCATTAGAATCCGAAGGAGATAGTGATGACTCTCGGGATTATGAATGGGATACTTTATCAAATGAGTCATGTCAAGATAAAGAAGTCATTTCTATACATACTTATGCAAAAATCCCAAAACAAGATGCTCCAATTAATGAAGAATCTCCTATTCAAAGGCCTAATATAGAACAAGCATCTAATAGTGGAGCATGGATAGAAACATTTTGGACACCTTCAGAGGAGGGAAATTCAAACATTAGTTTTAACCCACTTGTGGCTTTTCCCACATTGTTTCCCGTAGAGGTTGACGAGGATTCAAGCGAAGGGGACTTTGACCCTGCTTCCATGGATCATCTTGAGGAAGCGCACATCATAGATCTAAACAATACAATGTATGAACCCTCAAACGAAGTCATGTCCATTAATCCTATTGATGATACCTTACCCAATAATTCCATAATTTTGATGCACCCGGACCTCATTGATTGGGATCAAACTGAACCACATGACTTACTTTACTTCCCAAATGACCAAGCAACAAACCAATATCTCAATGCAGTTGAACCCTCTTTCACCAACAAACTCAATGCAGACATAATGACAACAGCAAGGGTCCAATCTCTTAGTCAAAAAAAAAAGAAAATGAAAAAAAAAAGAAGAAGCTCTATTGGTGAAAACCCAACTGTGGCACCATTAGAACCAAAAACAATGAAAATAAAAGATGTTTCTTTTGGTGAAAACCCAACTATGGCACCATTAGAAGAGAGATTGGATACTTTGCCTGAACATGAAGAAGAACGGTCATCTATTCTTATAGAACCAACAGAAAAAGTTAACATTGGTACAGAAGTAGATCCAAAGGTCATACACTTGGCTACATCACTTACATCTCTTGAAAGAGAGGACTTTATCAAATTCTTCCAAGAACAACAAGTAAATTTTGCATGGTCATATGCCGATATGCCCAGACTGGATCCTGATTTCATAATGCATCATCTGAATGTTAGACCCGGAGTTAAACCTGTGAAGCAAAAACTAAGGAAAATGCACCCACATGTGGCTCTCCTAGTCAAGGCAGAATTGGAAAAATTGTTAAAGGTGGGGTTCATAAGAACAATAGCATATGCTGATTGGATCTCTAACATTGTGCCGGTTACTAAGCATGATAAATCTATCCGTGTGTGTACAGATTTCAGAGATTTAAACCTTGCATGTCCCAAAGATGACTTCCCATTGCCAAGCATTGATACTATAGTGGATCTGACAGCAGGTCACGCAATGTACTCATTAATGGATGGATTTAGTGGCTACAACCAAATAAAGATTTCTCCCGAAGACCAAGAAAAGATAGCATTTACTTGCCCTTGGGGTACTTTTTGTTGGAATGTCATGCCCTTCGGTCTAAAAAATGCTGGAGCTACATATCAAAGGGCCATGACAACTATTTTCCACGACATGATGCACACTTTCTTAGAAGATTATGTGGATGACATTCTAGCAAAGTCCCACAATAGAGAAGAGCATTTACAAATCCGAAGAAAAATATTCATTCGGTTAGAACAATTCAAAGTTAGATTAAACCCAAAGAAGTGTGCCTTTGGTGTCCAATCCAGCAAGCTATTGGGTTATATAGTGTCAGCAAAAGGAATTGAAGTTGATCTTGAAAAAGTACAAGCTATTCTAGAAATGGAGATTCTAAGAAACATTAGTCAAATGAGATCATTACAAGGAAAGATTCAATCAATAAGGAGATTTATATCTCAATTAGCAGAAAAGTGTCACTCCTTCACCAGATTGCTACACAAGGACACTACATTTATGTGGGATGAAGAATGTGATAAGGCCTTCGCTATTTTGAAGACTTATTTGATAAACCCACCTATTCTTATGTCACCTATCAAGGGTAAAGAACTGTTGTTATACATATCAGCCATAGAAAGGTCTCTAGGCATATTGTTGGCACAAGAAGATGAGCAAGGAAAAGAAAGGGCAATCTACTATCTTAGTAGAACCTTAATAAAATATGAACTAAATTATTCATTCATGGAAAGAGCATGTCTAGCAGTGGTCTTTGCATCTCAAAAACTAAGACATTATATGTTGATGCATAAGATCAAATTAATTGCCAAGATTGATCCTCTCAAATACTTGCTAAGTAAAACTACCTTAACAGGTAGAATAGCAAAATGGGTCATGATCCTAAGTGAATTCGACATTGAATGTGTTGATAGAAGAGAAATTAAAGGACAAGTGATAGCAGATCACTTAGCAGATAACCCAATGGAGTCTACACAAACCATTCAAATTGAATTTCCAGATGCAGCAATTGTCAACATAGAAGCAAAGACATGGAAATTATATTTTGATGGATCTTATACACAAGGAGGTTCTGGAGTAGGTATATTATTGGTTACCCCTCAAGGGTACACCATTCCAAAGTCCTATAAACTCTTATTTCCGTGCACCAATAACATAGCGGAATATGAGGCATTAGTCATTGGCATCAAAATGGCTTTGGAATGGAATATTGCAGAATTACAAGTATATGGGGATTCCCAACTCATAATCAATCAGGTTAATAATGAATACAATACCAAAGATATAACATTGATGAAATATAAAACCTTGATTGATGGATGGAAGAAGTACTTTGCTTTGATCACATTTGAACAGATTCCAAGAGAAAAGAATAGAGTAGCAGATGCCATGGCTACCTTGGCTTCATTATTACAAAAACCAGATCAAAATGAGAAGTATGAGTTCTTGGTGGAATATTTGGTAAAACCGGCATTCAACCTTCTTGACACCCAAATTGTTTCTCTTTTACATGGACATGACTCTCCTTGGTATGGACCCATCTATACTTACCTTAAAGACCAAGTACTCCCCATAGACCAAACTCGTACCCAAAAATGTAACTTCATACGCCAAGCCGCCCGTTACCTAATCCTTTGAGACACATTGTATCGTAAGGGTCTTGATGGGATGTTACTTAGATGTCTAGAGGAAGAAGAGTCTAAGTTAGCTTTACGCGAGGTCCACGAAGGCATTTGCAGGTCACACTCAAGCGGTCTTAATCTAGCTAAGAAAATCCTTCGTTTAGGGTACTTTTGGACAACATTAGAAAAGGATGCTTGTCAATTTGTGAAGACATGCAGCAAATGTCAATATCACGGTAACATGATACATGCACCGGCTCAAGAATTACACCCATTCATTACACCATGGCCTTTTTATCAATGGGGTTTTGACTTGATTGGAATCATACATCCTCCATCTTCAAACGGACACAAGTATATCATCACAGCAATAGAATACTTCACCAAATGGGTGGAAGCAGTTCCATTAACAACAGCAACCGGTAAACAAATTTCAATGTTCATTTTGAACCACATAATTTGCCACTATGGTATTCCACATGCCATTATCACGGATAATGGGAAATAATTCAAAAATCTGGATATTGATGAACTTTGCATGACATTTCACATTACACATCATTCATCATCCATTTATTATCCACAAGGCAATGGACAAGCTGAAGCAATGAACAAAAATATCCTCAAAATATTAAAAAGATCAGTTAACAAATGAGGAAGAGATTGGCACATGCAAATAAATCCCACAATATGGGCTTACAAAACTAGTATCAAAACACCTACAGGAGCCACCCCATTCTCTTTAGTCTATGGAACCGAAGCAGTTCTACCATTAGAAGTTGAAATTCCATCTCTACGGGTTTCATTAAGAGGATTGATCACTGATGAGGATTATAGGATTGCCAGACTGCAACAATTGGAATTGTTAGAGGAACACCAGACTCAAGCTTATGAGCATTTAAGAGTTTATCAAAACAGGATTTCACACAATTACAACAAACACATCAAACCAAGAAATTTTCAAGTAGGAGACTTGGTATTAAGAGAAAATCCCAAAAATCAAGCTGAAAGGGAAAAGAAAGGAAAGTGGGAAGCTAATTGGATAGGCCCATTTGTGATAGTGTCATCCTTTGGAACTGGAACATATAAGTTATCAGATTGTAATGGTGAAGAGTTACAAGAACCCATAAATAGCATTCATTTGAAGAGGTTCTACACCTAAAGCAGAGGAAAGAGTATAAAGAGTATCAGATGAGAGAGCATCATAATTATTGTACATAGTTGAAAAGAGACCTTGAAAATACAAAAACATTTGAAAATGGAAAATCCAAAAACATTGGAAAGGAAGAAAGATAAAAAATAGTGGAAAATTGAGCATGAAGAAAGCAAAAACATTTGAAAAACTATCTCTTGGTGAAAACCTAGCAATAGGCACCAAGTTGATAAGGAAAAATACAAAAAAAATTATTAAAAAAAAATTATTAAAAAAAAATTATTAAAAAAAAAAAAAAAACACCCAAAGGTGAAAACTTGGCAACAAGCACTTTTGGTTTCCTTAAGTCATTTCTTTCCTAGTCACGTGTACATAATGCATCTCATCATCCCATTTGTCCAAACCTTCATTGCATCCGTCATTTGTACATAGTCATAATAACATTTTTAGCATCACCCTTTGCATTGCCCAAAGTTGTCAAAAACTGATACATCAAACACTTGGGGGCCGCACAAAAGAGATCAGAAAGTGGGGTACTCAAAAAGGATTCAAATGAGCAACATTCAGTCACAAGCAGAAAGGGATCAACATTTTCAGAAGAGAGATCAGATTTTTGTAAACCTTTGATTGATATCATTGTTTACTAACCAAGAAGTTGATTACCACAACAAATCCTTGAGCCTAAATTGACTTATTATTCAGGATTAAAAATCAAACATCATTCCATGATCAAAACACTTGGAAATACTCTTTGAAGATCAGAAAATAATGCAAAACACCTAGATAGATTCTTTTGAAAAGTTGGTTAAAAATCTGTTTACTTACATTAATTCAATTTGTATCAAGTCTTTTTAGCTAATCAATGATGTTTCGACTAGATTGGCAATGATGGAGACATGATATTTTTCTTGACTATAAAGTGAATGTTTGGAGGAAGATTCATTGCCTTATGAGAATTCATCTAAAGACATGGTCATCAAAGAACCATCGAGGATTATCTTATAAAACAATGAGTTAACTTTTGTTTGTTTACGCAACCGGATACCTTGGATATTTAGATTCTTCATATCTAAATGCCAAAATCCACTTGCAACATAGAATCTGACAAAATCGGTATTAGTACTCTCATGATTGTTTGTAATCAGTGATAGTCATATCGATGAGACTGATGGGAAAGCAAGACGGAGGTTACCATATGAGCAATAAAAAGCGATATTCATATCATCATGTCAGTGGGCAGTGGTGATTGTATCGACTTTCCGGTCCCAAGTGCTCAATGATGAAAATATATCCTCAAGGCATTTATTTGCTAAAAGCTAGTGACACTTAGCTGCATTCATAGAAAAGATAATTGCATTCATAGAAAGGTTAATTGCATTATCATGTTAGATTAATTGCACATGCATTTTTTCCCAAGAGCTTCATTTCGCATCAAAAAGGGGGTACATAACATCATCAACAAGGTCAAATTAGCAAGGACAACATCACCTCAATATCATCTTTTCTACAATAAAAACATGAGATTATACTTTTTGCATTCATTCCATATCATTAATCATTACATAGATATATTATCGAGGAAAAGAAGGAAATAATCATTTACATGTGCATACATCTAGACAGAGATACAGATTGCATACATGAGAAAATAACACATCAAAAACAAAAAAATTGCACCCATACATGAAGAAAGAAATGCATCCATCTATCTATATCATACATAAGATACATTGCATCCATAGACACATCTATCCAAAACAAATGCATTAGATAAACACATATAGTAGCATCTAAAGGTAATCTCATATATCATCAAGAAAAAATAGGAAAGATCATAAATGTCCTCACATCACACGTCTACTCAAAACTCAACGCATCAAGTATAACAATGATATCATAAATCAACTCTATAATCGCCCATCAACAGGGGCATCAATGTCAAACAAGTATCAAAGTACAACTGGAAAGGTGACACCAAGGTCACAAGAATATGGTACAACATCAAGTATCTCAACATCAGTACACAAATGATCAACAAGAGCACTCATAGCTCAACTCTCGTCACCACTGGGAGGAGGTCCCGGAGGAGGCTGTGGAGGAGGCTGTGATGGAGGCTGCTAAGGCGGCTGAAGAGGTGTCTGACCAACCATAGCAACAAGGAGAGGAACCAATGGAGCCAGACCTGATACTAACTACTGAATCATCGAGGACATCTATGATACTTCTTTCTGTAATGCTCCCACATCTGCTTGCAGCTCGGTAGTACTAGAACTCTCACCAACCTCATAGGTACTCTGAGGATCCCCTGTATCTATAGGAGCTTTCCCCCGATCATGAAAAAAAGCTACTGGCATCTGCTGTGCACCTATATCCTGGCCATCCATGGTAGCCTATGGTAATCCCGCTCCTGTATCCTGTCCTGCCACTGAATCCTGCCTAGCAGCCCTCACATGGTCCTGACGATCTATCCTCTGTCTCTGTGCTACTGCAGGACAAGAAGGAGGAGGAGGTGGTGCCTATATCTGTATATCTCTCACTTGTCCTCTGAGTCTAATCACCGCCCTACCTCGTGGTCTACCTCTGCATCTTCTCCCACCACCGACACCATCACCATCATCATCTCTCCCAGGCACTAGCTCTGCAGGGTCTGTAAATTGAGGCATAGGATGCTCCATCAACCAATCTAGATACTCCTAAGTAACCCCACCATCTCTAATGTGTAACCTCATATCCCATTCCATAAAACCAAGCCATGATATTTGCTCAATAGAATCATCATATGAAGGCATGTGTCCCCAAGTAGCCCTCTCTGCACTAGAATGAGCATAAACTGCAGATCCCTGAGGCATAGGCTGAATCCGTCCAAACTGCCATAGCACTCTACCTGCCAAAAATCTCTCAAGGACAGAGTCGATCCTGCCGATCATCCATTGAGGAGCAAACATATATGGTAACTCCAAGCTATCCTCTCTCCAATCCTCAACATCAACATATGGTCTCCAATAGACCTCATCCATATCATCAATCTGTCACCGCCAATACTCCAAATGACCCAAGTGATGCTGTGTCACCATCCCAGCAAATGGGCATCACATCAAAAACATTTATCAGTGGGGCATATCATATCATATCGTATCGTATCGTATCATATCAATTTCATATCAGGAGGCAAATCAATATCATATCAGGAGGCAAATCAATTTCATATCAGGAGAAAAATCAATATCAAATCTGCTATCATATCAAACCTATCAACATATCAGCAATCAATGAACCCAGGACCTTTATCAGTGAACCCAGGACCTATCATCAAACCAGGACCCATATCATATCAGAGGCATCAGAATTATATCAGCACCATCATCAGAGGCACATCATCATCATTAGGAAGTACATCAATCAGAACGATCAGAGGCATATCAGAATCAGGGCCTATATCAGATCATCATACTAAGGGAATCTTTGAATCGGTGTTCTTCACACATCGACTCAAAGAGGGGCATTTGTAGACACGAAAAATTGGCAAAAGGCTTAAATCAATAAAAAGGTGCAACAAATCATCAAAATAGCACGAAAAATCAATAAATGGAACAAAGATAATTCAAATCAAAGGAAAATTCAATTAAATGATTAAATGATTAAATAAAGCTTGAAAAGGGGAAAAACACTACGAAATTGATTAAATTCAATTAATGACATAGTTGTTGAAAGAAAAAATCAAAATGAACCTCTTACCCTTCATGGCTAAATTTAATTACTTTAATTAATTAATAAATACTAATTTCCCTCAACAAAGCAAAAATGAGACAAAATGGACACAAATCACTCACTTTTGTTGAAATGGTCTAGCCTTTTGAAACCATTTAAATGATTGTCCCCTCCTTGTCCCCCCATTTATGGACAAAGCAAAGCCAATTGACCTTACCCAAGCATAACCATGGTTATCTCACTCTACCCCCTACCCTTGGGAAAATCTTATATATTGAAGGCATTTAGAAGCATAATTCATCCACTCCATATCTTTGAATTGCAGCAAAGCTCTGTCAATTTGCATCCACATCACTCACTTATCATTTGTCATTGCTAATTAGCTTAAATTGCATTGATCATAGTAGATTGTTCATCAAATAGAGCTAGAATTTGATAGAATAGATCTAAATTTGCATATCATATAGCTTAATTCTCATCTTTAGAGTGTCACTAGTGAGGATCATAGCTGAGAGCCTCATTTACCACTTTATTTTAGAGATCCATGAGATATTTAGATTAATTGTGCATTATTTAGATTAGTTTGCTTTGAATAGTGTAATTGTCTTTTAAATCTTGTTATTTCATGAAGGTGTAAATCATTCACACACACTTATAAATGTTTGAACAAAGCTACTAATAAAATGATAGAAAGTGCTAATGTAAAAGTTGATGAGTTTGCTGAAACATCAAGCAGACTGGACACCGAGCACCAGTGTAACTATTGAGCAGTGTTGATAGTGTTTACCGAGCAATATAGAAAATGACATAGTAATCAGTTTTGGCACATCTATCTATGCAGATGGTTACAACAGAATCATAAAATGTTTTACCAAGATCGAGGATCATTTATTGTAGCTATAATCATTAATTATGATGATGATCTCTATGTAATGGCTAGATCTAGGTTAATTTTGTACATCATAGATCTTAGGGTTTGTCCTAAGATATTGTAACCTAATTTTGTTGAGCGGCAAAAGCAATATGCTATATAATTGTATTTCATGTCATTTTTTACATAAGCTTGACAGGTAAGATATGTTTGGTATGAACAAGCGAAAGAGATCTTGAAGCAAAAGCCAACTTTAAGACATCAGATATTAGATAGAGAAGAATAGAATACAGAGACATTCAGATTAAGCATAATCAGACAAGGCTACTGAGTAGTTCAGAGACAAGATCTACACATAAAAAGGTGATATCTATTCTATACTACATTGATTTGTATCAGACAAGGTTGAGTTGTCAATTGCAGATACATCTTGTTATTTTCTAACCATTGTAATAGAGTTTGGTAAAATCTCTTAACAGAGTAGACCTAATAGTCTTTATGTAAATCTCTTAACCGAGTGCACACTCAAGTAGTGTTGTTGAAATCCTATAACTAGGTAGATTTGGCTAATCTAATTGTTACTCCTAACAAGGTGTTGGTACCCATATAGACCCCGAAAATAAACTTTCAAGTTTAGGGTCTTGAACCTCTTTGAACTACTTTGAACCAAGGTTCAAAGAGGTTCGAAGTGGTTTAGTTTGCATAAGAAGATTCACAGGTTCAAAGGTTTGAGTTCAAGTGTAGGTTCAGAGATTTAGAATTTAGTTCACTGGTTCAGTATGTTCAAAGCACAGGTTTAACCAAAGAGCACTATTGTTAGTGATGTGGGCCCAATTGAGAGGTTCAAATTTAAGGGTTCTTAGATTCCCCAATTTCCCATGCTAGTGACAAATTATGTTTAAAAAAGTGTGATCCATGGATATGCAAGGCACGAAGTGAAGAAAAGGCTCAACCTAATCCAAAAGCTTGGGTCTAGCTCTTCTTGCGTAACTGCCAACACACAGACTGTCCAAATTTCAAACTCATGATTGTTGGTGATGGAAGCACTGACAACAGCTATTGGCATCATACATTTTAAAATGAATATTGATATTCCATCTAATGTTCCCAATGAAGGTTCTCAATGGTTTTCTATTGCATGTTAAACAATGAGAACATAACATTAATGAGGCAGCAATCAACCATATGCCAATAGGAAAACATGCATGCAAATGAATAGATTGTACCACTCAGAGCTCACGGTTGTAGAAGATGAATGCATCTATTTGGAGACAAGGAAATATATATTTAACATAAATGGTCTAACATTTCTATATGTTATTAGGTGGGATGTGAAAAATAGATCAAGATTTGTTGAAATGGGATGATTGACTACCCCAGAAAAATAGTCTCAGTGCGGGGGGCATAACTTCCAATTTCACTGTTGGATCATGCTTAGTTTTGGATATGGTTTTTCAATCCTAATTGTCCAGATTCTCATTGGAGTGATCATCAAAATTCTACCTAGTTTGAGAGATATGAATGACTGTATATAGTACTATCAAATCTGTCATTTATTTTTAAACATGGAAGCATAAATATTAGAAATCTATATGATAAGGTGGAGACATTAAAACATTTGATAATTTTTAAATTATTATAATGTTCTAATATTCTTCTGGAGAAGTGTTATGGGAAGGAGAAAAAGATGAAATATTTCAAGAATCAGTTATGTAACTGAAAAGTGACCGAAAATAGAGGGGCTTTCTTGGAGAGTGATTATAAATTATAATTTTTGGCAAAGGAATAGGGGTTGGGTTATTTTCCACCTTTTTGGCTAGAGACTTTGCGCTGCAGGAAAAGGGTTTTTATTTTCTAGTTTTAGGTTGTAGTTGTAGGGAGAAAGGAATGAGATTTCATTTTCAAACTGTAATTTGTGAGTGCAGGAATAAGAAGATTTGTGTCATCTTTTTGCATGTTCAGAGAAGAAAGATAAATATATATCAGATCTTCGAGTCTAAATGTTTGTCTTTTGATTGAAATCAATCTTTGAATTGATTTAGTTGTCTCTGAATTTAATTCTATCTTATTTAATTACAATACATATTTGTTATTTGGTCTTTGAGCCTTGGTCATTTGTGTATTTGGAAGAGAATGTTATACCTTCCTTCTTGCATTTTCTCTATTTTGTAGGGTCTTCATAAGTGGACTTTTTGTCACTTATCTATTATTCTTAGCTGTTCTTTTCTTTCACATCTATTCTGTGTTTATAGGTAGATGTTTGTGTGCCTTTCATGCTTTTCAGTTAAAAGAATCCATGTTTATAGTTTAGAAGATTCATTGCAAATATTACAAAGGAGATGTACCTTATTAAAATTTAGAGGGTGCTTACACAATCCAATTGCAAAGTGACCCAACTGTTAGTGGCTTATTATGTCTCCGTGTTTGGGCAAATAAGGGTTATTCTGAAGGTTTTATTGGAAGAAAAATTTGTTCACTAACATAGAGTAAGATCACCATAAGTGATCACAACTTGTAGCCTTAACTAACATACTTTATTATCTACAGTAGTGAAGAATTTGTGGGTGTCATCCCCACCACAATTTTTACCTTCTAACAAGGTTTTTTGCATTACCAAAATACTTATGTTATGTGATTGATTTACTGTTGATTTCATGCTATTTACTTTTACAAGTTAATTAAATGAATGATGCATACAATGGATATAGTACATAGTTGAGTTTACTACTGTTTGCTAATAAAGTTTTGGGAGTTCAATTTTTTGAGGGCATTGATTCACCCCTCCCCTCTCATTACCCTATCTCTCCATTCCAACAATTGGTATCAGAGCCTTGATCTCTTATTGGATGGTTTAATCTCTGAAGAGGAAAGATCTAACCATGGAGAGGTATAAGTTGGATAAGACAATAGAGAATCAGAACATTAAGATGAAGATGTTCATAGAGCAGTACAAACAAGATAAGGATGCATTGAAGAAGTTATTGGTTCAAAGAAAGAACTTGGCTATTTTGGAAAATGATATCAGTTACCATGAAGAGGAGATTGATGACATATTTGATAACATTGGATCTAGTTCAGGAAGTATTTCTCATGGTTTTGATAGTACAATATTTGATTTGTCTGAAAAGAATCTTCACCTGACTGAACGAGTGAAAGCCCTGCAGATCGGTCAAGAATCATAGATGGCGATAATGGTTGATGTAATGAACAATTCTAGATAAGCTAAACAAGAAAGGAATCTAGCTATTGAAGACTGAAGATAATTAACTGAACAACTTCAAGCAAAACAAATTGAGATACAAAGACTTATCGCGCATCATTTTGAAATATCCAATGAAATGATGAATGTAAACCATGAGATCAACCGATTAAATGGTGAGTTGTCAAGAAAACTTGAAGATATTGGAATACTCAAGGAAAAAAATAAAAAACTGAGGAATGAAGTAAAGATGCAACAACACAATGAAATGATAAAGAAAGCTAAAGATAGTTATAAGAAGATTGCTGATTTTCTGATTAATCAAAGAAGGTTTGGAAGTAAAGTTGGAATAGGCTTACCGAACAAGGAGAATCATCCAAACTGTACACACTAAAATATGCACTTCTATGAACCATTACATGCAAGGTTGCTCAAGAGTGAGGCCTCACAAAGCGGCTCATAGCTCTCTATGCATGGAGTTGCAAGGGACTATGAGTTTTGCTCTCAGCTAGAGCTACAAGAAGGTGACCTTGCTAGTCAACCATACAATGAGAGATTCAAGTGAAGACAAGGGCAAGAGTGCCAATATCTCCAAGAATCAAATATGCAATGCAATGCAAGCTATATGAGAATGCAAATCTAAGCTATGAAAGGAAAGTGCAAACTAAACTATGAAAGGAAATAGCAATGGATTACAAATCCTTCCTATTTAGACTATGTGAGATTGCATAAAAGGAAATCTACACTAAGAATGCCATGAATGCAACTATGAAAGCAAACTAAATGAAATGCAACTAAGAATGTCAAGGCTTCAAAGCTTGAGTGTCTTCAAAGAGAGCTCCAAAACCTGCAGCATAACAATAGCATAAAACAAGGATATCCAAATGAAGGAGAGAGCTCTCCTTTTATAAGAAATGAGGAGAAATGGACCATGGAGATTAAGAGGCAAAAGGTCTTAATCAGCGGTGGAGCTTGAAAGAGGAGCAATCCATGTGCACAAGTATCCTCCAATGAGAGTGAAGTGTTGACTTTTGAGCCTCATGTGAGACAAAAGTGCCTTTTTCCCTTTTTTATAAAATAGGAATAATATTTTATTTGTGCAACTTAGGATAAGAGGAAAGTGGGGGCTTTTTATTTAATTGAAAGGGGAGGAAATATTCCTTTTAATTAAATAAAGACTTAGGATAAATGGTTAGCCCAAGGATAAAAATCCAATATATGATCGAAATTAAGATTTGATCAAGAGATTGATAATGTTCAAAATATTGATTAATGATCAAAATGATTCAGGATTGATAAATCAAATAAATGGGGCCCAAAGTCTAGGCGACCATTTTAGGGTGCATACATTTTCCCCTCTTTGACTAATGTGTGATCGATCTGGAAACACATGTAGTCAAAGAATGAAGTTGAAATGTGAGATCGATTTGGGATCACAAAACAACTCAGATGTGAGATCGATTTGGGATCACACCCGGACAAAACATAAACAAAGGCCTTTGAACATGAGGTCGATTCGGGATCACATTCAAAGTAAGAGATAAGAATCTCAAATTAGAGCAAAAGCTCACAAAAGATGTCTGAATCAAGAAAATCAAGGAATCAGGGATGAGAATCCCATAAATACTGCCCCCTCGGAATCGAAATCGAAATCAAGTAGAGGAGAGACAGGGAATCGATAAGGATTTGATCAAATCAGAATGAATTCATAATCGAAGGTAAAGGTCAATAGATTAACCATTAGGCAATGAAACATGCCCCAGTGAGGAAGTATAAGAATAGAAATAGAAGACTAGAAATAGCATGAATGAAAGACTAGAAAATTTGAGAGACATGGAAGGAAGAAATTCCACCGAAAATCAAATTATGCCTCAAAAGGTCAGTCAACTGCTTTGAAACGCGACTTGGATTTCGATTTGGAGTCCGAAAATGGATAGAAAGGATGTGATATGAAAGACCAGAAATGAAAGATATGATCAAGAAGAATCAGAAAATGAGCACAGTTGACCGATAGGTCCACGTAGGATAAAAAGGAGCGCTCTCTCCGTATGCAAAATGCAACACTAGACTAACATGAACCTAAAAATGCAAACTACTATGAAAGTGGTTGACTTGCAAGGTCACAACGCTTATAGACATCTAATTATCATCATCGAGCGTTATTGGTAGCGTCGTAAGATCATACAATGCACACTAGCATAACTATGTGGATATGAATATGATCTTTATCAGATAGAAATGTGGAAATCTCACCGAGGCATCAAAGACATGGAGGTCAAGATGACTAATGCAGTGAGATCACCTAAATTTGATATGGCGAGATTATGCTTGTATCAAGACACATGAAAGCTAAAAGCATGCACTCGCAAAACAGTCAAGGATAATACCTTGTCAATCCATAGTGTCAAGTAGGACCAGCATAAATGCTCATGACAGTTAGGATCAACAAAATATACCCACAAGCAGATAAAGAAAGAAAACATGTTCTCATTCCCTCAGTCTTCTAGCTATGCATCATCGAAAACTTCTCAGGGAGAGATCACTCATCAAAAGAAATCCTCATAGACAGCACACAAAGAAAAATAAAGTCATCATATCGCCAGCGAGTTGATTGTTTAAGTGCGTGTGTGTTGGTCATAGAGTCAAATTCTGAGTATCTTATCTGCAAATGGGAAATATCGCCTCATACTGTGGACTATTGGGTAAGACATCTGATAAGTGTTAAGAAACACTCGACGCAAGGGTAGTGTTGAAAAACACTGTTTGGGGTGGTGTTGAAAAACACCTGTTGTGAAATGCCCCAAGAGACAAACGCACCAAAAGGACCTATGCGAACAGTTATGCCCCCTAGACAAAGACAAAGACCAATTCCAGACTAAGCCAAATAAGGTCAAGGCATGATGGAAAGTGGTTAAGTGTCAAGTACGCATGCTAACAAATAGGGGTACAAAGGCCTCAAGTAGCGCCTGTTTCCAGGTTTTCACCACTTGGAATCATTTTTCATTTTTTTCATTTTTTTGATTTTTTTGTATTTTTGCTACCAAGGCGCCTATTGTTAGGTTTTCACCAAGGCACTTTTTCTATTTTTTTAATTTTTTTGAATATTTTGATTTTTTTGTATTTTTTTCAGGACTTTTTATGCTTTTTAGGATTTTTTTTCAGCATCATATATCAATTTTTTTGGTATTTTTTCAGGACCAATAAGATATATACAAAAGGTGCCCCCAGACAGAATGGGCATCAAGGATAGAACTTCTTAAGGTGCACAATGTTGATGGGATCAGGGAGCTATTCTCCATCAGGATCTGATAGTAAATACGCACCAGTACCAAAAGCAGCTGTGATGACATATGGTCCAAGCCAGTTAGGTTCAAACTTGCCCTTTTGCTCTCTGTTTTGCTGGTTCTTAGGGTTTTCTCGTAAAACAAGATCACCTATTTGAAATTCTCTAGGGCGAACCTTCTTGTTGAATGCCTTGGACATACGTTTCTGATACGCTCTCATATGATCAAAGGAAGCCTTACGCTTCTCATCTAGAAGTTCTAGTTCCTGCAACCTCATGGCGCGGTAATCCTCATCTGTAATCAAACCTTTGAGTGAGACTCTGAGGGATGGTATCTCGACTTCTAAAGGTAATATTGCTTCAGCGCCATAGGTGAGAGAGAAAGGAGTGGCTCCTGTAGGTGTACGAATACTTGTTCGGTAAGCCCATAGTGCTGGATTGATTTGCAAGTGCCAATCCCTACCATTCTTGTGTACTGTTCTATGAAGAATCTTAAGAATGGTTTTGTTAGAAGCTTCTGCCTGTCCGTTTCCTTGTGGGAAATATATGGAGGACCAATGTTGCTTGATTTTAAACTTTTTGCATAGGTGCTTTAGGTCTTTATTCTTAAATTGACCTCCATTGTCAGTAATGATCTCAGAAGGCACTCCAAATCGGCAAATGATATGGTTCAAGATGAACAAAGAAATGGTCCTTCCTGAAGCAACAGAAAGTGGTACGGCCTCCACCCATTTTGTGAAGTAGTCAGTGGCAGTAATGATGAACTTGTGTCCACCTGATGAGTTGGGGTGAATTTTCCCAACCAGATCAAAGGCCCAGCGCTGAAATGGCCAATGAGAAATAGAAGGGATCAGCTCCCTACCCGGAGCATGAATCAGGTTGCCATGTTTCTGACATTTTTCACATGACTTAGCAAAGGTGACTGCGTCTATCTGCATTGTGGGCCAATAATATCCCGCCCTAAGCAACCTTCGAGCCATGGCCAAACCATTAGAATGCCCACCACAAATGCCCTCGTGGATGTCAGCTAACGCTTGGTTGGATTCCTCCTTTTCCAAGCACCTAAGGAGTGTCCCATCTAAACCCCGTCTATATAAGTCACCAGAGATGAGGGTGTGGCGAGAGGCGTTACGGATGAGGTTTCGGCATTCGGAGCGGGTGAATGTGTCAGGGATGATGCCATCACGAAGATATGAATAGATAGCACCATATCGGGAGGATTCATGTGTGATAATGGCACAAATGACACGGCTTTCAGATGAGTCAAAGATGGGATGGTGTAGCTCTTCCACCAGGAATTCAAATCTGGATTCATGTGTCTCCAACTGAAGAAGTGAAGCCAATGTGGCCATGGCGTCTGCAGCTTTGTTCTCTATCCTAGGGATTTGTTGAAACGTCACAAAGGTGAAATAGCGTTTCAAAGAATCAACCATCTTTTTATAGGGTATCAATTTGTCATCCTTGGTTTGATACTCTTCATTGACTTGGTTGATGATTAGCTGGGAATCCCCAAAGACATGTAATTCTGTAATATTCCATTCTATAGCCATTTTCAAGCCATTAGTTAAAGCTTCATATTCTGCAATATTATTGGTACATGGGAATAATAGTTTATAAGACTTTGGAATGTTGTACCCATGTGGAGAAACAAATAACACTCCAGCACCTGATCCATTTTGCATGCGGGAGCCATCAAAGAACATTGTCCAAGTGCGAGTAGTGGTATATAAGATGTGTTCATCTGGGAATTCCACTTGGACTGGCATACTATCCTGGATTGGAAAATCAGCTAATTGGTCAGCAATAGCTTGCCCTTTTATTGCCTTCCTTTCAACGTACTCTATGTCAAATTCAGTGAGGACCATCATCCATTTAGCAAGTCTACCCGTCAGGGCAGCCTTACCAAGCAAGTATTTAAGGGGATCAATTTTGGCAATCAAGTGTATGGTATGAGCAAGCATGTAGTGGCGCAACTTTTGAGAAGCAAACACCACCGCGAGACAAGACTTCTCAATATTATTGTAATTGATCTCATAAGAGACTAGAGTACGGCTGATATAGTAGATGGCCCGTTCTTTCCCAGTATCATCTGTTTGAGCCAATAATGCCCCCAGGGAAGTGTCTGTAGCTGAGATATATAGAAGCAATGGTTTCCCTGGAATAGGAGGCATTAAGATCGGAGGATTAGCCAAGTATTGTTTGATCTGATCTAGGCTCTTTTGACAATCCTCGTTCCAAACACAAGAAGCACCCTTATGCAATGTCTTGTTGAAGGGTTGCGCTCTATCTGCAAGCTGAGAAATGAACCTCCTAATTGATTGAAGACGTCCTTGAAGACTTCTCATTTGGCTGATATTTCGAGGAGGTGGCATATCTAGGATTGCTTGGACTTTTTCGGGATCAACCTCGATACCTTTTGCTGATATTATGAATCCTAAAAGTTTTCCTGAGGTGACGCCAAATGCGCACTTCTTCGGATTCAATCTGAGTTGAAATTGTTCCATACGATCTAGAATTACTTCTAGATCATTGAGGTGTGTGTCCCTTTTTCTTGATTTTGCCAGGGTATCATCCACATAATCTTCCATATTTTTGTGCATCATATCATGAAAGATAGTTGTCATAGCTCTTTGGTAGGTTGCTCCTGCATTCTTTAACCCGAATGGCATGACGTTCCAACAATAGGTTCCCCATGCGCATGTAAAGGCTGTTTTCTCTTGGTCTTCAGGAGCTATTTTGATTTGATTATACCCCGAGAAACCATCCATTAGGGAATATATGTCATAGCCCGCCGTCATGTCCACTATCATGTCAATGTTTGGAAGTGGAAAGTCATCCTTTGGGCATGCTTTGTTTAGATCTCTAAAATCTGTGCAGACACGAATGGACCCATCATGTTTGGATACCGGTACTATGTTTGAGATCCATTCTGCATAATCGATGGCTCTAATAAATCCAGCTTTCAAAAGCTTTTCTAATTCTCCTTTGACAAGTAGAGCTATATGTGGATGCATTTTTCTTAGTCTCTGTTTGACTGGCTTGACTCCCGGAGCTATAGATAAGTGATGCATTATGAGATTTGTGTCAAGCCCTGGCATGTCTGAGTAGGTCCATGCAAAATTAATTTTCTTTTTCTGTAAAAACTGTACATATGCCTTGGTCTCTTCCTCTGATAAAGACTGAGCAAGATGGACTACCTGAGGATTTTCTTCTGTGTTTAGATTGACCGGCTTTGTTGGTTCAATCAAGATTGATGATCTATCCTGGAAATAACTCAGCAAGTTATTAAGTACCCCATCCTTAGGTGCCTCAAAGAGGTTTTCACCTTTGGATGCGTCATTTCTTTTTACTATTTTTGGTTCTGACACCGCCACAAAGTGGTTTTCGCCATCAGACCTATTTTTCTTTTTCTCTTTTGTTTTGAGACTGAGGTACTTAATATCAGGCTCCGTCATGCTGGTTGTTGGTTCACTGGTGGAAGAAGCCACGGGTTCGAGAGCATTCAGATAGCAAGCAATTTCGTACTCGTTGTGAAATGTGAGGAATGTGGGCTCGTGGTGGCGCTGGGGCCAGTCAATCAGGTCAAAGTGAACAAGGGGCAAGTCAATGGTAGGTTCGATGTTGTGAATGTGAAAGGTGTCATCTCTGGTGACCATATAATCGGAGCTCATCAAGTCTTCTCCTAAGATACCTGAATTGGGGCTCATCCTATCAAACGAAGCATCGTCTACTAAGGCGATTTGAGGAGGGCAATCCTCTAGTCTGACACTAGGATCGTTAGTTGCATCGGGTTGGGTACTATAGGCGTGGATAATATCCACATCTAGATCAATTGTTGCATCTGAAAGCGAATCCCATTCATATTCATGGGAGTCTGTCTCTGAGTCATCATTTAGGCCTCGTGATGTGGAAGCCTCAAGGTTAGGGAGGGTTTCCCCCTTTCTAGTATTGGTACTATCCGTCGCAGTTAGGACAGTAACATTTTCCTTTGTCGATCTAGAAGTCACACAGTCACTATCCGTCGCAGCTGGGATAGTAGGACTATTAAGCATCAAATCTGTGGAATCTCCCCAAAGGAGATTCGTTGAGGGTACCCAATCATTAGACACATCTTGTTGGTTGGAGAGATCGGGTGTATAATCTGCATCACTATCACTGTCCGTTGCAGGTGGGACATGGATACCTTTCTTCTTCTTATTCTCAAACCCTAAGCCGACCGTGGACTTATTTTTGCGTCCAAAAAAAGCATGATCAAGAGGCTCAGCTTTAGCATCCAGCCTATGACTAAGGGGACCGAATCCCGGATATCCCATATTTTTAACCAGTGTATATCCTTTCCCATAAGTTTCAGGTGAAGGAGCAAAATTCTCATTATGTTTGTATTTCTCTTCGTGATATATCCAGTTCCGGACAGCAACTTCCTCTTTCTCTTCTTGAATGGGGACCGAAGACTCAACAAATTTCCCAAATAACGTCATTGCTGATGATGAAGGCTTCACATTTGGGGAGGGTCTCCCATAAGACCTAGGAGAGATTGGCATTTTTGTAAAAGAATCAATCTTATAATCTCCCATCCCAAGGTCCATGGTCTTGAATTTCTGCTTGCATTGTTCAAGTGAACTACTAGGATTGTCAGCTTCTCTATTCAAAGGTACATGTGATCCCGCAGAAATGTTATTAACTGATAGAGCACTGTCTCCCGGGATGCAAATTTCTACACCATTATGGGGGAACTTAACACACTGGTGATATGTCGATGGGACTGCCTGCATTTCATGAATCCATGGCCTATCTAGCAAAATGTTGTAGGCGAGAGGTCCAACATCAACAATTTGGAATAATATGTCTCTTTCTACAGGACCAATACGAATAGGCAAAACAGCCAATCCCTTAGAACTTCTTTCTGCTTCATCATATGCTTTGATTGTGATTCTTTTCTTTGTGTCAATGACGATCTCAGAATACCCTAGAGCTAGCAGCAAACTCAGAGTACAAATATTGAGCCCCGCACCCCCATCTATCAGTACACGTCTAACATGGGTTTTATGAATCATGACCTCGATGTGTAAGGCCAAATTATGTGGGTGACTAATGGATTTGTCGTCTTCTTCTGAGAAGGTGAGGAAATGAGAGCTAGCCAAATGATTGACCATGTTTTGGAATTGGTCGATATCTAAGTTATTAGGGACATTGGCTGCTCGCAAGGCATCCTCGAGGACGCGCTTGTGCTTAGGAGATAATTCTAAAAGCTCAAAAATGGATATCTGGGCGGGTGTTCGTTGTAGTTGGTCAATAAGGTTATAATTGGAATCAGGACCAACGACGGGTTTTGGAGGAGCACCTTTGGACATGGGTTGTTTAGACTTGCTAGTGCTAGGACCTTTGATGATAATGGGTGCTTGAGCCTGACCCCTAGTGACAACATTGAGGGACCGGGGCATCCCTTGTGTGTGAGGACCTCTTATCACCACAGCGGGTCTTTCATTAGTCATAGGAATTGAGTCCACATTATGTCCATAAGGATCTTTCTTTCTCACCATGTTGATATTATCGTCAGCCACTTCAAGCATGTTAATCACATTATCAGCGTGTGTGTATGTATAGTTAATAGCCGCCTTGCCATTCTTACTAGAATTCTCTCCTTTTTCATATTTAGGCAAGGGCTCTTTAAAGGCTTTATGGTCTGCATTAGTAGTTAACCCACCCACTTGTAATTGTCCTTTCTCAATAAGGTCTTGGACAAGATGCTTGAGTTTGAAACAATTTTCTATGTCGTGTCCAATCCCATTATGGAAAACGCAAAAAGCCTTGGCATCCCACCAATGAGGTAAAGGATCTGGTATTCGATGTTTTGTAGGATCCTGTGGGTGCGCCAGATTATGAGCAACTAGTGTCTTAAAAACATCTGCATAGGATTCTCCCAATTTAGTGAATTGTCTTTTCTCCGTTTTAGATCTCTTTTGATACTGAGGTTTGTCTTGTTGCGTTGATGATGTTTGCAACTTCATAGCTTGAACTGCATGAGAGAGATTAAGAACTCCTTCATTTTTGACCTGAGATGAATCAACAACTCCGTCGTTGACGACTTGCTTGTTTTTGTTCCAATAAGAGTTATTTTTGTCCTTGTTACCATTAGTATTGTTATTTTGGCTATTGTTGTTATTTGTTGGTTTAGCCAAAATTCCTTGTTCTTTTAGGACATCCTCAATGCGACATGCCACCTCTACCATAGTATCAAAAGAATTAAATGGAATTTTCTTGACTTCATACTTGAGTTCTGGTATTAGATTGTTCACAATGATATCAATTCTCTCTTCTTCAGGGATTGTCCTTGGGTATTTCGAACACAATCGCCTCCATCGTTGCAAAAAGGTGACAAAAGATTCCCCTTGATTTTGCTTAAGTTTACACAAATCAAGCATGGTGACCGACCTAGATAAATTGTAAGCAAAATGTTGTACAAATCTTTGGACAAGTTCTCTAAATGTCTTTACTGGAGGGGAAAGGTTGGTGAACCACTCCATGGCTTGACCTTTTAAACTCCTTGGGAATAATCTCAGCAAGTAGGAGTCTTCGTGGTGAAAGGAAAAGCTCATTATGTAGAATTGTCGAACATGGTCATGAGGGTCACCCGTGCCATCATATTTGTCGTATGTTGGGAATTCAACTTTCTTAGGAAATTCTACCATCACCACACTTTTGTCAATGGGATTAGGACATATGGAGTCCAAATGAAATGTACTCTTGGGAGCCTTCATTCTGTCTATATCCTTTTGCATTTGTAAGATTAACTCATCAGTTGAAGGATTCTGTTTCTTGATTTTTTGGTGAACATCAAAGTTATATGGAACTTTAGCGCCTTTGTTGATAAGACTTTCCAAAAATTGGTCTTTGTTTTGTTCCACGTATTGCTCCACATAGGCTTGAAAGGATGGTTCTTGTTGCATAGTCATGAAGTCCATATGATTAGCATAACTGCCTCCATGTTGTGAGCCATGATGTGCTCGTTGGGAGGGTTGCTTTGAATGTCTATGAGAGGATTGTCCCCTATGATGGTCATATCTTGAAGTCCTTCTTCCTCTAGGACTTGGGGATCGTGAGGGTGTCTTTGATCTTCTTCGAGGGCTAGGGGAAGGGGTAGATGGGGGCGAGTTGGTCCCACTATTGGCTCCCCTCCTGTTAGATCGATTTTGGAGTTGTTGTGCATAGAGTCTATCTTCTTCTTCTTGGGCGACTCTTTTCTGTATATCCAACAATGCACGTTCCTCTTCCTCTAGTTGTCGGAATTTTTCCTTTTTTGCAGCCTGTTCATCTAAGTAGGCTTGCTTCTCTCTCTCAATGCTTCTTAATCTTGTATTTGCATATCGAGAAGTGTCCTTAAGTGGGGAGGTTTGTCTTGAATGCCTTATTGCATTAGCTGCGTTGATATGGTGATCACTAGATTCGTTGTTCTGGTCTTCGTGTTGTGACCCTGAATCTGAGTGGGCTGACTTATGCTGTCTTTCAGCTCATTGTTGAGCATCAAAATACCTCGCATTGTTAGGAGGTGACCCGGGTGGACTGGCATGAGAAGAACCACCATACCCTCCTCTGTGTCGTTGAAAGATATCCTCGAGAGTTTGATTCATGGCTTCTCTTTGTTGCCGGGTGAAAGTGTAACTCATGTCCATGCTTGATGAAAGTGGTATGAAAGAGGTGCTCACTTCACTAGGGTTAGCTCCCGGATTGAAACAAACCTCGGATTCACTCTTAGGAGATTGGTCAAAAAGGGGTCCTTTTCCCTTAGGTTGTCGACGGGTCTTGATAGGTGGTAACTGGCTAAAGGCAACAGGGGGTCGCTTCCCTTGATTAACTTGGTACCTTGTCGTAACTGACATGAAAGAGAGATATTCTCAATGATAAGGTGACCTTTCAAAGTGTCCACACCAAACTAGGATAATCGAAATCCTCTATTGTCCAAAGAAAGATGAAAAAAAGAAAAGAAAGGGGGCTTTACCAACACTGTCAAAGAGGTGCTTCAAATCAAAGGGTGACTACCCTTGCACTTTTGAATCAGGAGGTTGGACTAGGCCAAAAGATAATTGAAAATGAAAGCGATTTGGACAATAAGAGAACTGAAATTTTCCCAGAATATAGCTAACACTTTTAAAGATGAACCTTGGCACCAAGAATGGCTTTCTAACTTGACAATTATTCCAAAGTGACTTTGTAAACCAAACGATGCTATCCCGAAGAACTAAGAACCAGAGATTTGGAGTCAAGACAAATCTCAAACGTCAGGGTGAGAAGCCTGTTCTAAGACCTGGCCTAATTGACAGCAACTGAAACTGACCAAAATTTAAGCACGACAAAAATGAGTCAGGCGATATACTCCAGGCTACTGGGACGATAAACCTCTACCCGTGCGATACTTCGCCCTAAGACAGGCGATACTTCTTAATACTATAGGGCGATATACCCCAGGCAGGCAGGGCGATAGTCCGTCAGGGGCGAACTATCGCGCGATATTTCTCTTCAAAGGGTGCGATATTTCTAGCATGTGCGAAGTATCGCATGATACTTCGCCTTACAGGGTGCGATACTGTTACAGAATTATTCAACTCTTGACCAGAATTGTGTGAAATTTGCATTTTTGGGTCTGTTTGGTCAAAATTTTTAGTCTGAGGGTTGATGTTCTTGGTTTCAGTCACAAATTCAACAGCATTTGGACAGGTTTGCAAATAGTAAAGGATCAAACATGTCTTCAAGCACTTGAAACAAGGGCAAAAGCAACCTTGTCAAGACAAACACTTGTGATATCAAAATTGAAAAAAGCACCCTATGAATGCTACCGATTGTTTGTATGTTGAGAATGTTTACACTGGTATCACACAATTGAAGACAATTCAAGCAATATCTACCTACAAGACAAGGCTCATTACTTATCAACTTAGCCCACAACTTGATGCCCCCTTGCCTCACACCAAGTGGTTACCCACAAGAGATATTGGCTTTGTCATGGAAATGTCAAAATGACACAACCAAAGGGACACATATGGTGAGTATCTTAAGGTGATCCGGGTAAACCACTTGGATCAATCCTTGCACTAAGAAGATAAGCGGCTAAAAGAGGGTGGCTTCTATCTAATGGTTCTTAATAAGGATTTCCGTTCACAACACCCCTCTTGCTCCTCATAAAGGACTAGGACCTCGCGGCCTCAAGAGTACCTTAAGCATTCTTGCTCAATGTTTTCCTCATGGTCACAATCCCACAAGTACTTACATCAAGCGAAGACAAGTGTTATGTCTATCAAGGTTTTTGGTGTCCTTGATAGCCTTGAGATTATAGTGAGTTGGAATCACTTGCCACCAAGGAGAATGATGACAAGGTTGTCCCCACTTGAGTCGTTCCTCTTGATTGCTCAAGAGCAGGCCCTCTAAAGGATTCCTAAACTAAACAAAATGGATCAAATCTTGAGGTTCAAGGTTTTTGATTCACCACAAGGGTGAAGAGCATACTCCCCTATCTCAAGAATTTTTCCCAAACACACCAAACAAAGAAATCAATTACCCCCTTGGTTCCAAAACCTTAAGATGGGTCAAGATTTTCTGATTCACCTAAAGGTGAAGAGCATACTTCTCCTACCACCTCAAAATCCCTTTCACAAGGTATTAAGATTCCTAATACAATTAGTAAATGCCACAAATGAAAGGAAAACAACAACAAGCAAGAAATGGGAAATTTTTTTTTTTTTTTTTGTTTTTATGCTTGGGCAGCCCTGCAAAAACTGTTAGTAGCCCTCTTTGACATGCGTTTTTAGCAATTTTTAAGCAAAGGAGAGCACCTACAAACACAACTTGTTAGGCCCACAATGTTAGCAAAATCAAAATCCCAATGTAAATGTGCAATAATCTAATGGATTCAAGCTAAAAAATGCAGGTTAGACCTATTTAAACAAAGTAAAACAGAACAGCAAGCTAAAATAGTCGAATTCGGACAAGAAAAATTGAAAGTGCAAGTCTCTGCCAGACTAGGCGATGTTTCCCAGTCTCCAACAGTATCGCGCGACACAGTTTCCTATAGTCGGGCGATACTTCCTCAGTCGAGCGATACTTCGCACGATGCCAGGCGATACTTCGCCCGATGCCAGGCGATAGACTTCTCTATAGGCGTGCGATACTTTTTCCGAGCGAAGTATCGCTCCAAGACAGGAAGTATATCGCGCGATATTTCTGAGAAGTGTCGCGCGATAATCTGAGACAGAAAACCAGAGACACAGATTTTTCTGACAGTTAATCCGAAAATGACGAAAAATGCATCAAATAAAAAGACAAAGCTATCTACTCTGCCCCACGGTGGGCGCCAGAAATGTACACACTAAAATATGCACTTCTATGAACCATTACATGCAAGGTTGCTCAAGAGTGAGGCCTCACAAAGCGGCTCATAGCTCTCTATGCATGGAGTTGCAAGGGACTATGAGTTTTGCTCTCAGCTAGAGCTACAAGAAGGTGACCTTGCTAGTCAACCATACAATGAGAGATTCAAGTGAAGACAAGGGCAAGAGTGCCAATATCTCCAAGAATCAAATATGCAATGCAATGCAAGCTATATGAGAATGCAAATCTAAGCTATGAAAGGAAAGTGCAAACTAAACTATGAAAGGAAATAGCAATGGATTACAAATCCTTCCTATTTAGACTATGTGAGATTGCATAAAAAGAAATCTACACTAAGAATGCCATGAATGCAACTATGAAAGCAAACTAAATGAAATGCAACTAAGAATGTCAAGGCTTCAAAGCTTGAGTGTCTTCAAAGAGAGCTCCAAAACCTGCAGCATAACAATAGCATAAAACAAGGATATCCAAATGAAGGAGAGAGCTCTCTTTTTATAAGAAATGAGGAGAAATGGACCATGGAGATTAAGAGGCAAAAGGTCTTAATCAGCGGTGGAGCTTGAAAGAGGAGCAATCCATGTGCACAAGTATCCTCCAATGAGAGTGAAGTGTTGACTTTTGAGCCTCATGTGAGACAAAAGTGCCTTTTTCCCTTTTTTATAAAATAGGAATAATATTTTATTTGTGCAACTTAGGATAAGAGGAAAGTGGGGGCTTTTTATTTAATTGAAAGGGGAGGAAATATTCCTTTTAATTAAATAAAGACTTAGGATAAATGGTTAGCCCAAGGATAAAAATCCAATATATGATCGAAATTAAGATTTGATCAAGAGATTGATAATGTTCAAAATATTGATTAATGATCAAAATGATTCAAGATTGATAAATCAAATAAATGGGGCCCAAAGTCTAGGCGACCATTTTAGGGTGCATACACAAACAAGCTGAACAAGTGAACAACAATCATAACAAAAACCTAAGACGTTGTCATGCTATCACTGTGGAAAACTAGGACATACTTCAAATGTTTGTAGGAGTAAAGCACAAGGTAAACCTCAAGTCACACCTAAGTTCAATGGTTATTGTTATTATTGTGGTAAATTTGGACATCAAGCTTATGAATGTAGAGCTAAGATGAATAAGAATCCTAACAACTCTACCATGGAGAAACTCTGCTACACTTGCAACAAGCATGGACACATTTCACAAGAGTGTAAGGCAAAGTTGAAGCAATTCTAGACACCAAAACAAAAGAACAAGCCTTATCAATTGAAGAGACAAAATAATGCAGACACTTGGGATTACAACACATGGGTTAACTGCATAGTATGTGGAAGGTATGGACATATTGCAAAAAATTATATGAGGAAGAGATGGACTGGAAAATCTTGAAGCTAGATAAGAACTGGTATGGCATGCTTACATTGTCATAAAGTCAGTCACCTGAGCAAGGATTGCAGAGAACGAGCACTAGAAGAAGGATATATATTTGAGAGTGGAAACACTATTGTAGATATCATGAAGATAAGAAATACTATGTGGAGAAAGGCATCAAATGAGAATGTTGAGTCAAGCAATGCAGTCGGTGAAACCTCATCCACTGGATTGGGTGACATGAGAATGCTGAGTCAAGGAATTTGCCAATATAGGTTCTCCACTTATTGATTTTTCTTCAAGTACCTTTGCTGAAACATATTTATTTTTTCTCTAGTCTTGGACATTTAAATATATTTGGATCACACACTTTATCAGAAGGGTAGATTGATGGTCTTCAAAGGGATTTAATCCCTCATTTTCAACTTCAGTAATACTTTGTTTAAAGGCAATCCAAAGGAATTGTAGATTAAGATCACTTTCAACATTTATCTCTTCGGCTATAGGTATCTTTCTAGTTTGTCTTCTTGGCTGAACCTCTTGTTCACTCTAGACTGAAAAATTATAAGAAACAAAATCAAGTGGAACTTCTGAAACTTCTTCATCATCCACCTTCAATTCTTCATTCAGCTGCAACACCCTTTTCTTGCAATGCTGCAATAACTTCGTCTTCACCTCCAGCTCTTTCAATTTGTGATACCTGGCACAAACACTTCTCCATAAAAGAACTGGTGGATGATCTTCTTCAATACTCAAGTTCATTTTTCTCTTGCGAGTAATGCTTTCTCTAAAAGCATCAAACAAATCATGCAATACTGGATCATGCGTTTGATTAAGTTCAATAAAAGAAGGATCTGGCCTTCTTCTTTTCACAACTTTGATAGGCATGGTCCTTTTAAAACAAAGTCGCCAATCTCCTACAAGTAGAGATCATAATATTTCTGAAAATGAAAGCACTGAAATCTCTACCAAAAAATTATGAGAATCAAAATAGATTTGCCAATCTCCTGTGATAGAGATAATAATAAATCTGAGGAAACAATCTTCAACACTAATCTTCTTTTCCGCTTCCCTAGCAAAGTCACCAAAAATTGGTTGGTAAAAAAATTGTTCTTTTCAATTTAACTCTCAAATGCTCAAATATGTGAGAAACAATTTGATACCAACAGTTGGATAATCTAGCACTAGGTTGATATATTTCCTCTGAATTGAAAGGTACAACTCCCTTATGAATGATATTCAATGAATTTGTTTTATTCCTAAACTAACTGGGTATGTTCTTAACCTGATAACAGAAGAGAAAAACCAAGCCAGCCCCAAACAGAGCTAACTCAAGCAGAATTTAGTTCCTAAACCTAGCCAATCCCAAGAACCCACACATCTTATGACTTCTTGATACTGGCAAGGCAAAGAATGTTATAAATGCAATGCAATTGAAATGAAATGAAAAAGAAGGTTGAATAATTCCAATTTTCATAATAGGAATGCCTGCAAATACTTTGATCTACAACCCATCCATTACTTAACACAAGATGCAAGATAATGCCCAAAACTGAATACAACAATACTCCAATTTATTATAATCAGAAGAGTAATAACCAAATGCTCTGATTCAGAATAAAACCTCTCTTTGTCTTGAACACAACAAATAAGAATGTTCCAATTTTATTTGCTCACAACTTCTGCCAAATCTATTACAAAAATTAGAACTCTCAACACTCCCAAAATGAAATGCCTAAAAAAATAAATGCCCTCCCTTCTACTCCAGCAATTCCTACTCTTGTAGAAAAGAAGAACCCTTTTACAAGAAAAGAGTTTACAATAAATAGCATTCTCCAGCAACTGTTCAGTTTCTCCCAGTAACTTTTCACTTTCATAATTGATTCTTTCCTCATTTTCTATTTGAATGTGAAGGAATAAAGTATTAAAATCTTTATTTGATTTCCAATCAACCTCCTCCTTTAAGACTTTTCATCTTCTCATAAAATTACTCATATCTCTTGATCTTCCAAAATTTCCACAGCTCATTACCCGTGATAATTGTTAATGAACGGGCATAATTATTTGACAAGTGTCATTATCCCCATGAATATGTGTCAAATTATTTCAATCTTCATATACTCTAATGATACTTATGAATTTTTGCATTTTAACTGTCTTTCTACACCATACCGGTTCCTTCAAAACATAATTCTATTTGACATTCTTACTATTCTAGATATGTTGTTATTCAGAGATGAATAAATTTTTAACCGGATATAAAATATTAGATCTCTCCAGTGAGGATGGCTCCAATTAGTCTATCACCAATATATTTAAATCTTAGCAAGATCCAATGGTTAGTTTGGAAGATATAGGCCCCACAATGAGACTGAGTTTTTCATAAATCTGTACTGTGAATAGCGTAGCGGAAAATGGATTTTCGGCTACGCATTTCTTACCATCTCACTTCTCCATTGCGAAAAATTGGAAAAGAGCTTCTCCAGGCTGAAAAATGACCATCTCACTTCTCCATTGCGGAAAATTTGATATAGAGTGCGAAAAGCGTAGCGAAAAATGGATTTTCCGCTACACATTTCTTACCATCTCACTTCTCCATTGTGGAAAATTGGAAAAGAGCTTCTCCAGGCTGGAAAATGACCATCTCATTTCTCCATTGAGGAAAATTTGATATGGAGTGTGAAAAGTTTTTCTTTTTGGTGGAAATCCCAAATTTGATTGTGCTTTAGAAAACTCTGATTTTGAAACAATGAATATGAATTGGGACATATGAACTCTCACATCTGCATTAGAAATTTGATCTTCATCCTTCATAGAAACATTATTAGGAGAAACATCTAAAACACATTAAGGGGGATCTAATGAAAGACTTCGAATTTGAAAGTTTAAAATTGGGGGACTGGAAGTATGCCAACAGCTGGCTCTGAATGGGGATTATGTGCTGTAAAGTGCATAAAGAAACTAGCATCTTTGGCTTTAAAGATAGTGCCTTATCCATTGGGCTACAGAGTCTAGGAAAAAAATGACAACAAGAAGCTACATGCTGGGAGGGTGGAGGGGAGCAAGGCAAAACCAAAATTGAGAAAGCAGGAATGGCTAAGATAAGCACACCAAAATTGCGAAAGAAAACTTATTTAAAAATAGGTGAGGGAACCTCACCAAAAGAATTATAGAGCAAGAAGAGACTCACACATGACCATTAACTAGTAAGGAGAAGTATAAACCTTTCCAAAAAAGAGAATTGTGCTCCAACAAGCTGTACCAAAACCATTGCCTTTTGACAACTTCAGCATAACTGAAAGTGAATCCGAAAGCATGATGAAAATGTGTGACCCACAAATCTCCTCCAAACAACCATGCCTCATCATAAATCTCTTATTCTTCTACACTCTCCTACACATCACTTCTCATACATTCAACCATTCTTTGCGAAGAAGAAAAATACTCAAAAGATTTTGAAAATAATACTAAAAAATATTCACATTCACCTCCTTCAACAATATCACTTTTAATAGAGATTTCAGCATCCAAATCAAGATTGATAAAATCAGAATATTCAAATGATTCTGAAAAAGATATTGTGTCATACTCACATTTATCACAATCATCTTCTATAGTAAATTCAGAATCAAAGCCAAAACCGAATTGACATAAATCTTCTTCGCACATGGGATCAATCCAAACATAACTAACTTCATCATTCTTTGAGGCTATCAATTCTGAAAAGTTTTCATCTAAATTAAAAGCCTCAATGCTTGAATCAGTTGTAGAAGAAGATTTACATTTAGTTGGCACCAAGACTTGATTAACTTCTATTTCATGACAAAGAAAAATATAGTCCAGCTCTTTATCTTCTTCATGGTGCTGCAACACTTCATTAGTTACTGAGATTTCCTGTACAAAATCTGTTCTTGCAACCACTTCTTCAACCTCATTTTCAGACTTAATAGAATGGTTACCAAAACATGATTCAACCCTTTCATTAGTACATAGTTCATCAAGAAGATCCAATGTTGCATTATCTTCAAAACAAAAAGATTCTAATATAGTATCTTCATCAACTTGTGCGGATGGAAAGTCATCTTTGCAAGTAACTTCTTCAAACTTAAAACCTTCATACTCCATTTACGTGCAGACCAAAGGATGATTTTCAAAAGAAACTTCATGTAAAGAATCATCACTATTTTCAGAAAATACAAAACTTTCAATATCAGGAGCAAAAGAAAGCATAGGAAAATCTTCTTTTTCTACTTTTCTTACCATTTCCTTACCCCTCTCAAGAATCACCTTGTTTAATGGAATTTGTCCTTCTTGAAATTGAGATACTTCCTACTCTCCAAGAACTAAGCAATTTGCCAATATAGGTTCTTCACTTACTAATTTATCTTTAGGCACCTTTGCTGAAACATATTTCTTTTTTCTCTAGTCTTGGACATTTAAATATCTTTGGATCACACACTTTATCAACAAGGTAGATTGATGGTCTTCGAAGGGATTTAATCCCTCCTTTTCAGCTTTAGTAATACTTTGTTTAAAGGCAGTCCAAAGGAATTGTAGATTTAGATCACTTTTAGCATTTATCTCTTCGGTTGTAGGTATCTTTCTAGTTTGTCTTCTTGGCTGAACCTCTTGTTTTCTCAAGACTGAAAAATTATAAGAAACAAAATTAGGTGGAACTTCTGAAACTTCATCATCATCCACCTTCAATTCTTCATTCAACTGCAACACCCTTTTCTCGCAATGCTGCAATAACTTCATCTTCACCTCAAACTCTTTCAATTTGTGATACTTGGCACAAACACTTCTCCATAAAAGAACTAGTGCATGATCTTCTTCGATACTCAAGTTCATTTTTCTCCTACGAGTAATGCTTTCTCTAAAAGCATCAGACAAATCACACAATACTGGATCATGTGTTTAATGAAGTTTAATAAAAGAAGGATATGGCCATCTTCTTTTCACAACTTTGATAGGCATGGTCCTTTTAAAACAGAGTCGCCAATCTCCTGCAAGTAGAGATCATAATATTTCTGAAAATGAAAGCACTGGACTCTCTAACCAAAAATTATGAGAATCAAAACAGAGTTGCCAATCTCCTGCAATAGAGATAATAATAAATCTGAGGAAACAATCTTCAGCACTAATCTTCTTTTTTGCTTCCCTAATAGAGTCACCAAAAATTGATTGGTAAATAGATTGTTCTTTTCAATTTAACTCTCAAATGCCCAAATCTGTGAGAAATAATTTGATACCAACAGTTGGATAATCTATCACTAGGTTGATAGATTTCCTCTGAATTGAAAGGTATAGCTCCCTTATGAATGATATTTAATGAATTTTTTTTATTCCTAAACTAATTAGGTACGTTCTTAACCTAGGAACAGAAGAGGAAAACCAAGCCAGCCCCAGAAAGAACTAACTCAGGTAGAATTTAGTTCCTAGACCTAGCCAATCCCAAGAACCCACACATCTTATGACTTCTTGATATTGGTAATACAGAGAATGATGTAAATGCAATGCAATTGAAATGAAATGAAAAAGAAGGTTGAATAATTCCAATTTTCGTAATAGGAATGCCTGCAAATACTCTGATCTATAGCCCATCCATTACTTAACACAAGATGCAAGATAATGCCCAAAACCGAATACAACAATACTCTGATTTATTATAATTAGAAGAGTAATGACCAAATGCTCTGATTCAGAATAAAACCTCTCTTTGTCCTGAACACAACAAATAAGAATGTTCCAATTTTATTTGCTCACAACTTCTGCCAAATCTATTACAAAAATTAGAACTCTCAACACTCCCAAAATGAAATGCCTAAAAAAATAAATGCCCTCCCTTCTACTCCAGCAATACCTACTCTTGCAGAAAAGAAGAACTCTTTTACAAGAAAAGAGTTTACAATAAATAGCATTCTCTAGCAACTGTTCGGTTTCTCCTGGTAACTTTTCAATTTCATAACTGATTCTTTCCTCCTTTTCTATTTGAATGTGAAGGAATAAAGTATTAAAATCTTTATTTGATTTCCAATCAACCTCCTCCTTTAAGACTTTTCGGCTTCTCATAAAATTACTCATATCTCTTGATCTTCCAAAATTTTCACAGCTCATTACCCGTGATAAATTTTAATGAACAGGCATAATTATTTGACAAGTGTCACTATCCCCATGACTATGTGTCAAATTATTTCAATCTTCATATACTCTAATGATACTAATGAATTTTTTCATTTTAACTATCTTTCTACACCATACCGGTTCCTTCAAAACATAATTCTCTTTGACATTCTTACTATTTTGGATATGTTGTTACTCAAAGATGACTAAATTTTGAACTAGATACAAAATCTTCTATCGCTCCGATGAGGATGCCCAAAATTAGTCTAGTACCCACATATTTAAATCTTAGAAATATCCAATGGTTAGTTTGGAAGATATAGTCCTCGCACTGAGACTAAGTTTTTCAGAAATCTATATTGTGAATAGCGTAGCAGAAAATGGATTTTTCGCTACGCATTTCTTACCATCTCACTTCTCCATTGCACAAAATTGGAAAAGAGCTTCTCCAAGGTGAAAAATGACCATCTCACTTCTCCATTGCGAAAAATTGGAAAAGAGCATCTCCGGGATGGAAAATGACCATCTCACTTCTCCATCGTGGAAAACTTGAAATAAGCTTCTCTTAGTGGAAAATGACCATCTCACTTCTCCATTGTGGAAAATTTGATATGGAGTGTGAAAAGTGTAGCAGAAAATGGATTTTTCGCTATGCTCTTTTTCTTTTTGGTCGAAATCCCAAATTTGAGTGCACTTTAGGAAACTCTAATTTTGAAATAATGATTATGAATTGGGACATATGAACTCTCACATCTGCATTAGAACTTTGATCTTCATCCTTCACAGAAACATTATTAGGAGAAACATCTGAAACACATTAGGGGGGATCTAATGAAAGACTTTGAATTTGAAAGTTTAAAATTGGGGGACTGGAAGTACACCAACATAGATGAGTCAAGTCAACTCATATGGACCTCAATTGTTGCAACCCAAGAGCAAGCTGTAAAGATGGCATTTCTCAACTTGTCTAAGAAGAGACAAAAATGAAAAGGTAAAGGCATACATATTGAAGATGTAGATCTGGCATTGAACTAAGAACAGGTAGATATATTAGATACTGAGGTACTTGATACAAAAGATGCCACTGAGGACTTAAGTATTTCACAAGATGCACCAGATCAGGTTAAGATCCAAATTATAGATAACAATGCATTAGATGTACTCATTGAGGACATCACAAATTGTGATCCTGATGACATAAATGATGATGAGGATGTGAACATTGCTGGAGGCACAACATAGGAAGAAGGTAATTTTACCAAGCCTGCCATCACATCATTACCATGTGAACTTCCTATCTTGATGGAAGCAGTTGAAATTGTAACAAAGGAATGACCCAAATGCTTAAACCCTAAGCAATTGATGGATACATCAGGGGAAAAAGGCACTGGAACACCGACCGAAATACATAAGCCTGAAGAAAAAGAGGCTATCGAGGAGGATACTAAGGGCCAAGATGACCCCAAAGCAACCGAGGCTACCCCACTTGACACAACATCAGAGGCTCTATCTCAGACAACTGACACACTGGCTACCAAGGAGCAGAAAAAGGAAGAAAATGTGTTAACTAGGAAAAACACACCAAATGTTGAGGAGAAAGCAATAATACAGGTTGTAAAGAGCTCACCTCAAGAGCCGGAGAAGAAGAAGAAGAAGAAACAAGAAAAAGGTTTGATCACACTTGATGAAATCATTGTTATACCTAATTGTGACTCAAGGAAGCTAAGCCCTGAAGAACTCAGAAAATATGGGTAGTTGTGTACAAGGAAAGCAGCACAAGAAAAGCTGAGAATGGAATGCAAGAGCAAGGAGATAATGGAAAATGTAAGACACATCTTACAATAGGTCATACCAGAGGTACAAATTAATGAGGACATGCCTATAATGGACCAACTTGCTACCCTTGCAAAAGAAATCAATGCCCCTAACATTGAAGTTGAGAAAAGAATTGAAGAAAGGGCAAAGTCAAAGATTCAGGACAAACTTGTAGAGAAAATCAGCCAGGAAGTGGCAATCAACAAGGTGAAATTATCTGAGGTAATAACCGACATATAGTCTATTACTTATTTAATTAGTTAGATTTTGATTAAGCTTTTCACTGTGGAGACCTTTGCTGCTGAGGTCAGTGAGAAAATTAAACTACTGGATACCGAAATCCAAGCTAGTACACAAGAAGCCTTAACCGAGCCACATGCTTTTGCTAAGCATATACTAAAGGTTCAAGAACTTAGGCGGTTAAGAGTAGATCTGAGGAAGCAAGAAGAACAGATAAGTGACTAAGTCACCGAGCTACAAACCAAGTTTCTTCCTTATTTAAATTTTTTTGAGAAACATATTGTCAAAGCGCAAACACTTGTCGCAACACCAAAGATTTTTGTGTTGGAAAACATCTTTGACATGCATGCACAAGTCGGTCTTGAGCACATTGCTCTCACCAACTTGAAAGAGGAATGGGCACACCTCTTGGATTCATTGAAGAAAGCCCATTAGCACATTTTTGACAAATTGTAAGTATACACTTTTGTATTTGGCATTCATATCAAAAAGGGGGAAACCTAATTTATATGCCAAATTATGTGAATATATGCTAAGTGTACTACATACTATCGGGAGCATGCACCGAGAGGGAGATTTTTTTTTTGAAATTTTGATATCTATGTATATATGGCAAAGTAAGAATAATGTTTGAGACATCAGGTCTATATACATTCAAGTTTTGATACTAATGCCAAAGGTGGAGATTGTTATCTCTATTTAAGCATTAAAGATCATCATTAGTATCAAAGATTATTCAGTCGGTTACTTATGCTATGTAGTCGGTAAATGGAAGCACTACAAGCTATACATGTTGATCGGTTAACTACATAATCATTCACACTGAGTTATCTCAAAGAAGTACCGAGAACATAAGATAATAGTTCTAACCGAGCACCAGAGTAGTTTTTCCGAGCATCAATGTATACTGATACTAAGCATTAGTAAACACCGAGAAAACTGGACATCGAGCACCAATGTAACTACCGAGCAGTATTGATAGTGTTTACCGAGCAATATAGAAAATGGCATAGTAATCAATTTTGGCACATCTATCTATGCAGATGGTTACAACATAATCATAAAACATTTTACCAAGATTAATGATCATTTATTTTAGATATAATCATTAATTATGATTATCTCTATGTAATTGCTAGATCTAGGTTAATTTTGTACATCGTAGATCTTAGGGTTTATCCTAAGATATTGTAACCTAATTTTGTTAAGCAACAAAAGCAATATGCTATATATTTGTATTTCATGCCATTTTTGACATAAGCTTGACAAGGAAGATATGTTTGGTATGAACAAGAGAAGGAGATCTTGAAGCAGAAGCCAACTTTAAGACATTAATTATTAGATAGAGAAGAGTAGAATATAGAGACATTCAGATTAAGCAGAATCCGACAAGGCTACCGAGCAGTTCAGAGACAAGATCTACACATACAAAGGTGATATCTATTCTATACTACATTGATCTGTATTAGACAAGGTTGAGTTTTCAATTGCAGATACATCCTGTTATTTTCTAATCATTGTAACAGAGTTTGGTAAAATCTCTTAACAAAGTAGACCTAACAGTCTTTATGTAAATCTCTTAACCAAGTGCACACTCAAGTAGTGTTGTTGAAATCCTATAATTAGGTAGATCTAGTTGATCTAATTGTTACTCCTAATAGGGTAAGATCACCAGAAGTGATCACAACTTGTAGCCTTAACCGACATACTTTATTATCTACAGTAGTGAAGAATTTGTGGGTGTCATCCCCGCCACAATTTTTACCTTCTAACAAGGGTTTCTGTGTTACCAAATACTTGTTTTATGTGATTGATTTATTGTTGATTTCATGCTATTTACTTTTACAAGTTAATTAAATGAATGATGCATACAATGGATACAATACATAGTTGAGTTTACTACTATTTTCTGATAAAGTTTTGGGAGTTAAAGTTTTTGAGGGCACTGATTCACCCCTCCCCTCTCAGTACCCTATCTCTCCATTCCAACAAAGCAAGCTGGTATGATGACCCAAAGTAAGGTAAGACAAAACACATGCTTAGTTTGTGAGTTTGAACCTAAGAATGTTAGGGATGCACTTGAAAATGAGGAATGGATTAAGGCGATGAATGAGGAAATTGAACAGATTGAGAAGAATAAGACATGGACATTAGTACCCAGACCGAAAGATAAAAATGCAATTGGTACTAAGTGGATTTTTAGGAATAAGTTAAATGAAAATGGTGAGGTCACTAGGAATAAGGCCAGACTTGTATGCAAGGGATATGCACAAGAAGAAGGTATAGATTATGGTGAAACCTTTGCACCTTTTGCTAGACTTGAAGGAGTTCATATACTACTTGCATATGTTGCACATAATGGATTCAAAGTATATCAAATGGATGTGAAATCAACTTTTCTGAATGGAATTCTTGAGGAGGAGGTTTACATAGAACAACTGGAAGGTTTTGTTGATCCAAATTAGAAGAACATGGTATGTAGAATACACAAAGCTTTGTATGGATTGAAGCAAGCACCGAGAGCATGGTATGAAATACTACATTCTTATCTTATTAGTATTGGCTTTATAAGAGCTAGTGAAAACAATAATTTGTACATGAAAGGAGAATTCGATGATAATATTTTGATTACTGAAATATTTGTGGATGCTATCATCTTTAGTGGACATGATCTGATTTGCAAATATTTTGTTGATGAAATGAGAAAGTAATTTGAGATGTCAATGTTTGAGAGATTAAATTCTTTCTAGGTTTGCAGATTATATAATAGAATGATGGGATTTTCATCACTCAATCAAAATACATTAAAGAAGTGTTAAACACTTTTGGAATGGAAGATTCAAAACCAGTAGGAACATTGATGGTAACTGGATGTAAGTTGACAAAGGATGATGAATCTATAGAAGTAAATCAGACACTATACAAATCTATGATTGGAAAACTGATGTATGTGGTGCACAGTAGGCCTGATATAGCACATGCAGTTGGGATTGTGGCAATATTTTCTGCCAATCCTAAAGATTCACATATGGGCGTAGTTAAAATAATTTTGGGATACTTGAAGAAGACAGAAGACTATGGTTTATGGTACACAATGGAAGGCAAATTTGAACTCTAAGTTTATACAGATGCAGATTGGGCTGGAAACATTGATGACCAAAAAAGCACAACCGGTGGAGCATTCTTTTTAGGAGAAAGGCTTGTGACTTGGATATGAAAGAAACAAGCATGCATTTATCAGTCTACTACTGAAACAGAGTATGTTTTTGTTGTTGCAAATTGTTCAAATATTACTTGGATTAAACAAGTGTTGGAAGGAATGAATGAGATAATCACTGACCCCGTGATTATATATTGTGAAAACACTAGTGCTATCAATATTTCCAAGAATATTGTGATGCATTAAAAAAAAGCATATATCTATTAAGTATCACTACTTAAGGGAACAAGTTCAAGAGAAGCAGGTGAAATTGGAATTTGTAACATCTAAAGAACAACTTGCTGATATTTTTACCAAACCCTTACCGAAGGACACATTTGAATATTTGAGGACTTGACTAGGGGTTTGTCCCCTCTCTATCGGTCACTAAGGTGATCAGGAGGTTGCATCAACCTATACTTTATCAGAAGATCATTCATGTTGATGCACATAGCTCACACTTTAGTTTTTTCTAAGGTTGTGAAAGTTTGTAGAAGCTAGAACATAATTTTTTTTATCAGTACATTAAGGTACTTGCTTTGGACTGAACAAAAAAGAATTACTTGGTTGCTTAAGAGCTGTTTGTTTACTTTGGCATTGTTGTCAAAGGGAGAGAGATTGTATATGAAAAATCAGTTAGAGAGAACAAAAAGGGAGAGAGACTGACTATTGAAATATATGTTGTTGAGAACATATATGGAAGAATCTGAGAACTGAAAAAGATCAAATCTATAGGGAGAGTTTGCATGGAATGTTGTTTGTTTTGTAGTGATTAAAAATATTAAATATCAAGCTAGGGAGAGCTTAGCGAGCTACAACATTACTTACATAGTTGTAGAATATATGTTTGGTATGTGTATGGCATATCTTCATATTGCTTGTGTTTCCATCAATACCAAAGGGAGAGATTGATGATCCACAACTGATTGAATATCTAGATGAACTGAAGAAACAATGATTAGAGATCACCGAGCTACTAAAGTGATATGTAAGATGATTAAATCAGTCAATATGTTGTCATTGATGTCAACTAGTTTTGATAGTACTTATCATGATAGTTACAAACATCTGAACATCTTTTGAAGGAAGAAAAGATGAAGAAATGAGATATCTACATAAGGAAAAGATGGATATGATAGATAAGGATAAGGTAAACATTGGGCAACTTATTTATGAGTCTATGGCTTTATATTGTTGACTTGAGCATGTTACATTAACCTATTATGAAGAAGAGATTTGAATTGAACAAGTCAATGTGGTCAGTAATTGAAGACTTATGTATACACAAAGCTAGTGTAGTGTATACCAAGTGACAACAATAACCGAGTTAGTTATCACCGATGCATTTTAGTATTAACGAGTATGGATGAAAACATTAAATGCTAAGAACAATTGACTGAAATTGATGAGATGGATATTGTTATGATTTCAAGGTTAAAGATGAAGTTAGTTATGAGATCCACAACTGACATAATTCAAAGATGATCTAAAGGATGAGATTGAAACATGTTAAAGACACATGCTGAGGAAGGTTTAAGCGACACAATGGACGAAGGAGATTATGAGGTAAAATCTGATGGCTAATATGAAAATAGTTTACTTGTCTATTTAAGAGATATGAGTTTCATTGTTGAAACATGTCAGACAAAAGGAGACTATAGAGATTTCATGTGAAGATTTTATTCATGCATTCCTGATCAAACTAGTTACAGAAAGAACCGAGCTGCAGACATTACCGAGCATCAGAGAACTATTTACCGAGTGAAGTAAGTTGAGAAATATTGAGGAAGTGAAATTGATTAATGATCAGAGGATTTTATGAGCATAGCATAGATCTAAATATTTGCAATTGAGTTGTATTTGAATCAGACTAGTATTGTATCAGTTTAACCATTGATTCAGAAAATCTCTTAACCTAGTGGACTTAACAGTCTTATTGTACTACCCTATGACATTCATTGAATGTAAAGTGTTATCTTGTTGACCCCATAGTGAATGCTGGTAAAAATTTAACTATTAGTGATAAATCCTCTAACCATGTCACACCTAACAGTGTGCATTGTAACCTTTGTTAGAATATCTAAGAGGGGGGTGAATCAGTTATCCACAGTTCCAAATACAAAATGTATATCACAAAACAAATTCAGCTAATTCTGCAACTCGGTAAACATAAAATAGTAACTATCTGTGACTTTAGCGATTACCAATTAATTTCTCATAGTGATTACCGACCAAATCTAACATGCAATATGTAAAGTATGATATCCAAACAATCACAACATAAACACATAACACAAGATATTTAATGTGGAAACCCTACAAAGGGAAAAACCACCTGGGACCAGTAACCCAAAATATTTTCACTCTTCTAAAGTGAGCTTGGTGAAGAGCCAACCCTATTAAAGGTTACAAAACACACTATAAGGTGTGACCTTGTTAGAGGATTTAACACTAACAGTTATCGTCCAATCAGCATTCACTATGGGGTTGACAGGATAACAAATGTACATTCTATGAATGACATTACAAGACTTTCAAGTCTACTCAGTTAAGAGATTTTATCTGTTTACAATGGTTAAACTGTAATAGCAGGTGATTTGAATACAATACAACTTAATTTGTAGATTATCAGATCTATCTTAAGTCCATACAAATCCTCTTATCAATATTCCTTATTCAGTTCAACAACATTCAATAACTTACTGTCCCTTTAGTAAAGCTCTCTGACACTCGATTAACTCTACAATTTGGTTCTCCTTCAACCAGTTTGATCAGGCAAGCATGAAGCAATGTTCACGCGGTATCTCTGTAGTCTCCTTCCTCTGGCATAAGTTTCATTGTGAAACCCTATTCTCTTAAATAGACAAGTAAACCATTTTCTTTTCATCCATCAGATTTTGCTGCTTAATCTCCATCATTGATTTTGCCGCTTAAACCTTCCTCAGCTAATGTGTCAGTAACACGTTTCAATTCTATCCTTTAGATCTTCTCCAAATGTTGTTAGTCATAGATATTACAACAAAATTTATCTTTCCACTCTGATTACAAGGTACCTTCCAGCTCATCAATTTCTATCGGCTAAACTAATCATTTAGTTCTTTTGTCCATACTCAGTTAACAAAGAGATGCGTCGGTGAACACAAGCTTGGTTGATACTATCACTTGGTATAACTACACTAGCTCGGTGTATAATGGAATACTTTATTAATCGACCACACTGCTTTGTAATAATTTGTTTTTGACTTCATAACAAATTAATGCAACACAATCAAGTCAACAATATGAAGTCATAAACTCATCAATAAGTTACCAAGAGTATTCCTTATCCTCATTTGTCATATCCATCTTCCTCAATGTAGATATCTTTGTTCTTCATCTTTTCTCCTTCTTTACAGATGTTTAGATATTTGTAACTACCGTGATAAGTACTATCAAAACTAGTTGACATCAATGACAACATAACAACTGATTCAATTATCCTGCATAACAATTCAGTGCTCGGTGATCTCTAATCACTTGTAGTTCTTCAATTAGGTTCTTAATCAGTTTTAGTTGATCAATCTCTCCCTTTGGCATTGATGGCAACTCAAACAATATGAAGTATACCATACATATACCAAACATGTATTATATAACTCTGTAAGAAATGTTGTAAGCTCTCCCTAGCTTAATATGTTTAATCACTACGTTGCATGACAACATTACATATGTAAACTATCTTCTGCAGATATGATCTTTAGAAGCTCTCAGATTCCTTCTGTTTATCTCTCCCTTTATCTTCTCAGATTGTCTCTCCCTTAGATAGATGTTCCAGTGATCTCTTCAGATATCATATTATTTATCTCTCCCTTTGATAGCAATGCCAAAGAAACAAATAAACATACAGCTCTGCATTAGCCATGTGTCTCTTTGTTGTTCGGTTCCTATTCTTTGCATGCACCAAATGTATCTCTGTATACTGATATGCTATAGCAACATGAATGATCTTTTGATAAGATTAGGCTGATGCAACCTCCAGATCACATTAGTGACTAGTAGACAGGGGATGGACCCCAAGTCTAGTCCTCAAATATTCAAAATTTTCCTTTGGTAGAGGCTTAGTAAATATGTCAGCAAGTTTCTCTTTTGATGTAACATATTCTAATTTAACTTGCTTCTCCTGTACTTGTTCTCTTAAGTAGTCATACTTAACAAAGATGTGCTTGGTATTTGAGTGCATAATAGGATTCTTTGAAATGTTTATTGCACTTGTGTTATCATAGTATATAATCACCGGCTCAATGACTACCTCATTCATACCTTCCATAACTTTCTTGATATAGGCAATATTTGAACAGTTTGTTGCAGCAACAACATACTCTTCTTCAGCAATAGACTAAGAAATACAAGGTTGTTTCTTACTTGTCCAAGTAACAAGTCTTTCACCAAAGAAAAATGCTCCTCCAATGGTACTTTTCCTGTCATCTATATTTCCAGCCCAATCTGTGTTAGTATATACTCTTAGTTCAAACTTCCCTTCCTTAGGATACCATAATCAATAGTCCTCAGTTTTCTTCGGGTATCTTAAGATTCTTTTTGTAGCAACCATGTGTGACTCTTTAGGATTTGTAAAAAATCTAGAAACTATCCCCACAGCATGTGCAATGTCTGGTCTACTATGTACTATATACATCAATTTACCAATCATTGATTGGTACAGTGTCTGGTTCACCTCTATAGTTTCATCTTCCTTAGTCAATTTGCAGCCTGTGACCATCAGTGTTCCAACTGGTTTAGCATCTTCCATGCCAAATGTTCTCAGTATTTCCTTTTTGTACTTGGATTGTGTGATGAATATTCCATCATTATGTTGAATAACCTGCAGGCCTCTAAAGAACTTAATCTCTCCAAACATAGACATTTTGAATTCTTTTCTCATCTCATCATCAAATGATTTACATATGTGATCTTTTCCTCCAAAAATAATATCATCCACAAATATTTTAGCAATCAAGATAGTATCATCAGTATCTCCTTTCATATATAGATTGTTGTTCTCACTAGTTCTAGTAAAACCAATACTTAACAAATAAGTATGCAACCTTTCATACCAAGCTCTGGGTGCTTTCTTTAAACCATATAAAGCTTTATGAAATCTACATACCATGTCTTTCTTGTCTGGATCAACAAACCCTTCTGGTTGTTCGATGTAGACTTCTTCTTCTAGTATCCCATTCAGAAATGCAGACTTGACATCCATTTGATAAACTTTAAATTTATTATGTGTTGCATAGGCCAGTAACATTCAAACTCCTAGTCTAGCAATAGGTGCAAACGTTTCTCCATAATCTATTCCTTCCTCTTGTGCATACCCTTTGCAAACTAATCTAGCTTTATTCCTTGTAACCTCTCCATTTTCATTCAACTTATTCCTAAAAATTCATTTAGTATCGATAACATTCTTATCCTTGGGTCTAGGTACTAAGGTCCATGTCTTGTTTTTCTCTATATGTTCTATCTCTTCATTCATTGCATTTACCCATTCTTCATTCTCCAATGCAACTTTAACATTTTTCGATTCATATTCACAAACTAAGCATGTACCTTGTCTTGATTTACTTCTTGTCTACATGCTAGCTTGCTTGTCGCCAATGATTTGGTTCTCAGGATGATGTCTTCTGAAAAATATAGCCAGTACTTGATCTCTTCTTTGTTATTCATCCTGTTCAAGTTCATTCACTTGCTCGGTAGCTCCTTCCTAATTGTCAATTTCTCTTTCCTGTTCCTCGGTGTTGTTTTCCTGATGCCCAGTTGACACAGTTTACGACTTTAGTAGGTGCTCTGGATGTTCAATGTAAGTGAATCTACCATATTCTTTTAGCTCCCTAGTGCTTTCTTCACTGTTCTTAGTGTCAAACTCATCAACCCTAACATTAGTACTTTTAATCATTTTATTAGTAACTTTATTTAGACACTTATATGTTTTTCTTTTAGTGGAATATCCAAGAAATATCCCTTCATCCCCTTTAGAGTCAAACTTTCCATTTCTTTCATCTTTCATAATAAAGCATTTGCTACCAAAAATTTTGAAGTAACTTACAGTAGGTTTGTGACCAAACCACAACTCGTAGGGTGTTTTATTTGTGTCCTTCAATTGTACTCAGTTTAGCACATAGATAGTTGTGCTAACTGCTTCTCTCTAGTATGTCTGAGCCACATTCTTTTCTATCATGAGTTTCCTTACATAATCGACAATTGATCTATTCCTCCTTTCAGCAATCCCATTTTGCTAAGGTGTTCTCAGTGCAGAAACCTATCTTTTAATACCATGCTCATTACAATAGTTAATAAATTCATCAAAAATAAATTCACCACCTCTGTCAGATCTTAAGAATTTTAGTTCCTTACCAGTTTCTTTCTGTACTTTTTCTTTATACCATTTAAACATCTTAAATGCTTCTGATTTTTCTTTTAAGAACATCACAATCATCAATCTAGTATAATCATCAACAAAAAAAAATGAAGTATCTATCTCCATAATAGCTTTGTGTTCTCATGGGACCACATAGGTTGGTGTGAACTAGCTCCAAAATTTTCTTTGTTGAGTAATCTTTGCTCTTAAAACTAGATTTTGTCATCTTACCTTTCTGACATTGATGACACATTACATGATCTGGCTTAGCTAGGCTAGGTAGACCTCTAACCTTTTTATTTTTACTTATTTTGATCATGTTATCAAAGTTTACATGGCATAACCTTTTATGCCACATCCATCCATCCCCATCTTTCATCATTAAACAAGAAGACTTGTCATTATCAAGATAAAACAAGTTACCTTTTGTTTGTGCTCCTGTTCCAACAAGTTTTCCTCCATCATCAAATATCTTAACCCTTTTTCTCTCAAAAGCTACTCGGTGACTTGAGTTGTTAAGTTGTGCCATGCTTAGCAGATTATAATTTAGTCCTTCTACCCAATAAGCATTATCACATCTGATTTTATCATTTATCATTAAAGTTCCTTTTCCTCTAACCATACAGGGTGTATCATTACCCATTTTTATAGATCCTCCATTATATTGCTCAAGATGATCAAATTTTTCTTCATCACTAGTCATGTGATGGGTACAACCACTATCAATGATCCATGTATCATTTTTATTAACCTTAGGAAATGAGTGTTGTCTCTACATACCTTTCTTCTTCCTTAGAATCATCCTTCATCGCAACAAAAACTACTTCTACATCATCATCTGTATCAGAATCACTATCATTTTCTTCAGCAATGTAGCATACCTTTTTTCCTTTATCATTATTGTCTCGGTTATCTCTGTTGTAGTGTCGGTAACTTTTATTGCCTCTTCTCCCATAGCTTCCTTCACCAGATCGGTCCTTGTTTCTATCATCTTCTTTCCTATTTGGACATCTAGCAGCAATATGACCAACTTCTTTGTAGTTAAAACATGCTAAAGGTAATTTACCTCTATATCTACCTTTACCTTTAGGTAATCTCCTAGCCATAAGAGCTTCAAGATCATCATCAAAATTATTGTCATTATCATCATTATTACTTCTACTACTAGACTTACCAATCTTCAGAGAAGTCATGAAAGCAAATTCAACAAACGGTACAACACTATTATAAAAATTGTCCAATTCAAAGGTCGTTAGCTTACTGATTAGATTGTCAAGAGTGAGAGTATTGTTGGGTGCAGACCTCATTTCATGTATAGCAGAAATTATGATAGCATAAACAGGCAATAAGGTTCTCAATATTTTGCTTACCATTGTGTCTTCTTCAATAATTCCACCGGATCCTCTGATAGCATTGACTACCTCATTTATTCGGTTTGTGTACTGCATAATATTTTCTCCTTCTTTCATTTTCATATCATCGAATCTCCCTCTTAAGATTTCAACTCTGGCTCTTCTGACATTAGCATCACCACTATAAACTAGAGTAATTTTATCCCACATGTCCTTAGAAGTAAGACAGTCCTTGACATCTTCAAACTCAGCATCTGATAGAGCAGCAACAATCTCCATCATCATAATATTATGCTCATGTCTATCTCTTAATTGATCAAGAGTCAAAGGTTCTGTAGGCAGTGCAATGTAGCCATTCTCTAATAAAGTGAGGCCAGAATTCCCAATTCCAAATATATGCAGTTTCATTCAGCTTTGCCATATTGTGAAGTTGTCCTTATTCAGCTTTGGCACTTCCCTCTTATACATTTTGTGATCTTTATGTTGAAGTCCTTAAAACACTATTACAAGCAACCAAGATGCTCTGATACCAATTGTTAGAATAACTGAGAGGGGGGTGAATCAGTTATCTACAATCCCAAATACAAAATGTATATCACAAAACAAATTCAGCTAATTTTGCAGCTCGGTAAACATAAAATACTAACTGTCTGTGACTTTACCGATTACCAATTAATTGCTCATAGTGATTACTGACCAAATCTAACATGCAATATGTAAAGTATGATATCCAAAAAATCACAACATAAACACATAACACAAGAGATTTAACATGGAAACCCTGCAAAGGGAAAAACCACCTAGGACCGGTAACCCAAAATATTTTCACTCTTCTGAAGTGAGCTTGATGAAGAGCCAACCCTGTTAAAGGTTACAAATGCACTGTAAGGTGTGACCTTGTTAGAGGATTTAACACTAAAAATTATCATCCAACCAGCATTCACTATGGGGTTGATAGGATAACAAATGTACATTCTATGAATGACATTACAAGACTTTCAAGTCTACTCAGTTAAGAGATTTTATCTATTTACACTGGTTAAAGTCTAACAACAGGTGATCTAAATACAATACAACTTAATTTGCATATTATCAGATCTATCTTAAGTCCATACAAATCCTCTGATCAATATTTATTATTCAGTTCAATAACATTCAATAACTTACTATCCCTTCAGTAAATCTCTTTGACGCTTAGTTAACTCTATAGTTCGGTTCTCCTTCAACCAGTTTGATCATGCAAGCATGAAGCAATGTTCACATGATATCTCTGCAGTCTCCTTCCTCCAGCATAAGTTTCATTGTGAAACCCTATTCTCTTAAATAGACAAGTAAACCATTTTCTTTTCATCCATCAGATTTTGCTGCTTAATCTCCTTCATTGATTTTGCCGCTTAAACCTTCCTTGGCTGATGTGTCAGTAACACATTTCAATTTTTTGCTTTAGATCTTCTCCAAATTTTGTTAGTCGTAGATCTTACAAAAAACTTTATCTGTCCACTCTAATTACGAGGTACCTTCTAGCTCATCAATTTCTGTTGGCTAAACTAATCATTTAGTTCTTTTGTCCATACTTGGTTAACAAAGAGATGCGCTGGTGAACACAAGCTTGGTTGATACTATCGCTCAGTATACACTACACTGGCTCAATGTATACTAGAATGCTTTATTAACCGACCACACTGCTTTGTAACAATTTGCTTCTGACTTCATAATAGATTAATGCAACATAATCAAGTCAACAATATGAATTCATAGACTTGTCAATAAGTTACCAAGAGTATTCCTTATCCTCATCTGTCATATCTATCTTCCTCAATGTAGATATCTCTGTTCTTCATCTTTTCTTCTTCTTTACAGATGTTTAGATATTTGCAACTACCATGATAAGTACTGTCAAAACTAGTTGACATCAATGACAACATAACGATTGATTCAATTATCCTGCATAAAAATTCAGTGCTCGATATCTCTAATCACTTGTAGTTCTTCAATCAAGTTTTTAATTAGTTTTAGTTCATCAACCTTGAATAGGGTTGGCTCTTTACCGAGCTCACTTCAGAAGAGTGAATTATTTTGGGTTACCGGTCCCAGGTGTTTTTTCCCTTATCAGGGTTTCCACATTAAATCATTATGTTATGTGTTATTTTTTATGATTGTTTTTCTATCATACTTTACATACTACATAGTTCATTTAGTCGGTAATCACAGTTTGGATAATTATTGGTATTCGGTAAAGTAAACAGACAAATTGATATTTTATGTTATTGAGCTACATAAATTGTTGAAATTGTTTTGTAAGGTACATCTGGGAGATTGGGACTGTAGAATAACTAATTTAACTGATTCACCCCCCCTCTCAGTTATTCTAACCTCCTAAACACCTCAATAAACACTGCATTCTTTGTTCGGTGAATTAACTGATGCTCGGTGTGTAGAATGCTCGGTGTTCACTGACTCGGTGCTCGGTAAACTCTAATGCTCGATAAACATACTCGGTTAAACCTGTATCCATTTAAATTTTGGTTCTACCTTGTGACTTCTCGGTGTAAAGACTTTGTAAGTTCAATTGACTAGCTTCTATAGCTCATTTAATCCATCTTTTACCGACTAATCAGCTTAGATTAATGATTAATCCTATTTGATACTAATGACAACACTTAATGCTCAAATAGAGATAACAATCTCCCCCTTTGGAATTAGTATCAAAACCATAATGTATATGTGCCGATTCTCAAAAAAAATTTAACTCCATATATACATATACACCAAAATTTTATAACTCTTCTACAAAAACTCCCCCTCGGTGCATGCTCCTGGTATGTGGTGAAGTACATTGGCATATACATGATTTCCCCCTTTTTGAAATTAATTCCAAAACAAAAATGTACTTACAACTTATCAAAAATGTGCTAGTGGGTTTTCTGCAATGAAGCCAAGAGGTTTTCCCATTCCTCTTTCAAGTTGGTAAGAGCAATGTGCTCAAGACCGACTTGTGCATGCATGTCAAATATGTTCTCCAAAACTTATATCTCCAAGGCATCTACTAATACTTTAGCCTTTTCAATGTGTCTCTCCATGATTTTTAAGTGAGGAAGTATCTCATCTTGTAGCTCGATGACTTGGTCACTTGTGATTTCTTCCCACTTCCTTAGGTCTGCTCTCAACTGCCTCAAGTATTGTACTTTAAGGATATGCTTATGGAAAGCATCTGGCTCGATTAGAGAAGCATTTGCAAACTCTTAGCTCTTCATGATCATAGTGAAAAATAAACTAAGTCCTTCATGTATTTATAGCATTTTCAACTTCTCGCTCAAACCTTTTTGCAATAAATGTTTGACCTAACACGACTCGGTGACAACTGTCATTCTCAGTGTATACCACAAAATAACATAAGCTCGGTTAACACATGAAATTTCACTCAGTTAATACTAGCACTTGGTTAACCTTGTTGAAAGTTACCAACTAGCAACTTCTCACTCAGTCTAGCATATACCGACTGTAAACACTTAAAGCTCAAAACATGTAAAAAAACAATACATCTTAATTCATGTAGATTTGGTATGCGAACACTTGATATTAGGACCTGTATGATAGATATATCCAATTAGAATTATCAGTTCCATACATACCTTTTCAACTTAGATAGAGGTGGTGATGTCACCAAATCCAATGGATGAGGTTTCATCGACTACATTACTTGACTCAGCATTATCACTTTATGCTTTTCTCCACATAGTGTTTCTTATCCTCATGATATCTTCAATTGTATTTCCATTCTCATAGATTTGTGTCTCTGGTGCTCGGTCTCTGCAATCTTTACTTAAGTGACTGACTTTGTGATAGTGTAAGCATTTCATACTAGTACTTGTCCAACTACAAGATCTGCCTCTCCAGTTCTTCCTCATGCAGTTAGCTACAATATGTCTATATTTTCCACATGATGTACGGTTAACCCATCTGTTATAATCCCAAGTATAAGCATTACCTTTTTTTCTCGGTTGATAGTTCTTTTTTTGTCCTTTTGGTGTCTAGACTTGCTTCATATTTGTTCTGCATTCTTGTGAGGTATGTCCATGCATGTTGCAAGTGCGAGAGTGTTTCTCCATGTAGGGTTTGTTAGGAGTCCTATTCAACTTAGATCTGCACCCATGTTCTTGATGTCCATACTTGTTACTATTGGCAAGTTGACTATACTATTGTATATGACTATGATTTAGTGTTTTCATTATGGTAGAAAAGTCATATGGATTTTTGGATTTAGCGCACTTACTCATAAGATCAGAATTTGGCTAAGTATGGAAGATTGGACAGTCAATGAAGCACCTAAGGAATAGAGCATCAGTACATGTGCGTATGACTGAGTTTTGGTATGCACCCTTGAAGATAAGCTTTTGAATATGTTATTAAGCTATGGTTAAGAGCACATGATTAGATGAGTTAGTATGATGAAGATACAATGAGTTGAAGTGACACAGACAGTGAATGGTAGAACAGAATAGAGTGTGGAGCTGACTATTAGTATTTTGGTTAGTGGTTATAATATTATTTTGTAAAGGCCATGCACCTATTGTAAATGTGTTCTAGACTTGTTAATATCATTTTATGTAAACATTCTTGAGCCAATTCATTTGGAAGCATTGTATCTAATTAGTTATAGGTCGACTTAGTGAATAGTTTTATTTGCGCATATAAATAAGACATGTTCCTTTGTGTTTGACAATGGGATGTGATATATAGATTTGACAGAAGAAGAGCAGAAGAATGAGAAGAGAAATCAATATGATATAGAGCTTTACAAGAGGTTAAAGCATCAGCGCACAAAAGGAACTGATCAAACAAGCAGTGTCATAGTAGTAGTTCACCTTTCAGATATAGTGTGTATATGATATTCAGAAGGTTGCAGCCTTCACCCATTTGAGTAGTGAGCTCTAGGACAATGTGTCCTCATCCTTGATAGGGTTAATTATAAAAGACTCTTAATAGGGTCCGACCCTTAACAAGGTCATTGTACTTAAGCATTTTAATGGTAGCTCCTAACAGGGCTAAGGAACATTAATAGATTCATAATACACAAGTACAATTATTAGTGGGTATTAATTCCCACTAGATTTTTTCCTTTGGCCAAGGTTTTCCCGTAATCATATTTGGTGTTATGTGTTATGATTGATTATCTTACTTGTATTGTTATTCAATTCAGTATATAAGCAATTGAGTTAAGTTTCAAGAGATCAAAAATTAATATTGTAGAATACTGATTCACCCCCGCCCCCACTTCTCAGTGTTTCCATTCCTAAAAATTGGTATCAAAGCTTTGGTCCTCTAAAGACAAGTTTAACCACTTGAGGAGATCATGGGTTCGAAAGAAGTGAAACATCTAAAGAAGAATCTTGAAGTGGCTCTTGAAGACCTTGAAAGATCTAAGAAAGAAATTGAAGAACTAAAATTAAAGGTTAGTGGTTCTCAAGTATTCATCAAGAAACTGAGAAAAGATTTGAAAGATTGTTCTACAAGTGATTTAGGAAAAATGGTCAAAAATCTAAATGAGGAAAACACATCTCTGAAGGATCAGATTGAAGAGTTGGATGAAAAGATATTTAACAATCAGGAAGCCTATGAAGAATAGGTCAAAGAAAACAAGCAGTTGGATGAAGAACTAAGGCAAGAAAACATGAAAATATTGGAATTAGATAACATTAAGAGGTAGATGGAATCTAATTGACTGAAGCAAAGAATCATATTGACAAGTTGCACACAAGAAAGGATCTAATAGAGTCATAGTTGTATGCTCAAAAGCTAAAAGGAGATACCACTGGTATTAGATTCAATGAAGCCCATGTTCAGATTTATGCTATGCGAGATAGAATGAAAACTCCTGAAGAACCTACAGAAACTAAGAAGAATGGAAATCAGACTGAAGCTAAAGTTGAACTATCTAAGGATGAGCGCAAGCCAGTAAACAAAACTTGTTATGCTTGTAACAAGCATGGACACATAGTAAGAGATTGTAAAGAGGTAAGACCTTTCAATGGTTATTGTTATTCATGCAATAAGTTTGGTCATAGAGATATGAATTGTAGATCAAATCAAAGAAATCAGAATCAACAAAATCAAAGAAATCATCCTCAGTAAAATGTTAGAAGTCCTTAGAACATTACATGTCAAATATGTAATTATAATGGTCATACAGCTAGACAGTACAATATGGTAACTCACATCAATGCACCGAGGAACACAAGTCCTCTAGTTATTTGTCACACTTGTACCAAGGCTGGACACATCTCAAAGTTTTGCAAATCACGTGCACAAGGACAAGAAAGACCCGATAAGTCTCAAGGATCAATTTTGGATGAATCTGGAGAAGTCAAGTTTGTGAAAGCCACAGAAGATGTGAACATGATTTGGATAGAAGCAAAGAAGGATAATGTTGATGAGTATGTATTGGATGCATCCGTAATGGATGCACCCTCTACTTCTGGATGAATGACCCTCATGGTCATAGGGGGAGCTAGATTATGTCTAGACCCCTATGCAGCTGGTATACTCACCCTTAGAGTATGTGCCTTTGGTTATAGTAGTTTGGATACAATTGGTTGCAGTATGCAAGAGCGCACTGCCTAATTGATAGCAGAAGCAAGGACTGGAATTCTCTATTGGATTCTGTGTTTACATGGAAAGCATTAATGGTAGAAAGTTTTTTTTAAAGTCACCTGAGATCTTTTATCCGCTCATTTACATTCGAGATCAAGCATTTGAGAGCACAGGAGATCAAAGCAGTTTGTGTTGGGTGATTTCAGTTGGTTTATCAATGAAGAAGTTAGAAAGTTTTTTGTGGAACCCTAGTTCGGTTGAGATGATTCAAAAATCCTTTAGAACTTTATTTAAGCGATTAATCAAGTAAGTAATGGAAACTCCAATTGTTTTTGATGTTACTGAAAGGAAGAGATATATCTTTAAGAAGCATCCTTTCAAGTCAGTCCTAGATGACCTATAAGGAGCATTCTCTAGGACTCTGATGGGAGTTATGCAAGTAGAGGACATATGCACATACATTTATTGTGAGAAGGAACCTGTTGGATTGGACATGATTAGGTCAAACTTAGAATCTATGATGAAACTAGACATGACATTCCTAGATGAGTTCATGCACTTAGAGAATAACCCTATTATTGAGTAAGCGACTGCATATGAGTTTTATAAATCTGAATGGATTAAGATTCTATTGAGCATAATTCATGATGACTTGTCCTAGATTGGAGAAGTCCATGTTCGAATAACTATTGATCTCATTTATGAGATGACAAGACTACCTAAGACCAGCACCATTCTTGCCACTGGCAAGGATGTCAGGAAACTGGTGGAACAAGCTTGTAAGTCATGCAATGATAAGCACGGGATGACAATTGAGCCAATTGAGGAGAAAGATATCAAGCTCATGTCTATGATACTTGGATATAAGTTTCAACATGCAAATAGGGTAAATAGTGTGTCCACAACCACTATTTTAGTAGCCATAAGGATTGTAAAAGAGAATGGTGAATTCAACTTGTGTGAGATCTTGCGAGCATAGTTGATGGATAACATTAGAGCTATCAATCATGATAAGAGAAAAGTGTTCAGATTTGGGTCACTTATAATATACATGTACTTCCATATTGTTGGTAAAGTATCAAATATTTACCTTGACATGAGCATACCTACAATGCCACAGATTTCATTGAAGGCAACATCTGAAAGCACCTTGAAATATTACATGGAATTGGAGATCAAGACATTCAGAATAAAGATGCAAAGAAGGTATAGGATACATGAAAGTATTGTGGAGAAGTATAAGGACAGTATATGTTTCATGGTGGAAATTGATATCACTTGTATGGAAGCAATAGAGGCTAGAACTAAGTGGATTAATCCATTGGGTTATGAAGTGGAGGAACATATTTTAGAAGCATATGCAAAAATCCTCCTATCAGCACCTAAAGATCCCAATGAACAAAGATGGGGTACTTATGAGGAGAAGACAAGACAGGTAGATTCAGTCTTGAACAGTGCTGCGACCAAGAGAAAAGAATCAAGGATCACCTTTGAGATATTGAAAATTCATGGTGTCACTCAAGCAGACCTAGATAAGGCAAGGGAAGCTGAGATTGCAATGCCACTTGAGAGTGCACCCTCTTCTGAAATTAAAATAGAGAAGACTAATGACCCTAAGGAGAAGAAGATAAAAATGGAAGAAAACACTCTTGCGCCCACACCTACTGTTGATCTGGAGTCCACTCAAGCATCTCCTGAGCCTAGTAAGATGCCTAAGAGGAAGAAGAAAACCATCACAAGCCATCCATCTTCAAGATCCATAAGAAGTTGAGGAAAAAATATTCAAGCACCTCCTAAGGTAGGATTCCTACCGAATCTAGAAGTGTTGAGAACCAAAGTTGTAGATGAAGGAAGAATTGATCAAATTGCTAAGTTCTATGAGAAATACCATGAGATAGATAAATATGAGATCCACAGCATGATAATCAGACATATGATTAAGTTCAAGAAGATAGTCTTGGACTTTAAGACAATATTTCCTAACCAAGTATGGAACATACTTGATTCATTGAAGAGACAAGCAATTGAAGAAGACTTTAGAATAAGGGAAAAGACTTTAGATGATAACCTTCCAGTATGTTCAGTTGAGGAGAAAACACTATTGTTGGAAATGGTGAAGCCTCACCTTAGAACGAAGCTAAGAACCTTGCAGATCATGAATAAGGACTATGAGTTGATTGCAAAGGAAACTGAAAAAGTATTTGAGAAGGTATTTTTGGAACAACGCATGCATCCATCATTTGCGCGTGCAACTCAATTTCCCTCTGAGCAAGTAAAAGTAGCTGAGATCTCAAATGTACCTATTACAGGTCCACAGGATTCTGTGCCTATGCCTGAAGCCAAGGAGGACACAATTATGATAGATAATGTAGAAATATCGATGGCGATGACAAATAAGGACTTGGATAAGTTTGAGGAAGCATTTGTGAGCACTGAAGTAGTAGAAATTCTATGCACTAACAATTCTCTCAAGCAGCAAGAAGTGCAAATTGAAGATATAACTAGACAAGAAGGAGAAGAGGAGAAAGAAAAAGAAAAGGAGAAAGAAGAAGAAGAGAAGGAAGATGAACTTGCAAAGGAACCCTCTGTTGGAATTCCAGTGAAGGTTAAGACTGAAACCATGGATAGTACACTCATCACTCCCAAGCCATCATTGTCATTGTTGTCAAGTTTAACCCTGGACACAACAAGTCTAGATTCAAGGGGAGAAGAAGACCTAATAAAGATTAGTGTGTTAGCGATGGAAAAAGTGAAGGAGAAACAATTAATGAGGAATCCATTGTTTGTTGAATCAGTCAACATTCTGAATAGATTACTGCCTAAAGACAAGAAAGTATCTAGTGTACATTCAATGGATGATGTCAGCACCATCATGACATGTTTTAAAACAAATTTCTCAAGTCTTGAGGAATCAACATCTAAGATAGCAGAAGAAAAATATCTTATGAAGAGGTTGAATCAAGTGACAGGTAACTTTGCACTTGACCTTAGTTCTTAAAAGGTTGGTCAAGCTTTGCTGAAAGATTTAGCAGCTAAAAGAAGAAAGATAATAGCTGATTGTATGGATAAGGACAAACTAACTGTAGACCTCTCAAAGAAGATTCAAGAAGTTGAATCAATGATGGAAGCAGTAAGGAAATCAGTGGAAGATCCCTCCATAGAGGTAAACGTGTGCAATAATGTCTATCAAGGTCAGTTAGACAAAATTGAGAAGGTAGAAAAAGAAATGGCCAAAATAAGGGCTATGAAAACTCAGTTAAGGAATGCACTTGCGCCCTCTTTAGATGTGATGAATTAGAATATCAAGGAGATTGATGCCACAATGGTGATATATGATCAAGGTCCGAGTTCAGAGTTGGAGAAGATGGAGAAGTTAATGTTAGAATAACTGAGAGGGGGGGGTGAATCAATTATCCAGGTCCTAAAACAAAATAAGTAACTTAAAACTTGTATCTTCAAATACTGTCACTCGATAAACATATATCTTCTTCACTATCACTGTATTTACCGATTATCAGATAAGCTCAAAATAATTTACCAATTAAATCTAATAATTAACATGTAAAGTATGATAACAAATAGATAACACACTCAACACATAACACAAAAGATTTTAACGTGGAAACCCTGTTAAGGGAAAAACCACCTGGGAACCGGCAACCCAAAAATTTCACTCTTCTGAAGAGAGGCCTGTGAGGACCAAACCCTGTTAAAGGTTACAATGCACACTGTTAGGTGTGACTTGGTTAGAGGATTTTCCACTAGGAGTTATCTTTCAATCTTTTGTCACTCACTGTGCTGATTTACAGGATAACCATGTTTCACTGATTAGAATGAAACACCAATTAGAACTTAAAAGTCCACTCGGTTAAGAGATTTTCACTGATTACAATTGTTAGAAAGTAACAGTAGTTTGATTCACCTTATTACAACAAATTACAGATTACGAATAAATTTTATGCTCAAACAATAGTTTCTGACCATTTAACACTTCAGATCTTAAATCAACTTTACTTACAATCAATCAATACTATGCTCTGCGTAGCTCAGTTTGTTCTCTTTGTAGCTCAGCTTCTGCAGTCTCGGTTTAGTAACCAATTGATTAGAAATTTCATGAATACAGATTCACACTGTAGTATCTCCTTCTCCTTCTCTCTTAATATAATGTATTTTCTTTCTCCTTAAATAAACAAGTAAGCCGTTTCATTTTCATCCATTAGATTTTACCACTTAATCCTGTTCATTACTTTTGCTGCTTTAACCTTCTTCGGTAGATGTGTCTTTAAAAAGTTTCAATCTTCTTCATCAGATCTTTCTTGAATTTTGTTAGCCATCGATCTTGTAACAAACTTTATTCCTTTTCTTATCTTTATGCTAATTTTGAGGTGCCAGCTCATCAATCTTCCTGGCCTACAACATCATTAAATGATCTTATGTTCTTCTCGGTCAAGTCAAAGAAATGTGTCGGTAAACCTTATCGATTAAACTTGTGCTCGGTATACAACACACTACATCGGTGTATACTATCGTCGATGTTCATACTAAGAATCTCGGTAAACACTAAATTGTCTTCTTTTACTAACCAACGCTGCTTTGTATCTTTGAATTCCTTTCTTCATAATAGATGAATACCATGTACTAGGATCAACATAATGAGATCAAAGACTCATCAATAAGTTATCCAAAGAATTCCATAACCTCATCTGCTGTGACCTTCTTCCACCATTCCTCAGATGTCTCGGTAATGAATAACTTACAAGATATGTACTGTCAAACTAATAAAAAACTAGTTGACATAAATGAAAACATCATACTAATTTAGCAAATAGTATTATCTATCCATCTTCAGTGCTGTAATCTTCAATCACTTATTCAACAATCTCCCCATATGATAAATCAGTTGTAGACTTAACAATCTCTCCCTTTGGCATTGATGGCAACTTAAATAATATGAATGTACCATACCCATACCAATATCTATTCTACAACATTGCCATAGTTCATCCTTAACTCTTCTTTATATAGTTCATCCTTAACTCTTCTTTTCTATTTCTTCAGCATTCATCATATTCTCTCCCTTTTTCCAGCATTCATTCATATTTTCTATTCTCTCCCTTTGACAACAATGCCAAATGAAAATAATAACAAAGTATGAGTATACTAACATCTCCATTGTATCTAAAATACTGATATCTCCATCCTTTTAAAAAAAACTTAATCACAACCTTGAACTTAATCAAAGTGCGATCTATGCTAGCATCAACATGTATGATCTTCTGATAAAATAGGCTGATGCAACATGCCAAATCACCTTAGTGACCTATAGATAGGGGACAGAACCCAAGTCTATTCCTCAAGTATTCAAAAGTTTCTTTCGGTAGAGGCTTTGTAAAAATATCAGCAAGTTGTTCTTTAGATGTTAGAAACTCTAGTTTAACTTACTTGTCTTGTACTTGCTCCCTTAAGTAATGATACTTAATTGAGATGTCCCTTAAGTAATGATACTTAATTGAGATGTGCTTTGTCTTCGAGTGCATTACAAGATTTTTCAAAATGTTAATAGCACTAGTGTTGTCACAATAAATAGTCACTGGATGTATGATCACTTCATTCATCCCTTCCAACACTTGCTTGATGTAAGCTATATTCGAGCAGTTTGTCGCAACAACAACATATTTAGCTTCGGTTGTTGACTGAGAGATACAACTCTACTTCTTGCTAGTCCATGTAACAAGTTGGTCTCCAAAGAAAAATGCACCTCCAATTGTACTTTTATGATCATCCACATTACCAGCCCAGTTAGCATCAGTATATACCTTCAATTCAAATTTTCCATCTCTCAGATACAAAAGGCCATAATCTTCTATTTTCTTAAGGTATCTCAGGATTCTTTTTGTAGCTATCATATGATATTCCCTGGGGTTAGTAGAAAATCTTGCAACAATTCCAATAGCATGAGCAATATCAGGTCTAGAATGTACTACATACATCAATTTACCAATCATGGATCGGTAAAGAGTCTTATCAACCTCGATAGTATCATCTTCCTTTGTTAATTTACATCCGATAACCATCAGTGTTCCTACAAGTTTTTCATTTTCCATACCAAATGTCTTCAAGACCTCCTTTATGTATTTTGATTGAGTGATGAAGATTCCATCACTGTGTTGAATCACCTGCAGTCCTAGAAAGAACTTAATCTCTCTGAACATTGACATTTCAAACTCTTTCTGCATCTCATCAGCAAATGCCTTACACACATTGTCTCTTCCTCCAAAAATTATATCATCAACAAAGATTTTAGCTATGATAATAGTGTCATCAAAATTTCCTTTCATGTATAGATTACTATTATCACTTGTTCTAATAAAACCAATACTTAAAAAATATGTGTGCAGTCTTTCATACCATGCTCTTGGAGCTTGTTTCAATCCATACAATGCCTTGTGCAGTCTACAAACCTTTTTTCAATTGTCTGGATCTTCAAAACCTTTAGGATGTTCAATGTAGACCTCTTCTTCAAGTATTCCATTCAGAAAAGTAGACTTTACAACCATTTGATAAACTTTAAATTTCTTATGTGCAGCGTATGCCAGTAACATTCTAACACCCTCAAGTCTTGCAATAGGTGCAAATGTCTCACCATAATCAATTCCTTCTTCTTGTGCATATCCTTTACATACAAGTCTAGCCTTGTTCCTTGTCACTTCACCATTCTCATTCAGCTTATTTCTAAAAATCCATTTAGTACCGATTACATTCTTATCCATCGGTCTAAATACTAAAGTCCATGTTTTGTTCTTCTCGATTTGTTCAATTTCCTCAGTCATTTCCTTGACCCATTCTTCATTATTCAAAGCAACTTGTACAATTTTAGGTTCAAATTCACAAACCAAACAAGTACCTTGTTGTGATTTACTTCTAGTTTGCATACCGGCATTCTTGTCTCCAATAATCTGGTTTTCAGGATGATGTCTTTTTACAAATCTTGCTAAGATCTTGGATCTTCTATCTTGTGCATCTTGCTCTATATTCTATTGTGCATTTGATTTAGGTTCATTAACTTGCTTGGTAGGTGCTCCTTGATCATTATTCTATTCCGTCAGTTGTGTCGGTTGCTGTGCATTTCTCTTCTATCTATCAGTTACAGTAGTTTGTGATAGTCTTGGTTGAAACTCAAGGACATCATAGTATGTAAACTATTGGTAGTCTTCAGGTTCCTCAATCTTTTCTTCATCTGTAAGCTTGTCATCAAATTCATCAACTCAAACATTTATACTTGCAATAATCTTGTTAGTCATCTTGTTCAGACATTTGTAAGCTTTACTTTGGGCAGAATATCCTAAGAATATTCCTTCATCTCCTTTGGAATCAAACTTACCATTCCTATCATCTTTCAAGATAAAACACTTACTTCCAAAGATTCTAAAATAACTTACAATAGGCTTGTGTCCAAACCAAAGTTCATATGGTGTTCAGTTGGAGTCCTTCTTTAACTGTACTCGGTTAAGTACATAGACAGCAATTTTACAGCTTCTCTCCAAAATTTTTGTACAATGTTCTTTTGTATCATCAGTGTCCTTGCACAATCAACTATTGATATGTTTCTTCTTTCAGCAATGACGTTCTGTTGTGGTGTTCTTGGTGTAGACACTTGTCTCTGGATACCATGCTCATTGCAGAAGTTAGTAAATTCATCAGATATAAATTCACCACCTCTATTCAGCCTTAAACATTTAATTTCCTTACCGGTTTCCTTTTCAACCTTAGCCTTATACCATTTAAACATCTTAAATGCTTCAGACTTTTCTTTCAAAAACATCACTGTCATCAATCTAGTATAATCATCAACAAAGAGAATAAAATATCTATCACCATAGTAGCTTTGAGTTCTCATCGGTCCACATAAGTCGGTATGTACCAACTCAAGAATTTTCTTTGTTGAGAAATCTTTTCTTTTAAAACTAGATTTAGTCATCTTTCCCTTTTGATATTCATGACAAAGAGTATGATCAAGCTTATGTAGGTTAGGCAAACCTCTAACTCTTTTCTTCTTACTGATCTTGATCATATTATCAAAATTTACATGACATAATCTCTTGTGCCATAGCCAAACATCTTCATCTTTCATTAGTAAACAAGAAGATTCATCAATATCAAGATAAAAAAGGTTACCTCTAGTCTGAGTACTAGTCCCAACAAGTCTTTCATCAGCTTCATAGATTTTCACCTTTTTGTTTTCAAATACCAATCTGTGACTTGAATTAATCAGTTGTGCAACACTCAACAGATTGTAATTTAGTCCATATAATACCCAATAAGCATTCTCACATCTTATCTTATCATTTATTACTAGGGTACCTTTACCTTTCATAGTACACGAAGCATCATTTCCCATTTTTACAGAACCACCATCATATTCAACTAATTCTTCAATTTTGTCTACATCACCTGTCATATGATGTGTTCAGCCACTGTCAATAATCCATGTATCATTCTTTCTTACTTGTGAAATTAGGGCAGATTCTTCATGTTTCTCATCTTCTTCTGAATCATCCTTCATCACCACAAATACAATCTCTACACTAGAATCAAATTCAGAGTTAGTCTCTTCAGCAGCAAAGTAAGCCTTCTTACCTTTATCTTTTTGGTCATCTCTATCTTTATGTCGGTAATTCTTATGAACTCTCCTTCCATAACTTCCTTCAGATCTGTCTCTAGGTTCATCATCATCATCTCTTTTATGAGGACATCTAGCAGCGATATGACCTACTTCCTTGCAATTAAAACAAGCCAAGGGTAATTTACCTTTATACTTCCCTCTGCCTTTCGGTAATCTTCTAGCCATTAACACTTCAAGCTTATCAAGGTCATCATCAGTGTCACTATCATATTTACTAGATTTCCCAATTTTTAGTTTTGACATGAAAGCAGACTCAATATTACTTCCAAAAGGTACAACACTGTTATCAAAATTATTTAGCTCAAAGGTAGTAAGCTTACCGATCAAAGTATCAAGAGTGAGATTGGAAGAATCTTGGTTTTCATGAATTGCAAACACTCTGATGGCATATACAGGTAACAAAGTTCTGAGGATTTTGCTGATAATTGTTCCTTCATCAATGACTCCATTAGAAGCTCTTATAGCATAAACAACTTCTTTGATTTTGTTTGAGTATTCCACAATATTTTCTCCTTCTTTCATTCTCATTTCATCAAATTTTCCTCTTAAGCTCTCTACTCTAGCTCTCTTGACATATGTGTTACCACTATATACTTGCTCTAGTCTATCCCACATTGTCTTAGCAGTACTCAATCCTTTGATTTCTTCAAATTTAGCGTTGGTACAGGAAACAACAAGTCCCATCATTGCTACATTGTGATCATGCTTATCTTTTAGTTGTTCCACAGTCAGAGGACCAGTCAGTTCACTGTAGCCAGTTGTCATAAAATGTAGTGCATTTCCACCAATTCTAGCTATATGCAATTTCATTCTTTGTTGCCATACTGAGAAGTTGTCTTTGTTCAGTCTGGGCACTTCCCTCTTATTCATTTTGTGATCTTTATGCTCAAGTCCTTAAAACTCTTTTTCAAGCAACCAATGCTCTAATACCAATTGTTAGAATAACTAAGAGGGGGGGGGGGGGTGAATCAGTTATCCAGGTCCTAAAACAAAATAAGTAACTTAAAACTTGTATCTTCAAATACTGTCACTCAGTAAACATATATCTTCTTCACTATCACTGTATTTACCGATTATCAGATAAGCTCAAAATAATTTACCAATTAAATCTAATAGTTAACATGTAAAGTATGATAACAAATAGATAACACACTCAACACATAACACAAAAGATTTTAACGTGGAAACCCTGTTAAGGGAAAAACCACCTGGGAATCGGCAACCCAAAAATTTCACTCTTCTGAAGTGAGGCATGTGAGGACCAAACCTTGTTAAAGGTTACGATGCACATTTTTAGGTGTGACCTGGTTAGAGGATTTTCCACTAGGAGTTATCTTTCAATCTTCTGTCACTCATTGTGTTGATTTACAGGATAACCATGTTTCACTGATTAGAATGAAACACCAATCAGAACTTAAAAGTCAACTCGATTAAGAGATTTTCACTAATTACAATTGTTAGAAAGTAACAATAGTTTGATTCACCTTATTACAACAAATTGCAGATTATGAATCAATGTTATGCTCAAACAATAGTTTCTGACCATTTAACACTTCAAATCTTAAATCAACTTTACTTACAATCAATCAATACTATGCTCTACATAGCTTGGTTTGTTGTTTGTGTAGCTCAGTTTCTGCAGTCTCAGTTCAGTAACCAATTGATCAAAAATTGCATGAATACAGATTCACGCTGCAGTATCTCCTTCTCCTTCTCTCTTAATATAATGTATTTTCTTTCTCCTTAAATAAACAAGTAAGCCATTTCATTTTCATCCATTAGATTTTGCCGCTTAATCCTGTTCATTGCTTTTGCCGCTTTAACCTTCTTCGATAGATCTATCTTTAACACGTTTCAATCTTCTTCATCAGATCTTTCTTGAATTTTGTCAGCCATCGATCTTGTAACAAACTTTATTCATTTTCTTATCTTTATGCTGATTTCGAGGTGCCAGCTCATCAATCTTCCTTGCCTACAACATCATTAAATGATCTTCTATTCTTCTCAATAAAGTCAAAGAAATGTGTCGGTAAACCTTATCGGTTAAACTTGTGCTCGGTATACAACACAATGTGTCGGTGTATACTACTATCGGTGTTCATACTAAGAATCTCGGTAAACACTAAATTGTCTTCTTTTACCGACCAACACTGCTTTGTATCTTTGAATTCCTTTCTTCATAATAGATGAATACCGCGTACTAGGATCAACATAATGAGATCAGAGACTCATCAATAAGTTATCCAAAGCATTCCATAACCTCATCTGCTGTGACCTTCTTCCACCATTCCTCAGATGTCTCGGTAATGAATAACTTACAAGATAAGTACTGTCAAACTAATAAGAAACTAGTTGACATCAATGACAACATCATATTGATTTAGCAAACAGTATTATCTATCCATCTTCAGCTCTGTAATCTTCAATCACTTGTTCAACAATCTCTCCATATGATAAATTAGTTGTAGACTTAAAAGTTAACTTATGCACTATGCGCCCATCTCCAAACAATAAATGCACTGAAGGCATTTTGGCAGCAAGAGATCCAAAACTTGAAGGTTGCATACCCGAATGTACTCTCAGTGTAAGTACTTGGAGTTGTATTTTTTGAGAAGCTTTGTCATTTATGTCAAAGGGGGAGTAGAGAAATATGGAGTAGTGTATATTATGTAAAGGGGAGTAGAGTATATAGTAGAAGGGAGATATAAGATAGAGTGTATGTTAGAAATTTTTTTGTGTAAGATACAGTTTAGTAACTTCGCCATATTCCTTTGTTGCCAGTAATGATGAAGGGGGAGATTATTGGAAAGTTGACTATACTATTGTATATGACTATGATTTATTGTTTTCATTATGGAAACAAAGTCATATGGAGTTTTGAAGTCAGCGCACTTACTCATAAGATCAGAATTTGGCTTAAGTATGGAAGACTGGACAGTCAGTGAAGCACTTAAGGAAAAGAGAATCAACGCACATGTGTATGACCAAGTTTTGGTATGCACCCTTGAAGATAATCTTTTGAATATGTTATTAACCTATGGTTAAGAGTGCATGATTAGATGAGTTAGTATGATGAAGATACAGGGAGTTGAAGTGACACAGATAGTGAACGATAGAACAGAACAGAGTATGGAGCTGACTTTTAGTATTTTGGTTAGCAGTTATAATATTGTTTTGTAAAGGCCATGTGCCTATTGTAAATGTGTTATAGACTTGTTAATATCATTTTATGTAAACACGCTTGAGCCAATTCATTTGGAAGTGTTGTATTAGTTATAGGCCGACTTAGTGAATAGTTTTGTTTGCGCATATAAATAAGACATGCACCTTTGTATTTGAGGATGGGATGATATATAGAGTTGATAGAAGAAGAGAAGAAGAATGTGAAGAGAAGTCAATATGATATAGAGATTTACAAGAGGTTAAAGCATTAGTGCACAAAAGGAACTAATCAAACAAGCAGTGTCATAGCAGCAGTTCACCTTGCAAATATAGTGTGTATCTGATATTCAGAAGGTTGCAGCCTTCACCCATTTGAGCAGTGAGCTCTAGGATAGTGTGTCCTCACCCCTAATAGGGTTAATTGTAAAAGAATCTTAACAGAGTCTTGCAAAATGTGGACTAGGTGAGTTAGTGTTAGAACTAAGGTCACCAATTAGTCATTGTTAGTTGTTTTGATAGCTTAGCCTTAGAAGCTTAAAGTTTGGATTTGAGATTATTAATGTGTTATAAACACATGAGAGATGTAGGAAAGATTCTTTAAGGTCATTTATGATGTTAGTTCTTTGAACCATATAGCTTAGAGGCCCTATATTATAGTTGGCCTATTGAATGTAAAAGATGCCAAAAGTTGTCATGACAACATTGGCAATTTATTGAAAATGTTGCATGCAACTCGACAACATTGGATTCCCTAAAAGATAGGAGTGTGGATGAACTAAATTGGCCTAGAAACATGGAGAATGACATTTGAGAATCTCTCAGGCTTGAATACCGAGGTAGAGAGTATTGTAATCAAGTTTTTGAATAGTGAGGTAGCTCTGCAATTCTGGTTATGTGAAGATACTGAGCATTATAGTGTGAAAATGATACTCTATGTATTGAATGCCTTGATTTAGTGTTATATTTGTGTTCATAGGATAGGTCTAAGACTTTTTCATTATGTAATAAAGTTGGTTTGAGTTGATTTAGTGTCTTGAATAAATAGATTAAGGTCTAGAGGTTTTCCTAGTCCTGTCCTGACCAGTTTGTCTTTCTATGGGTCCCCCATGAAATCTAGCCACAGGATCTTCCTAAGGGTAGATGAATGTTTTAGGGGAGCCATTGGTCTATATATATTTAGTGTTAGGAGTCATGAAGATTTGAGTTGCTATTTCTAAGCTCAAGCCCTAGGTGAGCTTAGAGTGCCTGGTTAGAGGTTTGACAATGAAGATTTGAAGATTTCTTGCAGGGGATTGAAGTATAGTATGGAATAATCATAGTTCCATGTGGGATACAAACATATTTTGACATGCTAGGAGAATTGAGAATCTATCAATCCATTTGACTGAGATTTGAGCAAGAAACTAGTAAGGTCCTATAAATTAGGCCTTTTAGCCCTATTTGACCTAGATAATAGGAAGCCTCTGTACGGAAGACCTAGGAGTCTAAAACCTTTTGAATCCTTCATAAAATACAAAAGGGTACTCAAATGTGGGATTAATTTTGCAAGTTGTTTGGGAAGTTTTGGCAGGAAATTGGAAAAAGACCCTATCAAGGGCTACAAGGAATTAGGCCTAATTAGGCCTCCTCAAGACAAATTCTTAAACCCAGTAGAAAAGGGCTTGGAGATCCTTCAAGATGGATCCAACTGGAAACATATGGAATGTTTTCAATATGTTTGGCACCCCTGCAATGAGTTTGAAGGTTTGCGTAAAGATGGCACTTAGAGCCTTCTAAGTGTAGGAGAAAGCATTGAATTAACTAAAGGGTGATTGTCCTTCAAGGTTAAGCACAAGGAATTAGACTCTTTGAGAAGAGTTAGTCAAGTCCTTAGTTAATCATCTAAGCCTTTTGAGATTCTAGAGGAGATTAGAATCCTTGAAGAAGACAAGCAAGGTCTTCTTAGCAATTGTGCAAGAAAACCTAGAAGCACATATACCACCTTGTAAAAGGATTTTAGTAACACTAAATAAGTGTGCACTCAGTTAGGAGATTTACAACAGACAGTTAAGTCTACTCTATTAAGAGATTTACAATCCTGCTATGATGGTTAAAAGATAACAGAAAATATCTGCAATTGACAACTTGTATTTGTCTGAATCAGATCAATGAAATAGTAAATAGATTACACCTTGATGTGTAGTATATTATTCTCTAGTCTGCTCAGTAGCCTTGTATGTTTCTAATAAAACTGAATATTGTTTCTGATAACTGCTCAATCATGTAAACCCTTGTCTGAATTCTAATGTCCTATAAGCAACTACTTCTTCATGATCTTGTTGTCATGTATCCTTCCTCTTCTTATGAAAAAATGACATCAATTACATTTATATAGAAAATTGCCTTGACCTAATTAGGCTTACAACATCTTAGAAAACCTCAAATCTACATTGTACAAAAATAACCTAGATCTAACTATTACATAGGAATCATCACAACATTTAATGATTACATCCATAATAAATGTGCCTCAATCTTGGTAAAACATTTATAGATCTGTGTAAACCATTTGCATAGAGATATGTGCATGTACTGATTACTATGTCATTTCCAAAACAACTCGGTAAACACTACATTCTCTGTTTGGTGAATTAACTAATGCTCGGTGTTCACTAACTTGGTGCTCGATAAACATACTCGGTTAAACCTATATCCATTTAACTTTCAATTTTTCCTTGTGACTGCTCAATGTGAAGGCTTTGTAAGTTCAACCAACTAGCTTCTATAGCTCCTTTAATCCATCTTTCACCGACTAGTCAGCTTAGATTACTGATTGATCCTAGTTGATACTAATGACAACACTTAATGCTTAAATAGAGATAACACTCGGGTTGTTCATACGACCTCAACCTTTCAAGCCTTGATCTCTCCTGGAAATATCGCTCCTGTCATTAATTTACAACCCTTGAACATAATTTTACCCAACATGGCTCAACCGTGGGGAAACCAAGCTTGTCCTCTGGACCTTGGTGCAAATCTTGGCACTTTGCCTAAAGGGGCTTGTTACATGTTACCCAGATTCAATAGTGATGGAAATATTTCCACCGATGATCATATAAGTGTTTTTGATTCTACATCTGGTATAATAAATGTGTCGACTCAAGATGTGGCTATAAGGTTATTTGTTCAAACCCTCACTAAAGGTATCACAGACTAGTTCCATCATCTTCCTCGAGCTTCCATTCATGATTGGGCTGAAATGATAACAAATTTTGAAGCTAGGTTCAAAATACCTGAAGATGAATATGCCCTTTTACTACAATTGACGCAGCTAAGAAAGGAGATACACAAACCCGTGAGGGAGTTCATAGACAAGTTTAACAAGATTCTACAAAGGATTCCTAATGCTTCAAGGCCAAGTGCTAAAAATTAGAAAGGTTTCTTTCTTAATGCTATGCCTCCAGATGTAAGCTTTCATTTATGAAAAAATGGAGTTTTAGATTCGGCACAAGCTCAGAGATCAACTATTTCACTTAAGGATGTGCTCATCATGGCTGAGAAATGGAAAAGAGATGTACAAACTCTTGGTACTTCATCACCTGTTACCCCTGATCTAGTTGTTCAAAGATTGGTGAATGGCATGATCACTCTAAAGAGACAAAGGCAAATTAATCCTCCTTATCGAAATCCATATCAAGACGTGGGTCGTAAGCAGTATAACACATCTCAAGGGAAAAACCTGACCTACCCACAACCTCATCTGCAAATTGAAGTTGCACCTAGTAAAGAGAACATGTGCTCTTTTCATATGACTACTGATCATGATGGAGCTACTTGCCTAGATTGGTTGAGATGTTTACAAATTAACGCCATGAGAGACAAACTCAAAGAAGTTCATGTAGAAGAAGTCCCTGAAGGATCAGTGAGTCATGGTTCATACTACTTGGAATACGAGTCAGGTGATGAAGAAAATAGGGATGTTCTTGCCACTTTAAATGATCACACTTGTAGGATTTTGACTAGAAATCAACAAACTCCTAAGGTTTCATTAGGAAATAGCACACCAAATACGTTGTCCAAAGGGAAAGAACCAATCAAGAATGCAGCTTCGTCTGATGCAAAGGCAGGAGCTGAGTTTAAATTTCAGCAAAAAAATATAGTGAGTTCCACCCCTTCTCCCTCATTTGATATCATAGATTTTTGTAAAACATCTACGGTAAAAGGCTTTATAAACTTTCAAACAAATGCAGTCAATAGTGAACAAGGAATATGAACCAATTGCATTCATTTAAAAACTAGCATCACATTTTCAAATAATCTTCTATGTCATCACTTATAAATATTGTAGTTTCTTGAAATCTTTGATGCCATTTCATTAAATCCCTTTTAGGCACAACAACAATCATTTTGCATTTTGTCATACAATTCATGTGTTTTATCTTTTGTTACTATTGTTAATTACTTTGTTAGTTTTTTAAATTCATTTTCAATTTTTATTTAGTTGTTAGTGTCTTTGTTAGTTTTTGTTTAGTTGTTAGTGTCTTTGTTAAGCTGTGTTTGTCATTATTGGCATTTTGTCAGTATTGTTAGTTTATTTTTCATTGTATTGTCATTGTTAGTTTTGTTCAGTGTTTTTTTAGCATTGTTTTTTATTAAGGTAAATACAGGTTTTGAATGGACCCCAAAACCATTTACAAAATATTACATAAGATTTTCAAAAAAGATCATCCAACCATAGAACACCTGCTAAAAGACAAAAAGTAGGACCCAAACCCAAAAAAACAACACTAAACCAAACTAAAACATAAAGCCAAAAAAATAGTTGACAACAAATCTACCAGTAACCTTCCAGCAAAAAGCGTGCACAATTTACATCTTAGCTTGAGTGGCCTTTTCAGCCTCTTTCTGCATTTCCTTCATCTTCTAGATGGAATATTTGAGGTTTATTAGTTCCTTAGGGATATCAGGAACTTTCCTCTTGAGGTTGCCTCTGGTTCTTGTACAAGACCCTATAGACTGATCTTTTCCCCAACATCATCAACCATCATTATGGTGGTTTTCTCCAGTAGACTGCTCTCCAGATAGGCATACAATGATTTTAAGTTCATAATAGAGGCCTTGAGACCTTCATTGCTATGCTTCAAAATTTCTCTAATGCATTAGCCATTATAATTGATTTTTTCATTAATCTCATTTAGCTTTTCTTCCACAATAGCAGAAATAGTAGCATTCAAGTTATCATCAGTTTTGTTTATATTTACCTTATGCAAAACATCTTCAGTACAACTTTCCAATCTTCCTTTAAGAGACTCCATTTCATCTTCCAAGGCCTTGAGTTTGCGACCCATTTCCTTGAGATCTTGTTTAAGCCATTTTTCCACATCTATGTCATGACCTATAGTGTTCCTAACTTCCTGAAGAATACTTTCATCAACATCAAAGCCATAAGGAATTTCTTTCTCCTTCCCATCTCTCAGCCTTTTCTCTTCTCTTTTCCCAGCCCTTGTTATAGGCTTCCTGTACAGAGTCCCTTTCTCAATTTTCATTCGTTTATCTTGTTTATTTTTCTCAATGCTCTCTTCCTTCTCCGAACCTTTCTCTTCCCTCTCTTCTTCCTTGTCATTTTCTTCTTCCTCCTCATTTTCCTCTTCCTGCTTACCTGAATCTTCAGCAATCTAATTCTTCTTCTCCCTCTTATTCCTAGCCTTACATGAAGAGCCCTTCATAGTAGTGTTTGGTTCCAAATCATCTTCCTCAGACACACCATCCCTATTATCCTAAGTCTCCTTCCCTTCCTCATTTTCTTGAGTGGAGGAATTTTTATCTTCAATGTCCTCTCTTAAATCTCCCTTTCCCTTACTAACCTTCTTGTCCTTTTCCTTAGAACCAGACCCAAAAATTTCCTTTTTTGTTTTATTATTCATCCCTTTAACCATTTTAGGGATAGCATCAGGAATATTATCCCTGAAATGGTTGACCAACACAAAGTGAAAGTTGTAGACCTTCGAATAATGCTCGTCAAGAGTGAAGTATTCCATCATAACTTTTATCACTTTGGCCCAAATATGCTTAATCCTATTCATTTCTACATAATCTCCCGAGCATTTGACCAGCATTGCTTCTTCTACTTTATTTTTTGGGAAAATCTTTATAGCCTGAGATCCCATGCCCTTATTGTTCCTGTAAAACTTCATGCCATCCAAAGGCATTCCCGTTATCTTAGAAATGAGGTTCAGCGAGAGAGGTAAGGACTTACCCATCAGATTAACTCTACCATTTTCCCACCCAGCAGAAAATTTCTCTGTAATCTCCTTGTCGTAACCATGAAGTCTTTCCAAGTAGGGAGAAACCCCTCCCCATTGGAGCTTTCTCCAAACACTCTTCTCCTTTTTCCATTTCTCACAATCCTCAAGCTCTTCCCTTCTCAACCCACCTCCCATATCTTTGGCCAAATTATGCTCTCTCTTGTTAGCTTTTTTCGCTATTTCAAAATGAGATTGGTTTCTTTGATACAACAAGAAAAAAATAACCCATAATCCGTGTGTAATAAACTCTTTTATAATTTTCGCATACTTTAACTGATGGATCTCTCTCCTCAAAAACTTAATTGTCCTCTTCATTATTACTTGATTTATTGATGATCCCTTCCTTATGATTAAGTTGATCAAACATAATTAGACTTATAATCTATTTTTGGAGATTAACTTCCTCTTTCCAAGTAATGATAGCTTGTTTATGGGCCCCCACATTAGCAAGTCCATCCGCGGCCTTGTTTTCTTCCTGAAACACATGGGAAATATATACTTCTTGAAAAGTGCCCAAAATGGATTTGATTTTATCTATGATATGGACTATAGTCCATGAGGCCATATTCTTACCTTTTATACAATTTATTATGTTTAGGGAATCTCCCTCCAGCCAAAGCTCCGTACTTCCCAGATCTTTTGCCAGCATCACAACTTGGAAAGCCGCCATTACTTCAGCAACATGACTTGTTTGAATTCCCAGAGGTGCAACAACGGCTTCTAGACAATTTCCAGCCCAATCTCTCACTAAACCTCCAACCCTAGCCCTACCAAGATTTCCTTTGGTCGAGCCATCGAAATTTCCTTTAAGCCATCCATTTGGTGGGGCTGTTCATATAATGTTTTCTCTAGGGTTGGGATCTTTGTCTCTTTTTCCCAAAAAATCCCAATTGTGGATTTCTTTAAAGTCCTGAGAATTGTTCAGAATAGAAGAGTCATACAAACAATTGGTTCTAAAGTTTTCCATTAGGCTTCTGCAGACTTGGTCAGCCACTATCTCAAAGGAGGTTTGTTTGTCTCTAAAAACTCTGTTGTTTCTCTATTTCCAAATTCTCCATGTGAAATGAGGGAGAAACATTTTCCATATGATTTTGATCTCTTTCCCTGGGAAGGGGAAAATCCATTGGTTAACTAGATCTTGAAAATTCTGAGGGTTTACCCATTCCAGCTGGATATTTTTTAATATAGTTCCCACACTTTTCTTGTGAAATGACAGTGCATCATCGTATGGTTAGTAGTTTCAGCTTTAGCACAACACAAAAAACATCTATTAGGCATGTAGAAACCTTTTGTACAAAGATTTTCCACAATTAGAATCTTGTTTTGGACAAGTAACCAGTAGAACATGTTAATCTTAGAGATAAGATTATTAATCCAAACTTGAGAGCAAACAGAATGATCTTCCTCCTTGAAGAAAAGAGCAAAAGTAGAAGAAACAGAAAATTTACCACTGGCTTCAGGGCCCCACACTAGAACATCATGTTCATTATTTCTAACAAACCATGAGAAAAGTTGTAGATTCACATTCTTGAGATTTTCATCAATGATACCGAGATCAAACCATTTTTCATTTTCCCAATAATCAAAAAACATTTCACCTATTGTCTCTCTACAGACCTGGATAGCATTCATCCATTCCTGGTTCTCAATGAGAGGACTGTCTTTCAGCCAATTATCTTCCCAGAATCTTATCTTCCTGCCATCTCCCAGCTTCCATCTAATCCCCTTTTTAACCAAAGACTTAGCTTTACTGGTACTGTTCCAGATGTAGGACCCTAAATGTCCTCTTGATTACTCAAGGTGTCTTCTAAAGAGAGCAAAAGGTATTTATTTTTTAAAATAGTGTTCCATTCTTTATTCTCTTCAAAGATCCTCCAGATTTGTTCGGCCAACATGGCCTTATTGATGTTTTTTATACTTCTAATTCAAGGACCACAAAATCTCCTTGGCTTACAAACCTTGTCCCGAGCAATAAGACTAAGCCTTTTTTTCTCTTCAACCCCTGACCAAAGAAAAAATTTTGAATTTTCTCAATCAGGTCAGCAAACTTTTGAGGGATTTTCAAGAGACTAAGAGCATACACTGGAAGGTTTTGCAGAGTAGCTTTTAGGAGTTAGACTTTTCCAGCTTGACTAAGAATGACCCCTTTCCAACCAGCTAGTTTTAGATGAAATCTATCTAGAAGTTTTTTCCAAAAGGAATCATCCGGTTTCAGACATAAAGGAAGACCGAGATAGGACACAGGGAAATTTCTAATTTTGTAGCAAATTATAGAAAAAAATTTCCTTTGCCTTACCTCAAGAGTGTTGCTAAAGTACAGAGAACTTTTCTCCTAGTTTATAAGTTGGCCAGTGGCATTTGTGTAGGTCATCAAAGCCTTCTTCATATTCCTAGCTTCCTTGACCGTAGCTTCTCCCATCAAGATGGTATCATCCAAAAATTATTCATGAGCACTTCATTCTGAAAGATGAGGGTTGGAGACCATTTATCCACCCTTCATTCACCAGTTTATTGATATATCTCCCAAGACTCTCTGGCATAATAGAAAACAGGATAGGAGAGATAAGATCTCCTTGCCTTAAACCTCTTGAGGGATGGAAGAAGTTAGAGGAACCACCATTCACTATAACTAAATAAGAAACTGAAGTAAACAATTCCATGATCAATCTAACCACCCCTTTATCAAAGCCAAAAGACATAAGAATTTTAGACATGAACAACCAATCAACTCTGTCATAAGCTTTGGATAGATTCAACTTCATCATGAATCCTTTCTTTTTAGAAACTTCTAGAGAGTGAAGATTCTAATGGACAATAATAATACAATCCAAAATCTGTCTACCCAGAACAAAACCATTATGTTGAGGAGATATTAAGTCAAGCAGAAGTTTCAAAATTCTGGAAGTGAGCACCTTAGATAAAATCTTGTACAAATAATTACAGAGGCTTATAGGCCTGAAGCCATCTACATCATTAGCTCCCAATTTCTTCGAAATAAGAGCTATAAAAGTGGAATTGATCTCTTTTAGAATAGTTTTGGTTCCAAAAAACTCCTTAACATCTAAGAAAATATCTTTTCCAGTGATGCTCCAAAATTTCTGAAAGAAAAACATCTGAAACCCATCAGGGCTTGGAGATTTTTCTCCTTCAAACGAGAAAACCGCTTCTTTAATCTCTTTATCTAAAGGAATATCTTTAAGCCTATCATTGGCAGGCTTACCCAAAATGGTAGCGATGGAATCCAACAACTTATTTTGATCTTCCAGCATGAGATTATTATCTTTGGTAAAAAAAGAAGCAAAGTACCCTTTCATTTCTTGTATGATTTCCTCTTCTTTAGAGATAGTTCCTCTTGCCAAAGATAAAGAATTAATCCTGTTTATAGCCTTGTGCTTGAGAGGAGTAAGGTGGAAGAATCTAGTATTTTTATCTCCCAGATTAAGCCATACAGATCTCGATCTCTACCTCCAAAAATTCTCCTCTTTGGAAATGATATTATGGTAGTCCACAAGGAGATTATTCTCCTAATTTTTGTGATCGTCAGTCAAGCCTTCTCTTTGGATTTCATATTGAATATCTTTAAACTCTAAAATAATTTTATTCTTATCTTGGAATGTCCCCAAAAACATCTTTATTCCATTGTCTTACTTTAGATTTCACATTTGAGAGTTTTTTTACTACTTTAAACATGGCTATACCATCCACTTTTAGGCTCCACCAGTCCCTTACTTTATTCTCCAGATCTGGGTGAGCTAACCACATCTTTTCAAATCTAAAAGGAGCATTTCTTTTACCATTGTAAGGACTAGCTGTGAAACAAATAGGGAAGTGATCCGATCCAATTCTGGCAAGAGAGGAAAGGGAACAAGAAAACTGAGTCATCCAATTCGGAGAAATGAGCACCCTATCAAGTTTGACTTGAATAAGATTGTCTCCAATTCTATGATTTGTCCAAGTATAATTGATCCCTTCCAGTTCAACATCCATCAATCCTTCATTGCTAATAAAATCCATCAAGTCAAACCTACTATCAACTTGGGGGGTATTCCCTCCCATCTTTTCATTCTCTTTCAGAGGGGTATTAAAGTCCCCCATTATCATCCATTGACTATTACGAAAAGAGACCATGACTTCATGAAGTTTTTTCCACAACTTCAGTTTTCTTGACTTAGTATTAGGAGCATAAACATTTATAAGAATCCAAGAGATTTGATCCTTAATATTGCAAACATTAACAGCTTGAAAAAAAATTTCCTCAAGCGGAAGCTAACAATTAAAGCTAAACTAGTTCCAAAAAATAGCCATACCTCTAGAGGCTCCTTCAGAGTTACATCCAAGGTATCCTCCATTTTTAATCAATTTTATCTTTGCTCATTTTAGTTTCTTGAATAAGTAAAAAATCTGGCTTCGAGTCCCTAACAAGATTTCTAACTACATCTTTCTTATGAGGACCATTAAGTCCTCTTATATTCCAAGATATGATCTTCATAAAGGAGTTGGAGAGGATACCTCTAGGATGGTCAATTGTTTGACATCCGCTATGTTTTGTCTAGCTTCTAGGTCTCTCAATTCTCTATCTATTCTTCTTCCTCCTCTTTTTGGAGTGCTAACATCTACTTTATGTTGCCCTCTAGTTTGGACTACTCCTTTCTTGTGAGCTCCATTCTTCTTAACCGATCTAAGAGTCGGTCCTCCCTTGGAAACACTATCTCTTTTCTTTTCTGATTTAGAAGTTTGATCATTTGAGATTGTAGGTCCTAGAGGAAATCCTTTCTTGCCTGAGTAGTTTTTATTTTTAAGCTCCCCAACCTTAATCCAAGGATTTTCCTTATCATCAAGATCTATTTTATCTTCACAATCCCAAGACCTATTCACTATTGGGGAAGAGAGAGATTCCTTACTATTCCCTTTTAAGGAGTCACTGTGAGTCTAATCATCCAAGATATTACAGCCTTGACCTTCCTCTATAATTTGAATGATCTCTACCAATTCCAGTCCTATCAGGGAGTCTTCCACCCTTTATACCATTTCAATGTCTTCTCTCTTCAGGGATCTTGGTCATCCATCTTTATTGTTCAAGATAGGAGTGGAAGACTTATTGACACTTTCTACTGACACCTCCTTTTCCTTCTCTTGAACATTTTCCTTTTGAGATTTTCCAGTAAGAGATTCTTGTTGTATCTAGTGGTTCTCTATTCTCCTTGGACTCAGGGGAGATTCATTAATCTTCTGGGCATGGTCTTCTTCTGATTCCAATGGACAAGCTTTTTCTATTCCCTCTAGAATAGGGCTATTTTTTTCTTTCCACTACATCTTTTGTTCTAAAGGCTTATCCTTCATCTTCTTTTTTTCCTTCTGAGGGCAATGTTTCGCCCAATGACCAAACTTCTTGCATAAGAAGCAAGCAAAGGGAGATGATTCATATTCTACTTCTTGACTCCACTTACCCAATTTCGAGTTAATGCTGATGACTTGTGGAAGATCAACAAATTGTTGAATGTTCACACAAATCCTAGCATACACTTGTCTAGTCTTGGTTGCAGTCATTAGATCTATTGAAAGAAGCTCCCCAAAAGCTCCAGCCAATCCTACAAAAATATCTTCATGCCACTATTCCAATGGCAATCCAGGGAGCCTAACCCACACAAGAGCTGTAACAAAGAAGTTATCATTATAGTCCAGATTTGTTGACCATTTTTGCAATGACAGAGATGATTTACACATCATCCAAGGACCACCACACAACACTTTAGACAGGTCTTCTCTATTTGAGAACTCAAAAGAGAAAAAACCTTTTGGCATTGCTGTTATATCTACCTGACCATTGAGTCTCCACTTTTTATTCGCAAAGGATCTAACAAGATCAATATTAGGTCTTGGGCCAACAAATTTACCAACTAGAGTTGAAGCCATTATTGAAACAGTGTGGTCAACTAATGGGTCCGGAATGAAAATCCCAAAAGCTCCCTTTTCTGGATTAGATATAATATTAACCTCGGGGAAAGAAGATTTCCCATAAGGTTTAACACCAAATAAACCTGACGATTTTCCTTTTTCGAGATGAGAAGACAAGCCACTCAGATTACCTCATTGAATCCCCAAAGAAGGAGACATAAGCCCTTCTCCATCCTTCAAAGTATTGACCTTTTCCGTCTTTGACCCCTTGGAGGGACAAAAATCCTTGTTGGACGGAGCCAAAGGTGACCCACCATCCTTTTCCACGTTTCCTGACACTGAATCCACAACAATTCATGCTTCCCCTGTCGCAGATCCCGTAGCAAACCCTCCATCTCCCAGTTTCCTGCCCGTGCTCAAATTTGAAAAAACCCCTCCCGCTCCTCCCTCTCGCTCCCGCTCCATGTTAGTCGAAAAGTTATGTTTTTAGCATTGTTAGTGGCTTTGTTAGTGTTTATTTGACATTGTTGTCATCTTTTTTAGTTTTGTTAGTTGTTTGTCATTGTAGTGTATTTGTTAGTTTTTCTTTAGTGTTTCTTTAGTATTGTTAGTATTTTTGTCAACTTGTTCATTCATATTAGTGTTAGTTTAGTTAGTTAGTTTGGTTTGGTTAGTGTGGGTTTTTTTAGTTCACTTTGGTGTGAGTAGCATTTTTCAAGTTTTTATTTATTTTTGGACTAATTCTCTTTTGTGAACTAACAAGTGGTACAGGTTATTTTTGTATATTAAAGACTTGAAAATAAATCTACTAACGATTTTTGGATGTAGGTTTTGCTTGGTTTTAATTTTGATTTATACGCGGTTAATGAACCTTGCCTTTTTAAGATTACATCACATTTCATTTGGTTCTTAAAAAGAGAAAGTGTTTGACATGTTTGGTGCGCTTTCACACTTTTTTATTTTATGTGTTTAGATCCCAAGGTAGAACACAAATATCCTCTCCTCTCACCTTCGTGGATCTTGGGTGTAAGAGAAAGTACATCTACCTACATTTGATGAAAAGATTTAACAAAAGTATCATCTTCCCTCACCTTTGTGGATCTTGGGTCTAAGAGAAATCATGTCTATCTTTTTCTCTAGAGAGGCTTGCCTTGGTGGGTAAAGAGGTACTCATCAAGGGGAACAATCTCAAGCAGTGATAAGATAGATCCAAACTTGACTTGACCTTCTATATGTAGTTAACATATTTGTCCTTTTAGATTAATGAATAAATATACTCTTTTTGTCCGGATATGAGGATGAATTGCTAAGAAATCTCCATTAAATGGATGATCTTCCTCTAAATTTTGGAGGTACAACTCCTTACAATATGATTTTCAATTTTTTTAGGCATGTTGCAGATGCAAATTACAGATTTATAAACAGAGGGGAAAATGGCAAAATGACACAAAGTTCAACATGTCCTTGTATAAAATCACTACATTCTAGAATTTTTAAAATAGTCCCTCTATCAACCTAAATCCCTCCCCTTTTTTTTCTTTACCAAAATTGTGCATGTGCACGTGTGTGTGTGAAGGAGAGGAAAGAAGATAAAGAATTATGCATGCAAAGGCAACCACAACCTATAAATGCATACAAAACAAATCCTATCCTAAACATAAGAGAAATTGAGACAAAGTGCATAAAAAAAAGCAAATGAGTTTAAACACTGCTTCAATTTGACTCCCATGTCCTTTATTTCTTCTCAAAATGTTGATATGTTGTTCTCATTATGACACGATGCACCTATAGCATGAAAGAAATTTGGCATGATTAGGAGAAGATTTGAACAATATGGTTAGCGAATGAAGAGAAATTATCTCAATATATAGAATTTGCAAGAGAATTGCGAATTTAGCAATTAAGTGTGCAAAAGGGCAATTGTCATAGATTATGACAATTGACAAATTTCAAAGAGGAAATTTGTCATTAATTATAACAACTTATGACAAATTGAATGCACAATTAGAAATTAGTGAGTAAAAAAAGAGAAATTTGTCATAAATTATGACAAATATGACAAAAGGAAAAAGGAAAAAAAATTGTCATAAACTATGACAATTATGACAAAAAGGAAAATGGATTATTGTCATAAACTATGGCTTAAAAAGAGGAAATGGAGGCTAGAAAAGTGAGTGAAGCACCAATTAAAGGATAAAATCTCATTTGGCAAAAGGAGAAAATTATTGAATTTGAAAATTCATTTATTCTAAAATGAATAATTAGTCAATTAATTAATTGTGAAACTTAGGGAAAAGAGATAAATACATGTAATTTATTTATCAAAACTAAGACTTGGAGATAAATTATGGGTTATATATCCCTAAGGGATAAATTAGTTGATTGTTGGCTGAATTGATGACTTTGATGAGACAAAGGATCGATTGTGATGATTTTGATAAAGAGTTGAGATGACTCTGATAATTGATAATGACTTGAATTGAATTCGAAAGTGATTGATTAGGTCAAAAATGAGGAAAAATCAAGGAGAAATATTAGTGAATTAGGGATGAAATGGTCACTGGCCGAAGTACAAGAGAAGGTTACATCCACCTTTAGGACTCACTGTTGTAGATTTGAAGAAATATCATCATGAATACCTGAACCGGCTTCCAGTACATCCACTGTCAAGACAGTTCTAACCTTGTGCCTTAATGCACAATCCGCTACTCTACATCAACAGTCCTTCCAGCCCAAAAGCTCGCATAATAATCCACATACATCTCTCTATTGCAACTACAAAGAAAGACTTCCTTATATACAAGTTACAAACATAATTCCTAAGTCGGCCATATAGGACCTCTCCTATAAACAGAATATTACATAGACCCATGCGAGGATACACACGACATCCTTAACAATATTAAAACAATTACAAATCATGAAATAGTCAGCCACAACATTAATCCATTCTTAATTATTCAAGAACACGCTACCACTCCTGGGTCAGCTTCCAAATAAATCTTTGTTGGAGTACACGCCACAGATGACATCACCAATCACACTAGTACTATGTGATCACACAATAGACTCTCCCATGTGTCCTCTCATATTCCCCAAGCTCGCAAGGTTTAATCTATTTTCGTATTGAAGTTATATTGCAAATATTGAGACCAACTCTGAGAGTTTCTCAGTCACTGGCCCTGTAACCAGCCTTCGTCAATTCATCCATAACTTGAGCAAATGAGCATATAAACATATGTGAACATAACTGTGAATAGTAAACATGTTATTTTACACAAATCTCAGTCCACGGGAGCTATGTTGTCATACACTATCCGTACAATTATCTGTAACCTGTCTATCTAGTATGTCTGCAACTTTTGGATTCCCTTACTGAGACATATGTTGACATCAATGACAAAACAATGAATGCCAACATCATAGACTACAACAATTCCAACAATTCTCTTATTCAATGTTGGCCTTTTATTTTTAAAAAGCTTAACCTTTGTTTTGTTTGTCCAAGCTTGATCAAACACTATTTCAGAGTTGGAATTGTCCAACCTCAAAGTCGACCTTTTCGAGCATTTCACACATCTACCCATCAACGGTGGTCTGGGAACTGTGGAAAGAACGTAATCGATGGATTTTCCAAACAAAGAGGAATCTATGGATAAGATATGCATAAGAATTGAGAATGCAATTTCAAATTTGGTTAATGTTGGAGTCACTCAGCAAAACCCAAGCAGGTTCCCATATTGTTTGGCAGTTAGCATATTGCAAAAATCAAGGCCTTTACTAAAATTTCACCCTGTTAATGGGCTTTTGGGGGTTAATTTCAATTTAAAAAAGAGAAGTGAAGTACAGTGCAAGAAGTCGAATGTGGGATGGATCAAAATTAATTTTGATGATGCATCCAAGGGCAGTCTTGGGTCATCAAGTGCTAGATGTCTGGCAAGGGATCCAAAAGAAAATATCTTGGCAATTACAACAAAAAAGTTAACAATTGGAACGAACAATGATGTGGAAGTGCAGGCAACATTGTTAGCAGTAGACTTGGCATCCAAAATAAAGGCAAAGCATGTGCACTTGGAAGGTGACTTACAGATAATTGTCAATGCCATCTCTAATGGACAATCCAATGTCTAGCATATTGACAAAATCTCGTGTCTAGCATATTGACAAAATTATCCAAATTATTCAAAAAATAACTAGAAGGTTTCAAAAACTTCAAAGTAACCCACATTTTCCACGAAGGGAACCAATTGTCATCTCACCTTGACTAGGTGTGCGAACGATGGCTCATGATGTCTCATTTATGAGGGTGGAAGAGGATACATTGGTAGGTGGGCAGGTGATGTAATATGTTGTCATCTCACCTCGACTAGGCGTGTGAAGGGTGGCTCATGATGTCTCATTTATGAGGGTGGTAGAGGAATTTTTTTGTTTCGAAATATTTCTATTTTTAGCATTCATTAGGAATGTTTTTTGCCTACATTTGGTGTGGTTGCAGAAGGAAAGCAACAAGTGTGGTGGTGATATGGAGTCGAACTTCACCTTCAAGGTGGACAAACAACAAATGTCCCTCTGGGGACAAGTCACAGAGGAGACTGAAGATTATCTTTGTGATAGATGACCCGTTCTTTCTAATGATGGTTACGGTGTTGTTGGGGACATATTTCATTGTCTCCAATTTCAAATTTCATATAAGCACAACAATTTCCTCCATTTTCTGTATGTGGGGGCTGGAGATGGTGCACCAAATTGGAATGAAGAATTGGCTTGGAAGAAATTTTGAATTTGGTCAAACTGGGTCTGGGGTTTGTGGTAGCAAGGGGTGATTGAATTGGCATGCCCGACTACCCACGTCACGTCCACCCCTTCTTCTTTTGGGGTGCTTTGGAAAACAAAGACCAATGACATAGGGAGGTGAAGAAATATTGGAACATGATCAAGGATTGTGTAGGATTGGGAAGCAGTGTTGGCTGTAATACCCCAAAATTGGCACCTATTTATTTCAGGCAAATTTTGGTGTATTTCTTCAATTCTATGTCATCAAAGTCCTAGTTCCCTAGGCAATTTTCTCTCTCCTACTTGACTCTATTTGACTTGATGTCAATTGCAAAGACCCTAAATTGCAATAATCAAATGCTAAATTAATTCTTAAAAGTCTTTGACTTATATTAGCTAAATTATCCCTATGATAAATTAATTTAATTCTAAAGTCCTAAGTGCTTTAAATTAAATTAAATCTACCCCTTTAGCTAATACACATCAAAAAGGAATTAATATCATTTAATTATTTGAGTGGACATCTCTCTATTTGAATTTAATTATTCAAATTATTCAAATTAGTCACACCCCCATATGTGGCATAAATTCCACTTTTTAATTAAATAATTCCATGCCTATTTGTCCAAAAAGTGAAGAGCCTTAATGGAAAATGAAGTCACTTAGGACATGTGGCAAAAGGAGTTACATGCGAGATTCCCCCTCTTTTTCTATTTAAGAGCTTGCCTTTTCATTTCAAAAGATCGAATTTTTGAGAGCATAGAGATTATAGTGAAATTCTACTACATTCTTTGAGATTCATAGCTTTTGATTGTTATCATTTTAGTTATTTCATTTAGTATAATATTGCATTTCTCATTTTCTTAGTTTACTTACTTGTTCTTAGATTTAGTCACATTTTTCCTTTGAAAACTCTAAAAAGAACTTGCATTTTCATTTTAGATTACATGCATCCATATTAGATTACTTGCATTCTCATATTAGATTACTTGCATTCTCATGTTAGATTACATGCATTCATGCTAGATTGCTTGCATTTTGGATTTAATGCATGTGCTTTGCTTTTAAAATCCTCCATTGTAGTTCGGTCTTATGGTTGTTGGCTTTCAATCTGAGAGCAATCTTGAAAACATCCCGTCTACATAGGAGGCAACAGATCGCTTCACTACAGATTTCGAATTGAATAACTCATTCTTTTCTGTAATCCGATCATGTTAGTAATGATCATGTTGCATGTGTGTTGAATTTGAGGTCACATTCACTCATACACATTGGCAACAAGGGTTCCCATGGTGCAAATGGACAAATCCTGCCTCAAATACAAACTTGCAGACTTTTGGAGGCGAATTCCTGTAGTGGGTCGTCATCGTGGGCGTGGCACTAGGGTGCAGAGGTGGTAAGTGTCGTGGTCAAGGTCGTGGAAGGTGAATCCCTTAAGAGTTGTGTGAGGCGAGGTTGGCAATGCACTTTGTCGTGAGGCTAATACTCAAATTTTGTTGCAATTGGTGGGAAAGCATCCCAAGTTTTTGGGTTCTTGTTCAAAGTTTGTTGTGTTGATCCAAATTCATGATACTATATATGTTGATACTTTGTAATCTGTAGTCTTGGTAGTCTATATTTTTGTAGATTGTAGGAATTAGGGTTGAATATTGGGTTTGATAATGTACAGGCTGAATACTATTAGTATTGTTATGATCACCATGTATCCAAAGGGGAGGTGGGTGCTGGTGTTTTTTGTAGCACCATATGGAACCTTGATGTAATCTAGTTTTGGTTTATGGGGTGATGTCATGAGACTTTACAGTGAAATCTTAGATGTAAAACTTTATTATTAATAATAAAACATAACACAAAATTCACCAACCAAAACTTTTTTATTAAATGTTGAGTTAATTTATGAAATTGACTTCAACTCTAGAGTTGAAGATCTACATTAGAAGCGTAGAACTCTTCGTCACATTTAACCTTGTTTTTTAGATTAATAAATTATTGAATGTGTTTTTGTTGCTTAGCTCTTCCCCAAAGGTTTTTCCAAGGTATATCTTGTGTTCTCTAATTTATTAATGACAGTAAATTTTGTATAAATTGATTCTTACTTGCATTGTTTGTCTTATAAGATTAATGCAAATCTAGTGTAGTTTCATTTCACTTCATAGCTTTGTGGTTGTTTATGCCTTGATAATGCATTGGTTTGTAATATATTGCATACTCTTACATTGTGTACCAATTGATTGCCTTTATTGTAACATTCACATTTACTCTTATTCATTGATTGATTTGATATAGTGAAGTATTTCAAATAGAAAACACATCTTTACATTTTAAAAAACATAGTTTAATTTATAAAACATCTAGGTGGGACACTTTACAATTTATTTTTAAAAAAAATACATAAATCTCACAAAGAACCTTTTAGATAAAAACTATCTGCATAGCTTATGGCTAAATCTATAGTCTCATGCTCCATTTATACAATTTTGTTGTAAAATATAATAAAAAATGATGAAATCACATAAAAGGAGAAATTTTAGGCAAGCTTCAAAATTGATGAAGGGTGCTCCCCTTAATACCACATATATATAATAGAAATAGAGACACAACAACAATTTGCAAGAACAAAAAATGAGCTTCTTATTATCTCCACAAGTGTGGAATTACAAATTTTCAGAAATACAATATGCAAAGCTACATGGGCATCAAACAACTTTCGAAACTCTAAAAAAAAATTTGAAGGAAATTCATTTTCTTCCATTTCATGTGGTCCAACTTCCGGAGACCATAAGTCATCACTCGTTGACCCAATTGACTACTATGACCCCATTTCGAAAATGGCGTGAAGTGCTCTACATCATTTAAATCACACACACTCCAATCGGTCGAAGTTTCGACTCCCAATCAAAGCCTCTAAAGCCTTCAAAACTGAGCTCAATGTTTTTGTACCATATTGTCAATACCAAAAAATTTCAATATCTTCAAAACTAGACTTGATCTTGCAATGAAACTTTACTGTCAAACTGATATGACCAAAGTGAACCTACAGGGAAGAAAATAGAGCATTTTGAGCTCAAATGAAAAACTTACTAAAAATAGTAAATTCTTGAAAATAGAAGTTTTGCACTAGATAACCCGTATTGAAAAGAAACCACATCAAAAATTCTAAAAAAGTATATGTAAATTTATAAAATGTTTATTGTTGAAGTTACACTATCAAATTTGCAACCTCCAAACACACCCTCACAATACAAGAGATGCGAAAGATATTTAATTCACAAATAGATTATATTGAGATGCATAAATAATGTACATATGCCTTGCTTATAAAGGCAAGGAAGGAGTGTCGGTAAATAATTGACAATCAACCACCTAATTATATGTATTAATAATTAAAATCTAATAAATATGCTTAAGTAAACTTATTCTAATGAGTGAATGAAAACTCATTTACTCCAATATTTACTTTAACAATTTAAAAGATAATATATAAAATTATATAATTATTTATTAAAATTAAACTTCATAGTCATAGTACAAAGCCTAACTACAATGACAACAAGAAATCTAATGTAATGACATGAGTGCATTGACAAAAATTATTAAAAAAATTAACATATAAAGAAATACAACTATAAAATAATTTTTACTTATCTAAAATGCAGTCATACATTCACAAAACTGATTCAAACGCTTCCAAAACTTTTGTCTTCATATATTTGAAATAATTAAAATAATAAAAATCCTAATTCTACATAAATGTTTAATCGACCATCATTTCATTAAAAATAATTCCCAAAATCCTCTGTGATACCCATCAAATTTAGGCCCCGGTTCATCCTAGATACGTCTTCGTTATACCGAAAAGGCTGGGTGATTCTTACAAGATGTACGACACAACCAATAATTGTCAAAGCCGGCAAATAGCCGGACAACATTTTCTATTTTATATACACTTCGTCTGGGTTGTCCAAAGCTTTTCCCTCTAGGGAATAACTAGAGCCAGAGGGGTATTGCCTGCAGATTTGTCATTTTCTTCTTCGTTTTTCCTCGCCTTGGCCGGCTCTTCTGTTCTTGATTGTGTAATCACCCGGCTTATAAATAACAAAGCAGTAAATCTGAATCTAGTTTGGTCTTGTTCTTTGCATATGTGTCGCATAATCTATGCTAAATACATTGATATCAAAAGTCTGCTGATTGTTTCTGTGATTATCCGACCAAAATGAAAAAACCCATTTTGATTATTGTTCTTATGAACTTAGTTTTGTTGAACCTGTTGAATGTTGGCTATGGAGATGATGAAGATGCCCTGAAGAAATTGCTGGATTCATTCCAAAACAAAGGCAAGCTAGGATGGAAATTTACAGAGAAGCCCTGCATTAATGGTACCACTAAATGGCCTTACATAAAATGTTTGGATGGTACAGACAGAGTGAGAAATCTGGTCATAAATAATCTGAATCTTGGAGGAACTGTTGATGAAGAAGCTTTAGCAGAGCTTTCAGAATTGAGGGTACTGAATTTGAGTAACTGTGGCTTTTCTGGAAAGGTCCCTGATTTGTCAAAGCTTGACAAATTGAAGTATGCGTATTTTGATGGCAATAATCTCTCTGGCCCCATCAGGGACAATATGTTTCAGAGCATGCCAGCCTTGAGAATACTGCGGTTCAATAATAATAATATCAGTGGTTCTATACCTTCCTCTGTTACGAGTCTCACCTATCTTACGGAGCTAAGCTTGCAGCACAACAATTTGGATGGGCCGATCCCTGAGCTTAAGCAGGCTAATTTGACAATTTTCAATGTGTCTTTCAATCATCTGACGGGAAAGATACCGAATTCCATGTCTCAGGTACTTTTCTGCAGTTTAGTTCTGTTTTACCAGTAGTCTACAGGTTCAGGAGTTCAAGTGGTGAGAGTCCATGGCTAATAGAAGTAATATAGCTGTCTGTCTAATGAACCTTCTCTAGCTTTTTTATTCAGTGATAGTAATGGCCCATCTCTTTAAACATTCTCTTCATCTTTTGTTTGTTATAATAATTGGGTCAATATATTTTGATCTTGTTATAATAGGAGTGACCTTCCTTGTTGATATAGTAGCTATCCCCTTTAAACCAGAGCAAAAAAAGTGCGTTCAGTAATGCCTGTTCTTACGAGATCAGAACAAAAATATGATCAACAGTTCAACTTCATATGTATGACCCGTGCATGAATTTTGGAATCCTATCCAAATCCAAACATGTTGAGGAAAAGTGATATATGGGTCAATATATTTTGATCTTGTTATAATAGGAGTGATCTTCCTTGTTGATATAATGGCTATTCCCTTTAAACCAGAGCAAAAAATTGTGTTCAGTAATGCCTGTTCTTACTAGATCAGAACAAAAATATGATCACCAGTTCAGATACATGACCCATGCATACATATTTGGAATCCTATCCAAATCCAAGCGTGTTGAGGAAAAGTGATCATAGAAGTATATAGATTTGCCGCACAAATTAGATAAGGAATAATATAAAAGATGAAAAGAGTAAAAGAATGATGATTTATGTGATAAAATCGTGACAATATCTCAAAGAAACATCCATGTAGAAACAAAATATCAATATTCTTGTTACTCATTAGTAAAATTACAATATTCACAAAATTGCTGTTATTACAGATTGAATCAATATAATTTCTTTCCTTTCTTCCTGCAGAAGTTCCGTAACGATTCCTTCTTAGGTAATCCTGATCTGTGCGGAAATGCGGTGGGTAAGGCTTGTAAAAGTGGCAGTAAGATGAAGCCCTGGTTGATTGTGGTGATTGTAGTTGCAGACATTGCAGGGCTGCTGATTCTGAGTCTCATATTTATATACTTGTATAAAAGGAGAAATATGAACAAGGAAAAAGGTTTCAATACTGCTAACAACGGCATAAATTCTTCCAATACCATGAAAGTTTTCCCCAATGAAAACTTGTGGGATAATGGAGTAACAGAGTCAAGTAGCATAACAGAGGCATCGTTTTATAAAGAGAGCACTAAGGGTAATACTTTCTACGACAGCAATGATGTTAACAAGCTTTTGTTCTTTGATGGGTCCAACTTTGGACTGGAGGAATTACTCCGGGCTTCTGCAGAACTGATGACGAAGGGGAACTTTGGGACTGTGTACAGGGCAATTATGGACAACGGTTCTATAATTGTGGTTAAGCGATTAAGAGAGTTTTGTAAGTTGGGGGAAAAACAGTTTGATGATTATATGTTGTTTTTGGGGAAGCTCAGACACCAGAACATTCTGCCTTTGAAGGGTTATCTTGGAAAGGAAGAGAAACTGCTCCTATATGACTTCATGCCGAATGGAACCCTGCTTTCTCTTTTGCACGGTCAGTTCATGATTCTTTCAGTTTCTTTGAATGTTTCAATGATATTAACATTTTATCAATCACTAATTTTTAAATTTGATTGTTTATATTTTTATCGTCGATGTTTTGGGTCATATTTTAGGATATATCATCAGAATGAGATAGAGAAAATGGGAAAATATAGAATTTAGAGTTAAGGGTTTGGGAACCTTGTTTTCTCTTTTGCACAGTCTGTTCATTACCTTTAACATTATATGCTTGCGTGCGATTAACATTTATGTAGTTTTATCATCTAACATTTCGATCATATTCTAACATCCATCGGTCAGAATAACGTTGAATTAGGGAAAATGGAAAAAATTAGGATTTAGAATTAGGGTTTAGGTTGATGATAAAAAATTTGCTGTGCATTGATAAAAAAATAAGATTGAGTGTGCATTGTTAAAAAATAAGATTGAGTTTAGGATCTAGAAACCTTGCTTTCATTTTGCGAAGTCTGTTCATAACCTTTTTCATTATATGTTTTAATGATATTAACATTTTATTAATGTGCATCTATTTTCAAATTTGATTGTGTTAAATTTTTTATCATTTAATATTTTGGATCATATTTTATCATTTATCAAACAGAATGAGTTTAAAATTGAGCGAGTTTAGAAACCTTGTTATTATACGTTGGAATAATATTAACATTTTATTAAAGTGCAAGGATTTTGACTGTGTTATATTGATTGATGACGTTAAGCTTGAGAAAATAAAGAAATTAGGGTTTAGAATTAGGGTTTCGATTGATGATATTAACCCTTTCCATTATATGTTTTAATGATATTAACATTTTATTAATGTGCATCCATTTTCAAATTTGATTGTGTTAAATTTTTTATCATTTAACATTTTGGATCATATTTAGATGAGTTTAAAATTGAGAAAGCGTTTAGAAACCTTGCTATTCTTTTGCGCAGTCTGTTTATAACCCTTTCCATTATACGTTGTAATGATATTAACATTTTATTAAAGTGCATAGAATTTTTAATTTGACTGTGTTATATTGATTGATGACATTAAGCTTGAGAAAATAAAGAAAATTAGGATTTCGATTGATGATAAAAAGTTTGCTGCACATTGATGCACAATCAAATTCAGAAGTAGATACAAATCCAAAAGTCGCATGCACATTGATATCATAAATTGTGAAAGATTCATCCTATAAATTAACATTTTCCATAAACTAACTCGCATTCTTGTCCCCCTCAGGAAACAGGGGATCCAACAAAGTTCCAGGAGACAACAGAAAGCCTCTGGACTGGAAAGCGCGGCTGAAAATAATGGTAGGAGTGGGAAGAGGATTGACCTACTTAGAAAAAGAATGCAGCGCAAAGGGGATCCCGATCGCGCACGGGCACCTGAAATCTTCCAACATTATCATTGACGCAGACAACGAGCCGCGACTCTGCGATTACGCCCTCCAACCGCTCATCAGCTCTCCCTCAGTCCACAAAATGGTGGCCTACCAAGCCCCGGAGAGCCTAAAAACCACATCATTTACACCATCCCCCAAGGCAGACGTCTGGAGCTTCGGCGTCCTCCTTCTGGAGCTCCTCACAGGCAAACCCTCCGCTCACTCTCCTCCCCCTGGCAAAGCCGGAAGCCCTGAAGCCATCGATCTTCCCCGCTATGTGAATTCCGTCGTGAGAGAGGAATGGACGGGCGAGGTATTCGACAGAGAGATTTCACTGGCCAAATCTGCTGAAGGAGAAATGTTGCAGATTCTTCAGATTGCAATGTGGTGTACCGATTCGAACCCTGAGAAGCGCCCTGAGATTGAAGTTGTGCTCAGGAAAATTGAGCAGATCTGCGAGAGGGCTGAGGAAACTGGATCTATTGATTACAGCGATGGAGAAAGTGGCGCTTCCTTAGGCGATTACACTGGGGAATTCTCCTTCACCACTTCTCTCACACCGCAGTCTGAGCATTTTCATACTGGAACACTGTAGATTTATTTCTTAGCTTGGTTTGTATGCATTGATATTTATTTGCCGCCTCATTTTCTGGGGGTTTTTTTGTAATAAACAATTTTAAACAAAATTGAGACCTTTGGTGGTTAATTGTTGCTAACTTTGCTTTTGAACCATGTTCATCTTATTTGATTTTTATTAAATAACTCTTATTTATTTATTTAAAAAGATTATTTCAATAAATATGGCCAAAAATGCAAATGTGAGGGATTGTCCAACATTCTTTTAATATTTTTAAAATTCTTTAAAAAATATTTATGTGAACATTTTTATATATATTAATAAAATTTTGTTCATTCAAAAGAATTGAAATTTCCATTTCAATTTTTTTTTAATTTAGTTGAACTAAGTGTTTTTTTTAAAAATTATTATGTTAAAAGGGTATTTGTTAACTAATAAAATAGATATTAACCAAAAATATTATAATTTAAATTAATGATTGATTAGATTATTAATTAATAATTTAATTACTAATTAATTAAAAAATTAGTGTGTAATTATTTATAATTATTAATTGTTTAATTAGTTTAATTAGTTAATTATAAGTTTTGTTGTTATTTGGATAAGTTTGTGGATAATTGATTTCTATTTGTGGATGATTGGTTTTCATGTGTAGATGAGTTTATAATCATTATCTATATTTGTAAAAACATGACTTCTTTTAGAATCTTTTGTCCAATGATCTCATAATGCTCAAATATTGGCACTAAGTCTTGTTTATACATATTTTATAATTTGAGCATTATTTAATTAACTATATGGTATTTTTTGAGCTAATTCTTATGAATTGTCCTCTAACCTCATTGAGGTATGTTGTTAGCACTAAAAATTGCAGCCTTAGAGAATGCACATAAGACCTAAACTCAAGGTTGTATGTCAATCCAAATTATAAGGGCAAGATGTATCATTAAACTACAAGTAGTTAAGGGCCAATTAACAAGAGCAAGAAACTCTTTTATAAGGACAAGGAGATCGATCCTAGAGGTTGTTGATAGAATAGCGAAAGATAAATAGAAGCATAAAAAGTTTATAGAAAACCACATCCAATACAAATTAACATTGTGAAGTTTCATCAATAAACATTTTAGCATATTAGATTATAGATACACCACCAAAATACATCTAAAAAATTAAATAAATAATAGGTTGTACATGCAATAAATGATGAGAAACTAGGTTATATTCCTTCACACGTATCCCCTTAACCTTGCCTACAACATATGCAGCCTGGAATTCCATATAGACACATGTCTTTATTAATATGTTTAGTACAAGCTCTCAAATGATATAAGAAAGTTTATATCACCAAATAGAAGATGATAGGGATTTTAAACCACCCTTCACTACCAAGGAGGACAAAGAGAAATATTAAAAGAAAGAAAGATTGATTATTTAACCACTTACAAGTATTTGAAAAAAGTGTCAAACTTAAAAGAGTAGGTATCCATGTGTGTTTATTATACAGAAATAAACACGCACACTTTTGGAAATCAAAGAAACAATAGATATTATACATTCAAATATACATCAACAATCTATTCCTACACAAATATGTACCGTATAAATGTGTGCATGTACATGCAAACATACACACCCATGTTCACAAGCACATGCGCTATAGTCATAGACATGCACTTTTGGAAATCAAAGAGACAATAGATATTATGGTTTCAAATCTACATTCTATGCCTACTCAAATAAGTATCATATATGTGTGTGTATGCATGAACACATATGTGCACACACCCCCCACCGCCCTCCCCCCTCTCCAATAAACAAACAAACAAACAAACACACACACACACACACAATAATGTCCTCTTCTAGATTAATCCCTACAGACACAAATTACAACAAATCAGAGTTAGGGAGACAACTTACATAATTTTGTCTCCATTGATTCTTTTATCTTTATCTTGTTCCATTTTCCTTATTGGGTTCCTGATGCAGTACCAAGGGCAGAAAGCCCCAATATGGGATGTCCAACTTGACAGCTAAACACACACAGAAGCAACAACACAAAATTGAGAAAGAGATAGAGAGAATGCAAGATCATTCATTTATTCAATTAGATACATCATACATGTCAGGGTGTAAGGCCTTCTCGGTTTAGGCCATATACAAAATAAATTCAATCTAAAAGATCAGTACTTCATGATCGACCAAACTATTACCCTCTAAGAGTTCTACCTAAGAATTAAAACAACTTGAGTACATATATCCAACCGCACAACTAGGGTCAGCCAAGAAATACATTTCAAAATGAAACATGTAAAAACAAATAGGAGTCATCCCCAAATAGATCAAACGGCCTCTAAAAAGAACAAGGGGAGATGAGAACCCATATTTAGGTCCACACGGGACCCAAAAATCACGCACCATGATCGCACATGATAACAATCAACTAGTAATGATCGTACGCATAATCTCCAAGGTCAGCCCTGGCAAGAAAGGAAAATGCTACCTAAATCAACCAAAGAATCCAAACATGAAGGTCCTCAATCCAAACACAACGCGATCAAAGGGAAAGGATCCCAGATAGGTCCACATTAAGAATTCAAGACCTCTACCGAAGAAACATATGAACATGTGGTCGTGCAAAAGATCACCACGAACAGGTAACCAAAGGAATAGAGCATGAGCCATAGAGTGAATAACTCAAATAGAACCTAACCAAATGAGGTGCGATCAAGAAGATAAGAACTAAAGAGAGTCTTGAACAATATTTTAAGATTGCAATCCAAAGCTCACAAAGATGAATGATCATTGCATCACTCTCTCAAATTGGAAAACGTGAATAGAATGAAACTCAGTATTTTTGGTTGATGCAAAATTGCCAAGAACCCAAGATGCTCATGCAATAGACACTTGGGATTAATAAAATTGATTCTCCTGAATCAACAATGTTGTGCAACCCAAGATGAATCAAAATGATCCAACTCAGATTGAGAAATCCATGTAGAATCTTCAATCAATCTATCCTTCCACTTCACTGAATATTTCATGTAGTCTTTACCTCGTGTACTTCTATCAATTCTTTTGTCTAGAATCTTCTCAATTTGTTCTATCTTCTTTTTAGGATATTCTTTATGCACATCTTCATCTGACTCATAGTAATCATACAAATCTGAAATGTTGAAGATAGGAGATATATCCATATCAACTCGTAACTCAACTTCAAATGCATTGCCACTAACAAACCTCTTCAAAATGTTGCAAGGTCAAAACTTCTTCATCTTTAATTTGTTGTATGTTCCAACAAGAAACCTCCCTTTCTTCAAATGAACCATTACTTCATCACCAACCTCAAAATTTTTGTATCTTCTAGACTTGTTTGTTGTATCCTTATATTTCTAATTGTTCTTCTCTTAATTATGTTTCACTTCATCATCTCTCCAACACTTTCAAGTGTAGGTCATTCCAATATTGCTTCAACCTTTTCAAGATCCATCTTCAAACCATCATCTGAGATCACAAATCCCAAATAAACTATCTCCTCTTTCATGAAAGAACACTTCTTCAAGTTAATTAGTAACTTTTCCTCTTTCAACCTTTTTAATACCTATCTTAGATGTAAAAAGTGTTCTTCCCTATCCTTACTGATTATCAGAATCTCATCAAAATATGCAATCACAAATTTTGCCAAGAATTTCTTCAATTTTCATTCATCGGCATCATAAAAGTACTAGGTGCATTAGTTAAACCAAAAGGCATAACCAACCACTCATACAAACCTTCTCTTGTCTTGAAAGAATTCTTCCATCCATATCCTTCTCTAATTTTGATCCGGTGATAACCACTCTTCAAATCAATCTTGTTAAAGTATTTTTCTCCACTCAAACAATCCATAATGTCATCTATCCTAGGCAATGGAAATTGGTACTTTATTATGATCTTGTTTATAGCTCTAGAATCAATACGCATTCTCCATTCACCACTTTTCTTAGGTGCAAACACAATTGGAACTACACATGGACTCAAGCTTTCTCTAATCAAACCTTTGTGCAACAATTCTTGAGCTTGTCTATTCAATTACTCATTTTTTGTCGGTGTTAACCAGTGAGGTGATTTGTTAGGAAAACTAAAACTTGGAATCGGATCCATACAATGACTAATACTTCTAACCGATGGTAAACCATCTAGTACATTATCATTAATAATCTCTTGATACTCTATCAGTAACTTCTTGACTTCAATAGGTGTTTCATTCTATGATTTCTGAACAGGGTTATTAGGAACTAAAGCATAACAAACATTGAGTCTTCTTTAAATCTCTTATGAATTGTCTTCCTTCAATCAAACAAACTCTAATAGAAGTACAATTTTCACCCTTAGATTATTCAATCTAATGTAACAACATTTGCTTCATTCCATTAGCCATAATATTATATCTATTTAACCTTCCATCATGTAAAGTGCCTATCATATTGCCATGGTCTACCCAACAAGATGTGACAACAATCCATAGGCATAATATCACAAAGAACTTCATCATGGTTATTCCCAATTTTAAGTTTCACAAGACATTGCTCACTTACCAAAATTTTGTTCTCATCCTTGATCCATGAGATATGATAGGGTTTAGGGTGCTTCATCCTTTGCAACTGCACCTTTGAAACCAACTCCTCTGATGCCAAATTCTTTAAACTTCCATTGTCAATGATTACTTTGCAACATTTTATTGCAACCTTACATCTGGTTTTGAACAAGCCCTTTCTCAAAGGATCTTCATTAGTACCTTCATTCCATAATTCTCTTCTCACTACTTTCTCTATAGGATCTACCTTTGCCTCTAGAAAATATTTCATCTCTACCTCTCTTCCTTTGTTCATGCCTCTTGTTCAATTTCTCCTCTGCCTTCAATGCAAATTGATAGGCTTCTTCAATGGTTTTCATCTTGACCAAAGTGATCTTATCTTGGATAGAGGTCCTTAAACCATTCAGTTACCTAGCAATCCTTTCAACTTCATCATCTATATGTCCAGATCTTATATCTAACCTATAAAATTCCTCAATATATTCCTTCACATAACTATCCTTTTGTTTCAAATTTTGCATTCTTCTTAATAGGGTAATCTGATAATCAACGGGTAGAAATTTACCTTTCAACTTATTAATCATCTTTTCTCATACCTTGATTTTATCTGTACCTCTCCTTTTCCAACCAATCTGCAAATGCTCCCACCACAAGGATGCATGTCCCTTCAATTTGGTGCTTATGATCTTCACCTTATTGTCTGTTAGTATGTTTTAATAATCAAAATATTTATCCATCTTAGAGATCCAATCCATCAACTTATCTAAATCCAATTTTCTACTATACTCAGGAGGATTGAAGTGAGGTTTGGAATTAATGCTTGTCAAAGCTCTCAAGAATATTTATGCTCCTTGTTCCAGAATAGGTGTTGGTGTTGCTCCATCTTCTTGCACTTCTTTAGCCTCATCTTCGCTATCATCCTCAATAGGTCTTCCTCTACTTTGGGCTATCTCAACAGCTTCAAGTCTTGCATAAATTTTCCTTAACATATCCATGACAACATGATCTCCATCTCTCCTTCTACGAACCATCTTTGCAACCCTCTATAATTTTAGGTCAGATCACAACCTGCCACCCTATAACCAAATCTATTAGGGCTTGCAAAAGAAGATTTCTTTGATACCACCTAACACAGTACCAAGGGTGGAGAACCCCAAGATGGGATTTCCAACCTCGCAGCTAAACACACACAGAAGAAACAACATAAAATTGTGAGAGAGAGAGAGAGAGAGAGAGAGAGAGAGAGAGAAAATGCAAGATCCTTCATTTATTCAATTAGATACATCATACATGTCAGACTGTAAGGCCTTCCCTATTTAGGCCATATAAAAAATGAATTTAAATTTTCTCAGTACTTCATGATCAACCAAACTACTACCCTCTAAGAGCTTTTCCTATGAATTACAACAACTTGAGTACATATACCCAGCTACACAACTAGGGTTAGCCAAGAAATGCATTTCAAAGTGAAACATGTACAAACAAATAGGATTCAAGCCCAAAATAGATCAAACAATCTCTAAGAAGAACAAGAGAGGGTACGAATCCAAGGTCCACGTGTGACCCAAAAATCATGCACCATGATCGCACATGATAACAATCAATGAGCAATGATCACATGCACAATCTCCAAGGTCAGCCCAGGTAGGAAAGGAACATGCTACCTGAATCAACCAAAACATGAAGTTCCTCGATCCAAACACAACATGATCAAAGGAAAAGGATCCTAGATAGATCCACATTAAGAGTTCAATACTGTAAACGGATAAACATATGAGCACGTGACCACGCAGAAGATCACCACGAATAGGTAACCAAAGGAATAGAGAATGAGCCATAGAGTGAATAACTCAAACAAGACTGAACCAAATGAGGTTTGATAAGGAAGATAAGAACTAAAGATATTCCTGAACAATATGTTAAGACCACAACCAAAATCTTGCAAAGATGAATGACTGTTGCATCACTCTCTCAAACTGGAAAATAGGAATAGAATGAAACTTAGTTTTTTTGGTTGATGCAAGATTACCAAGAACCCAAGATGATCCTACATCATTTCCAACTTCATCCTTGGTTCTTAATTGTCAAATTTGTATCTAATTAAGTCTTTCTATGAGTATCCAATTCTTAGTTCAAAAGAAATCATCAGAGTTTGATGTCAGTTCTAGAACCCCCATCAAAATCCAAAACACAAAGTGGAAAGATGATTTTAAATACAAAAAAGTATTGTGAGAAGTAAAAGAGTAGTGTTTGAAGTTCTAAAGTTGTTGGTAGAAGATGAAAAAAGATCAAGAACTTCTCATTCATCATATAAAGCTCGACAATTAGTTCTAAAAGTAGCCATCATTCCTAATAACTCATAAGGCATATTTCTTACGACTAAAAGGGGGAAAGTTGCTACTCAAAAGAAACTTCCATAAGTATCATCAAAACCCAACACTCAAAATCGAATTGTGTTATAATAAAAGATTCAAGTTCGAAGTAAAGAAAAGTGGATTTCAAAAAACATTAGTGGAACTTGATCATGGTAAATTTTGAATTTCCTATAAGGTATTTTAGGTTTGATAGCTAGTTCTAGAACCAATTGCATTATTTGACATAACATGAAAGGAAAATTTACTAAGACCCAATAAAAGGAATAAAAGGGGAAGTTCCAAATTAAAAAGAAGAGTCCAACGGACAAAATGGAAACCTCTTTTGAATATTTTGAAAATTGTAACCAACATCATCAATTGAGGTATTATGATGATAGGTGCAAGCATTGAATTTTTAGATAATTAGCTTTTATGGTTTCCTTTTCTAATCAAATTTCCATCATTTCTAAGTAAATTACAAAGTGACAAAGAAGAGACTAGGACATGAATTTTGTTGTGCAATAGAAGCACTAAACTAGTAAGTTCATCGGTTACTCAATTGCATACTATGTTCATTTTCTCTATGAATTGGATACCTTCTATGATAGAATAATAGTTTTTGAATTATAATTATAATTGAATATTAGTATGAAATTCAAACACTTAGGGTATGATCACCTTCACGGGTTTAGATGTGCACTCTTTGAAGTGGGGGATACAAAATTGGCATATGTCCATATTAGCTAATTTTGGGGAAGAGCAATAAAACCACATAGACATCCCACAACCCTAAAATTTCTTGAAAGCGACTTGCTTTAGGCTATGGGGTTTCCAATTGCCATACAATGTGTTGATTTGGTTATGAAGTGCATTAATAGGTATGACCCTAATATCAGAGCTATCAAGACTCGCGATGATTGGGTTCAAGTAACCCTTGCCAAAGATACTAACATGGGTTTCTTTCTCTTTCCAAACAAAGAGCAATACACACATTAGGACTTTGTGCTATCATAGTGTGAATTTAGTGAAAAGAAAAGGTATACAAAAATACAATTACCTAATATTGGTTGTCACCCCCTAGGTCAAGTCAATCAAAATTGCTAGCCACTATATAGAGAACCTCTATAAAAGGATAAATAATAGACATGGTGGTCCTATTACACAAACTAAGGGGGGACAAAGATACCCCAAATTTGGGTGAGTGGATGTTCTTCTTTATTTAGGTGATATGTGCAAGAACTAATATTTAGAGTAAGCAAGCTTGATCAATGACCGGTGTACAATAATAAATGGTGATCAAGGAGGATAATTCCAATCTCCCATTGAACACTAGGAATACAAAACCTCCTCAAGAAAAATATGATTGACAATTCCTTTACGAAAGAGATGCCAATACAATATATGTGCCCTAAGGGTTTTGGTTCCTTTTGTTGCTTGAAATGAAGGAAGAGAGATAAATATACAATATAAAATGTCTAAGAATATGAATTTTTTGTAGTTATAAATGAGATGAAGATAGAGATATAAGAGGATTGTGTGCACCTAGAAATAGAATAGGAAGTATCTAGATATAGATTTGAATTTTTGATAGTCGCGATCACGTGGAAACCTATACTTGCAAAAATGAGAACCTGAAGTTGTAACCTATCTCAAAAATCAATTAGAGATTATTTTGAAGGGTACAAAGCATTTGAAATGCCCTATACCCCTAGAACAAAATATTTGAAATTCTATGTTCCATGGGTTTTTGCCTAAAACTTGCAAGGATGCTTTGTTTGGTCTTGATCTTTATAGATTTTCTCTGATAGCTACACAGATTGTTCCTAGACAAAGAAAAATAGAGATAAAGGTTGGGAAAATGGGTTTACCTTGGTAAAAACCCTATTTATGCATCAACCTTGAAAATATAATGAAATTGCATAAAGAAAAGTTGAAATAGAAGCTAGATCTTAATCATGAATTGCCTCATGCCTTGATGATGCAATGACTCTTTGGATGTAACCACAAATGTTAATACGATAGATTAAACTCCACAAAATCCCAAAAGGAAATTATGAAAGATAAGCCTTGTGTGATGGATGTTCTAGTTTTCCACAATGGTTGATGATGAAGAAGAAGAATGCATTGAAGATATTGAGGATGCTTGGATGCAAAATTATAGAAGAGAGCTTGAATTCCAATTGCTTGATTAATTCTTGACCATGAAAGTATAATAATGGTTGTGGATGTCAAAATGAGATAGGTTGTTTATATACTCAATCCATCATTTCAAGATTAAAAAATGAGCTAGGGTGACCATAGAATCAAATTTACAACCAAAACCCTGGCATGGGGCTTTGAGCCAAATTTAGGCCCAAAAAGTGTGAGAGAAGAATGTTTGCAACATTTTGTTCCTAGGATAATTATCTCAAATTCTAATTGGGTGTCGGGATGATAAGGTAGATGCTAGATTAGGAGGCAAGGCTGATTTTGAGATCAAGAAAAGGTACAAAGGCCACAAATGGTAACATAGGGCCCATGTAGGCCAATAAATGATTAAAGAGGAGAAATAATAGAGGATCTTTATTAGAAATAAGTGTTTGAATTTTGATGTAGGTGATTTTTGTTTTAGTGACATGATTTTTTTATGTGGTGTTGTCATTGTTGGCAACATGTTGATTTGATGACTTAGATCAGATATATCGGTGGTGAATTTGTCAGATCAAAGAAAGTGTTCAATCAACCAATAAGAAGACAATAAACAAGGTATAGGCTGCAACTGGATCTATAGTTGGAGAAAGTTAAGGTGTACAATCATACAAACATTATCTACTGAGGTATATTTGACTACTTCTATGATCGCATCAGTTAGTTTGAAGAAGTCAGTAAGTTATTGAAGATTGAAGTGGCACTGGCAATAAGAATAGAGTATTGGTGGATACAATCAGTTAGATAGGTGTTTCGGTCAAATGTAAGTGATGGGCCGATATGTTGTCAAGATTAGATGTTTTGGGCCGACATTAAGGATGTCAAAAAATTTTTTGGTGTGCTCGCTCATATGTTAAGTTGGATTCTAATGCTGACTTGTAAAACATTTTAGGTTTCTTGCACCGACTTAGAACAAGTATATAAGTGGTTATTAAAATCATTGAATATGTTGTTGCGATGGTATGTAGTGCTTGACAGTGATTGTTGAAGGAAGTATAGAGGTAGTAAAGTGTTTAGAGAAGCACAATTGAGAAAATAATTAGATATGTAAGGCAGTTTAGTGCTAATTTTAGATCATACATTTGAGTGCTTATACTTAAGGCAAACTCTAACAGGTCTGTGATCTAAATACCTTAGCAAGGTCACTTCTAACAGGTTGAGAAGGATTGTTAGAATTTAATCTTTCCTTGGTAAAATATGTATTTAAAGGATAAACCAAGGTATCCTATATTGTATTTGTCCTCTAGTCCAAGTAGGAGGACATGTCATTTTTGTAATTCCTTTAATAAGGAAATTAGATATTCCTCCTTAAGAGGAATCTCACATTTGTCTCACACACAACATGAATGTGGCATTCATCTAAGCTGGGAGTTACATGCAAACATCTCCACTCATCTCTACTTAAAGAGATGTCTCTCACACACTTGCTCAATTAATCTTCTATATTCTCTCATTCTTTCTCTCATATTGTAATGAGCTTTGAGCTCCAATTCTTTCTTCTTCTTTTGGATTTGAGCTTCATTCATAATTCACAAGGGGTTTTTCTTGTTTTTCCCCTTTCAAATCCTTGTGTTCTTGCCTTGGTTCTTGGAGCATTTTTGTGAGCTTGTATTTGATCTCTTGTTGGAAAATCTATCTATCTCTCTCTCTTGTGTTTGGTAAATCTCTTCCATTGCATACTCTCTTGGATTCTTTCCTTACCTTGTTCATTTTACTTTATGATTCTAACATGGTATTAGAGCATGTTTAATCCTTATTTTTGAGTGTGCATGCAGGGATAGTTGAAGGATATTTCAGTTGTGAAGGAGAAATTTTTTGGATTCTAACCTTTATTTTTCAGATTTTTCTTCTTTATTTTCTTACATTCTAACATCTTGATCTTAGATTTGGATGGCTTGCCGCCAGATCTAAAGTTTTTTTCTCTTTTCAATTTTTTTAAAATCTAATCTCTATAGGTCTTCATAATATAGGATTCGCAAATCTCCTTTTTTTGTTGGCATTTGCAGCTTCATATCTCAGTTTTAATCTTTTCTTGGCTCTCATGTGTTTTGATCTGCATGCTTGTTTATTCCATTTGTAATCACTAATCTAATCTCTCTACAGATTTCTAAACTCAATCTGATAGTTCTTTAATCTCTGCAGGTTTTATTTCAGTTTCTAACATTTTTTCTGATATCATCACTGGTATTAATAATGTTTTCTATATATTTATGTTTTATCTAACACTCATCTTAATATCAATAGATATTGCAGTCAGTAATTACTAAAAATGTATTTTCAAGCAATATGGTGTTTCTTCTTTGTTTGTTTGTTCATCGATAAGCTTTTCATTCAGAATATTAAAGTCTCTATCTTATCGATGTCGTGTTAACTGCAAACTAGCTCAACTCTCTGTTAGCTCGCATTTTACAAGTTTTTTTTACTTTTCAAAGATTAATATATTGCAGTAAGAAATCGTAGCTCTGCAATTTATCCTTTCGAACTCCAGACTTCTTTCCGGATCTCTTACACTTTAATTTTCTTCGTTAAACATTATCTTGGTAAATTCTTTACCACTTTGTTGCTACAGTTTGTTTTCCTAGAACTCTAATCTTGCAATTTGTCTCACAAACCCCTAGCGTATTTGTAATATATCTCAACCCCTTGTATATATTTTCCTACTACCTTAATAGCAAATAGAAAATAGTAAGCATAATAGCTAATCCTCTATAAATATCGGGATAGTATATTTCTTCCCCTTTCAAAACTGCATTCTTGGCAATAAAAGTATGCAATAGTCTAAGATCAATCGAGTAGTGTAGTGTTGAATTTTGGGTTTTAAGCAGAATGTGTGGCGTCTTCTTTTGAGATTTGGATTTGTCCACCACTCATTTTTTGCCCTTAGCATATTGGTTGTGGTAAATGGTATTTGCTCTGCCTCTTCTTGAGAGCTAACTCAAGCACAAGTCTCACCTCCTCCTCACTCCTCCGTCAGCTGCCCTGCTTTGTCTTAGTTCATCATCTGAGCTATCCTCTTTGTTATTGTGAGCTCCATTCCCATTTATTGTGAGTTATCCTCCTTGTTTTTGCATGTTGTCCAACTGAAAGTCATCAAACTTAGCTTTCCAACTTTTCCTCTGGTCTTTTAGCGGCCACTGTAACCCTCTATATCCCCAATCATCTCTTTTGGGTAGTCCTCTGGGGCAGCATAATCAGTAGCATATTCTCTCTACATTATTTTTATAGAATCTATATCCTGGTGTTGTTCATAAGTTTCATAGAGAGCGGTTTCCATACAGTCAAAGGATATCAATATAATAATTTTATCATCTACAGGATCAATGTCTGTTTTGAAATTATTATACATTTGGGTTGCTATATTTTGCGTTTTTGAACCTACAAGAGTTTTTTTAGAATTTGGGGTTCTATTCTTGATATAAGTCTAGCTTATTGTAGTGTTTATTCTCTATTTGATTAGATATTTGCTATCTTCAATAGCGTAGACTGATCTCAGTCTATTTTTGAGATATTCCCTATTTCAGCATAAGAATTCTTTGCTAAGTTTAGCTTTAATTTGAATATTAGTTGACCATTTAGAAGTTTTCTTGACCTCATTTCATTTCAATATAATTTAAAATACTTTGTTTCTAATTATTTTAATTTAATTTGTTTTTATCCCTCATTCCACCATAGTTCATTTAATAGTCTTAATTTATTTTTATATGTATCATCTCAATAACATTTAAATAGTTTGAGAATGCATGTTCTTTAAAAGTTTAATTTAATTAAGGATTATCTTTTTTTCACCTTGTTTATTCATACATTTGATATTCTTATAATTTTTTATTAAGCATTAGATATACATTTGTTATACATTAAACATTTGATATTCACACTTCAATTTGATTATTCAAAATTGTTGATTATTACTTATTAATCTTTTTCTCTAATTCAAGCTTCATTTATATTAATCTCATATTGTCATCCTTATTTTCAACACGTCCACTCTAATCCCAAAAATTAAACTCAATAGATCTAACTATCATCAATGGAAGACACGTGTTTACTTTCTATTCTATTTTAAACATTTGCTTGAAGTTGCCACAAATGCGACTACTGAACTAGCCGCCTCTACTGCTCAAACTGCCAAAGATGCATGGCAAGTTAAGAATGATGAAGCACTAGGTCTAATTGGACTCTCCATCAGTACCAATCTTTATGTCTTAATTGGACATTGTACTAAAGCCCATCAAGCATGGGACATCTTGAAGCAAACCTACAACAACTCCTCTGAATCACGTAAGATTTAGCTCCAAGACAACTCGGAAGACCTAAGGTATACAAATTTTAAATCTATGGATGAATTTTTACTCAAGTTTGATGCTATTAGAACTCAGTTAAATGGTTTAAATGTTACTCTTACAAATATTAGATTGATTACTATAGTTCTTAAGAAATGTCTCCCTAAAGAGTTTCAGCAATTTATCACTAATATCCACTATTAGCTTGCTATTTCTACTTTAGCTCCTATTTTAACTTATCCTATTTTTCAAAATTTGTAGCGTCAAGAGGAGGCAAAATTATTGCAATTTGGTACTATTAAATCTTTTGAACATGCTTTTGTTTCTAAAACTCAAAATCACAATAATAAGTCTCATACTAATCATCATAATAATCATCATCATAACAATAACCATTCTAATAACAACTATAATTATCGTAACAATAACAATAATTATCATAATAATGGTTCTTCAAATAATAATTATAATCATTCAAGCAATAGGTCTAATTCTAGGGCATCATACAACAACAAAAATTACAATAATCAACAAAATCAGAAACCACATTGTACTTATTGTGGTAAAGATGGTCACCTAACTAATGATTGTTTTAAAAGGCAAAATGATAAGAAGCCAATGAATAACAATAATCAAAATAAATTTCAAGGTAATCAATCTCGTCGTGCTTTTACTGCTTGTTATAAAACTTCTCATGCATTAGAATGGATTATTGATAGTGGTGCTTCTCGTCATGTTACATCTCATAGAGAAGGTTTTGATTCTTTGCAACTTGATACTACTAATATTCCTATTCAATTAGCTGATGATAGTAGTTGCAAAGTTGGTAGAGTTGGTGATGTTAATGTTCCAAATGGAAAATTACACAATGTTCTTTATGTTCGTGAATTGAAATCTAGTCTTCTTTCAGTTGCTCAATTATGTCAAGATTACAAAGTTGAATTTCATAAGGATATGTGCTCTATTATTGATCCTAACACTGATCTTGTTGTTGCTAATGCTAAGATGGATCATGATAACTTGTTTAAATTCTACGAGTTTGCCTCTTCTAGGTACTCTTTGAAAAGTGAATATTGATTTCAATAGATGGCATGAAAGGCTTGGCCATTTGAATTCTGATTATATTTCTAGATTGCTAAAATCTAACATGGTTGAAGGATTACCTCCTCTTGTTCCATCTAAAATAACATGCACAAGGTGCATGAGTGGCAAAATGAAAAGGGATCCCTTTCCTCATAGTACTTTATGGAGGGTGTCTCATAAGTTACATCTTATTCATAGTGATCTTTTGGGTCCAATGGAGAACAACTCAATACAAGGTTCAAAGTATGCTCTTACCTTTGTGGATGATTTCACTAGAAGAATTTGGATTTATTTCTTGCATACTAAAGATCAAGTTCTTGACACATTTTCTGAATTTCATATGTTTATGGAAAGGCAATCTGGTTCTAAACTTAAAATTATTAGAATAGATAATGGTACTGAATATGTTAACAATGCATTTCATTCTTACTTAAGATCTTTTGGTATAAAACATGAGCTTACTGTTCCTTATACACCACAAAAAAATGGTGTAGCGGAAAGGAAACATAGAACTATTATAGAAATGGCTAGATGTATGTTACATGCTAAAGATTTGCATTATAAATTTTGGAGCTGAAGCAATGGCTTGTGCCACTTATCTTCTTAATAGAACTCCTACTAAAGCTTTGAAAGATATAACTCCCAAGGAAGCATGGTCCAGTACAAAACCCAATTTACAACATTTGAGAATTTTTGGATCTATTGCTTATGTTCATACACCCAAACAAAAAAGGCATAGAATAGATTCAAAATATTCTTCATTTATTTTTGTTGGGTATGATGAATTTACTAAAGGTTATAGAGTTTATGATCCTACTACTAACAAGGTTCATATTGCAAGAGATGTTGTTATTGCAGAAAATGAAGTACATGATTGTTCCAAGGCCAAAGATGATGAATTTAAAGGGGGTATTCTTGACCTCATGGAGGACCAACCTCCTATTCTAAACCCTACTCCTAATGCACCTATTTCTATTCCTACCAGTATTAAAAAAGATGATGATGATAGTAACAATGTTTCTACTCCTCATAGTGATAATTTTGCTCATAGTGATGGTAATTATGTTCATAATGATGATGATGAATTTAATCCTCATAGTGATGATGAAAATGATGAATTTACTCCTCATAGTGATATTTCCATTACTTCTAAGATAAATCTTAAATGGTTTAAAGATTTAATTAATGAAGGTGATAATTATATTTCTAGAATGGGTGATCTTAGACCTAGGAGACTTAATTATTGTAGCTATGCTTTAATGTCTTCTCTTATGCATTCTAAAGATCCTCAAACTTTTGCTCAAGATAAAAATCAACCTCATTTGAAAATTGCTATCCAAGAGGAATATGATAGTTTAATTTCTAATAATACTTGGGATTTAGTTACTTTACCTCATGGCAAAAATCTAGTTTCATGTAAATGGTTATACAAAACTAAGTTAAATGCAAATAATGATATTAGTAAGTTTAAAGTTAGACTAGTAGCAAGAGGTTTTTCTCAAGTTGAAGGAATAGATTATAATGAGACCTTTGCTCATGCTGCAAAAATGCCTACCATTAAAGTTGTTCTTGCTTTAGCTGCAAAAATGAATTGGCCTATTCACCAAATGGATGTTAAAAGTGCTTTTCTAAATGGTGATTTGCATGAAGAAATCTATATGTCTCAACCTCTCAGTTTTATTAAAGAAGGTTATGAACATCTAGTAGGCAAACTAAATAAATCTATCTATGGCTTAAAATAATCTCCTAGAGAGTGGTACTCTAAAATCTATACTTTATTTATTTCTCAAGGTTTTTCTAGAAGTAAAAATGATCCTAACTTGTATATCAAGCATAGTGAAGATAACATTATTATTATCATTCTTTATGTTGATGATTTGATTCTTACTTCTAGTTCTAATAGTTTAATGTCTGATATTAAGTTTCAACTTAATCAAAAAATTCAAATGACTAATTTAGGACTTTTACATTATTTCTTAGGAATGCAAATTTGGCAAACCCCAAGGGTATTTTTATCTCTCAGAGTAAATATGCTAAAATCTTCTAGATAGATTTCATATGAATGATGCTAATCATGTTTCAATTGCATGTGAATTAGGAACTAAGTTAATGATAGATATGCAATCTCCATTCATATATCCTACTCCTTATAGAGAACTTGTAGGTAGTTTAAATTATCTCACTCTCACTGGACCTGATATATCTTTTAGTGTTGGTTTAGTTTCAAGATTCATGTCCAAACCTCAACAAACTCACTTCAAAATTGCTAAAAGAATATTACGATACATTAAAGGTACTATTAACTTAGGATTATTTTATGATGCAAATTCAATTTTTTCTTTAAAAGGTTTTACTGATTCAGATTTAGGTGGAGACCCTAATGATGGGAAATCTACTTTTGGGTATTGTTTTTCTCTTGGTTCAGGTGCTATATCTTGGAAAAGTAAAAAAGATCAATCTATTTCTCTATGTTCTACCGAAGTTGAATATAAAATTTGTACTCATGCCTCTAAAGAAGCTTTATTGATTAGAAGAATCCTTGAAGATTTGGGTCTACCTCAACAAGAACCTACACCATTGTATTGTGACAATCAAAGTGCAATAGCCTTGGCAAAGAATCTATTTTACCATGAAAATTCAAAGCACATTTCACTCCACCACCACTTCATTAGAGAGCACATTGTAGAAAAGAAAGTTTCCCTCATCTATTGCAAAGGTGAAGATCAAGTTGCAGATATTTTGACAAAACCTCTTTCTAGAGAGAAATTTGAATTTCATTGTAACAATTTGGGTTTGACACCCCTTGATGTAATTACCCCAAGTAAAGATTAAAGGGGGTGTTATAATTTTATCTTTCCTTGGTAAAATATGTATTTAAAGGATAAACCAAGGTATCATATATTGTATTTTTCCTCTAGTCCAAGTAGGAGGACATGTCATTTTAGTAATTCCTTTAATAAGAAAATTAGATATTCCTCCTTAAGAGGAATCTAATATTTGTCTCACACACAACATGAATGTGGCATTCATCTAAGATGGGAGTTACATGAAAACGCCTCCACTCATCTCTACTTAAAGAGATGCCTCTCACACACTTGCTTAATTAATCTTCTCTATTCTCTCATTCTTTATCTCATATTGTAATGAGATTTGAACTCCAAATCTTCCTTCTTCTTTTGGCTTTGAGCCTCATTCATAATTCGCAAGGGGTTTTTCTTATTTTTCCCCTTTCAAATCCTTGTGTTCTTGCATTGGTTCTTGGAGCATTTTTGTGAGCTCGTATTTGATCTCTTGAAGGAAAATCTATCAATCTCTCTCTCTTGTGTTTGGTAAATCTCTTCCATTGCATACTCTCTTGGATTCTTTCCTTACCTTGTTCATTTTACTTTATGATTCTAACAAGGATCTTTAATAGGATCTGAAGCATAAATCCTCTAACTAGGTAGCTCTTTAACTAGAGTTTTAAAATCCCTTGATCAGGTAGTCTTTAAAAATAATGTTGTAGCTTCTAACAAGGCTAAGTACTCTTAACCGGGTATAACCTTAGAAATTTTTTGTAATTTCTCTTAACAAGGAAAATTTCAATGGTGCACTAGTGAAATTTGTGGCCATCATCCCCACATGTGGTTTTCTCCCTCTGAAAAGGGTTTCCACGGGAAAAATTTTGTGTCTTCTATTCATTATATGTGAATGGTTTACTTGTTATGCTTCATTTTATCTTTTGCATGTTGGTTATTTTGGAAGATTATTGTTAAAAGTATCGGATTTTTGGATACACTGATTCACCCCCCCTCTCAGTACCTTATAATACTAACAATTTCTATCAAAGCATTGGTTCCCTTAAGAGGCCTAACAACTCAGGAAGGATCCTTTAGACAAATATGGAAGGTTTGAGATACAAGAGGCAACTTGATGAAGATGAAAGGGTTATCAAAGAACTGAAAGATCAATTGAAGAAATCTTTGGCCAAATGACAAGATCTTGTTGAACAACTGAATAAGAGTCAAGACTAAATTGATCAATTGTTTGAATAGAATGGATCTAGGGAATCTGAAGTAGCCCTAGAAGCTATGGCTATGGAGAATGAAAAATTACACAAAGATAAGAAAAATTGAGAGAGAGAGAGAGAGAGAGAGAGAGAGAGAGAGAGAGCCCAATCAATCAGAATATGTGAAGAATTGGAAGCAAGGAGATCTGAAGATACTGCAAGGAAAATTGTAGAAGATTCCCTAAAAGCCAAGGATGAAGCACTAAAATTTGTAGAGGATGAACTCTTCAAGTCAAGACAAGAAGTTAGCACATTGCAAGAACATATGCACCATACAAATGAAGATAATGGAAAAGTCCTAATGGGGAATGAGAATTTGAGAAATGAGAATGAAAAATTAAAAGGAGAACTGAAGAATGCAAATGATCTATTGAAGAAGTTCAATGAAAGTACTGTAAAACTTGATAAGAAACTCAAAATTAAAAGAAGGAACAAAGAGACCACAAGTCTAGGATATACCATTTTTACTACTTTTGAAGTTGGTGAATCATCTAGAACAAAGGACATCAAGCAAGAAGGAAAGTCTCCACCCAAGGTAACACAAAGCAGTTTTGGTAAGAAAGCCTAAAAGCCTGTATGTTTCAATTGTCATAAGGTAGGTCATACTGTAAATGTGTGTAGAAGTAGATCTACAAATAGAGCTAGAAATTTTGATGGATATTGCTATAACTGCAATCAGTATGGTCATACTGCTCATAATTGTAGATCTAGATCTATTAGTATATCGCATAGCTTTGATGGTTATTGTTACAACTGCAACAAATATGGTCACAAATTTAATGAGTATAGGTCAAGAGTGAGAAATCAAAGGTTACTGGTGAACCGAGAAAGACCTTACCAAAGGGAGAGGCAATTAGATGTTACATTCTCAATCTGTGGTAATTATGGGCACATGGTTGTGAATTGCAGAATGAGGACTAGAAGAGGTAATGCTGGACCATGGATATCAACTGGTATTCTCTCTCAAATAAACAAATGAACAAATTTTTGAACAAACCCACCATGTTCACTTTTTAAAAATAGAAAAACTTGATAAGATTCAATTTAACTTTGAACCCAGTAAACAAATAGAAATGCAAACTTAAATGCATATTTCTGTAACCAAAATGAAGTGATCTGCAAATAGAAAACCCACAACATAAACCCTTTTGAAAGCAAAAAAAATGAATGAAATTTATGTATTATGAAGATAGAAGAAACCCATAACACATATATCATAAACCCTACTGATTTTTTAAAAAAAATTGCACTTTCAAAAAATAGAAAGCATCACATTCAAACCATAAGGATTTTTAGCAAACATACACAAACCTAGACTTACATTCATGTTTCTATAATTGAAATGATGTAATAGAAATTGAAAACTCACACCATAAACCCTAGCCAGAACAAAAACATTTTACATAAACCCAATAAACTGAAAAGCAATAACGAACACAATTCAAAAATCATTTAATATATTCATCAAAACATTGAATGAAATTTATTTTATATGAACACAGAACAAACCCTCAACACATAACAAACCCACACCATAAATCCCAGCTAGCATAAACTATAGACATAACAAAAATATTTTAGATAAACCTAGTAAATTGAAAACCAAGAACAAACACACCATTTCCACTGTAAAAAACTAGAAAACATTACATTTGAACATAAAGGAGTTTTAGTAAACAAACACAAACGTAGACTTAAATGCATGCTTCTATAACCTCGAAACGATGTAAAAACACAAAACATTACCTTCAAACCAAAAGGATTTTTAAACTAAATTTAAACAATTCAAAGTTATCATGATCTACAACTTCGCCGACAACTGACAACCAACACAAACCCAACCTTCTAATTCTTCATTCCAAATACAGATAAAAGCCACCACAGACAAGGGAAACAACTCTTTGAAAATATCACAAATGAAAACCAACAACACAAAAATCAATTAATCTACAAAAGCCCACCATTTGCACATTTAAAAAATATAATACGTTACATTTGAAGTGGGAGGATTTTTAAACCAAATTTAAACAATTCATAGTTACCTTTGCTTAGACAACTTCTTTGACGATCGACAACCAACACAAACCCAACCTTTTGATTCTTCCTTCTAAATGCACATAAAAGCCGCCACAAACAACGAAAACAACTATTTGCAAATACCACAGATAAAAATTGACATCCCAAAAATTGTTTGCCATAACAACCCCAGATGAAGTACGCAACATTGAAATTCATTCGATGTAGAATTGCAATCAACTGGTCACTTGTAGTACCAAAAGGCAACAAACCCTTCACCACCCCAACACATTAGAACACGTCACTGCCAAGAAGAAAACACAATGACAAACACCTTTTCCAAATAGCTGACAATTTTTGTCAGCAGCCACCAAGAAAACATGCAACTGATCACATTTTTTAGATGGTTGACAATTTCCCGGTGAGCAATTCGCATACTAACCCCTGTCGACAAATTATATTATATATATTTTACTTAAATTTAATATGATTATGTAAGAAATAAATGTCGATTGTCTATGAATATTCATTTCTAAAAAATATCCATTTTACAAATGAATATTCGTTTAAAATAGATATTTGTTTTGTTTTTTGTTCTTATTATGAGAGTATACACTTTTGCTTGACCCAAGTAAAAAGCCAAATGAATCTTTACATTTTGAATGAAGTTAAAAATATTTTTTTTTCATTTTATCACCACTTTTTGAACTCCTATGATCTTGTACTCACCTTATGAAATTTATTATAGTAGAAAAATATAAATTACTCTTGAAAATTATATGGATATGATGTATTAAAACCTACAACATAAAACATGACAAACCCCCAAAAAAGCAAATATCAGGAAAAAAACAAAAACCTAGAGACACCAAGAAAACCACACGAAGAAAACAATTTTATGTAAAAAGAACTTTCATCTCTCCTAGCACCAACTTTCCTATATCCAACAACATAACTATGACTAAAATTTTCATCACTCTTCATTTAAAACAAGTGCTGCAGTGCAGCGTAGTTCCTGCCAAGTGCTGGCAGGACGGTTTTGGAAGATAAGAGAGGACACAAGCAATTGCCCCAAGTTAATGATTTTCAGAAGACGGGAGAGGAAGAAACAAGCCATTGCCCCAAACTACTGAATAACAAGATGGGAACAGACACAACATTCAATCTGTAGCAATGCCTACTACAAGTTTACTAGGGCTGATATTAAACATTTGGATATAGCATTGGGGCATGTTCCGCAGAGATTTACATACGCGGAGCTCACTTCAAGCACCAGTAATTTCAGCGAGGAGAAAAGAATTGCACAAGGATTTGGGGATGCGTACAAAGGCATTTTAGTGCAATCAGATGAAATAGTTGCAGTGAACTGAATATCTGCTGGATCAAAGCAGAGGGGAAAGGAGTATTTTGCTGAAATAAGCACAATCACTCACGTCAATTTGCAATTTGGTTAAGCTTTTGGGTTGGTGCCATGAGAGGCTAGTTGTTGTTGGTCTATGAAGACAGACCTAATGGGAGTCGCGAAATCTCCTTTTTGGCAAAAGGATAGGTGAATTAGAGTGGAGCCAGAGATATAGAATGGCCATAAACATAGCCAGTTGACTGCTTTATCTGCTCGAGTTATGGGATGAATGTGTAATGCATAGAGATATTAAATCCAGTAATGTTTTGCTCGATTCTGAATTCACTGCAAAGTTGAGGGACTTTGGATTGGCACGCTTGGTGAATCATGATGAATGGCTTCAAACCAGCAAGATTGCAAGGACTTTGGGGTACCTGGCATCCTAACGTGCAGTCACAGGAAAATGTAGGACTGAAAATTACAGATTTTCCTCGAAACATAAAGGATTGAATCTTTAAACTTCCATAACATGTGCATTTGAAGGATAACATTAATTGCCCTTTCCAGTAATCAATTGAAGGACTCAAATGTACATCCACGAGCAAAAATGGAATCACTACCATGACCAAAACTCATGGTATGTTTTGGATAAGGGCATTGGAGGCTCTTTGGGCCAGCAAAGTCTGACTATGTTTCTACTCCAATTAAGAAGAGTGAAAGTTTGGCAAGCCCGATCTGAGGCAACTATCTTCACTGGTTTGAGGAGTCGTTGCCATGGATTCTGGAAAAGAACCAGATATCTTTCTTCAAAAATACGAAAATTCCCAAGTGAGCAGTGGGATAGAAGAGCTGCCTAAAAAGACACTTCCCATATCACAAAATGTGTCGTGCCTTGGGCGAAATTATGCTTAGATCCAAGGTAAATAGTAAACGAGCTTGGTATTGAGATGATAAAGTTACTATTTTACATTTTATTAGAACTTGAGGAAACAGGAACAACATATTTAACAAAAGGCTCGAAACAAACCTGGTAATAAATATCAGAACCCTAAATCAGTAAAAATACATAAAGTATAATGATGGAGTCTAAATCCTTACAATACATTGCAAAACCCTAAATCAGTAAGAATATAAACAATCTTTTTGTAAACATAGAAGCCCAAAAACCTGGCGATTCATTTCAAAACCCTAAATCAGTAAGGACAAAGGCATCACAATTTCTTTAAACCATATGGAGCAGAAATGTGACAATACATTTCCATAAATTGCAAAAACCTGACATTCAAATTTCATAAATTGTGTGTATAGTCTTTGCTAACATCCGCAAACCACTGGAGCTTGCATTAGCATAGATTCAACATCAATTTCTCTAATTTACCCAAAAAAATTGGAAATACGATCTGTATTACTATCAAATCCATTCACTTGCCTCTAATGCATTTCAAACATTATAACACCCTAAACCAGTAAGAACACTAATATCATAAATTTCTTTAACCAGACGGAGCCGAAAACCTCAAAATACATTTTCATAAATTCTGTGTATAATATTTGTTGCCACCTGTAAACAACCTACTACATGTTTCCTCCATGCAATGGTCTTCTGCTTCTTGGTAGAGGAGCTGGCGCTCTGCAACACTCTTGCCTGCTATCTGACGGAGACATAATTTCTCGTGCGGTCTCTTGCGTCGATATCTGTGAATATGTCTGTAAGTCATCTGCAACACCAATCACAAATAGACAAAATACCTCGCACAAAAATACAGGGTAAAAAGCGAGCAAGTTGTTCATAGTACATAGACAAATATAAATGTATGTAACAAGTCTTTGCAATTTGATTGGCTCAATAAAGGGAGATTAATCACCCTTTAAAATTGCTACCTCCGCAATAGTTATCTGCCATGGCAAGAACTAATAAGCATCTTTAATGTTTCTAAACATACTGTGAAGGGACCAGCAAATATGGAGAGGAGATAAGACACCCATGCTCGTATAGCACTCTTTGTGGTTGGTTTCCCATTATATTTCAGGAAAGTGGACATTCACACTTGATTTTCTTTATTTACCATGTACTTTAATGGCAAACGTTTATGATAGATAGTGTTGAATTCAAAATCTTTATATTCACAATCATTAAAAACTTAATTTCTTCCAGGAAGAATCAATTTTAAAAAGGTAATTTTCTTGATATAATGGTTTTGGTGTGGTTTTATATAAACTTTGAACACTGGTGAACAAGTCTTTGCATGAAGGACAAATGGTTGAGAAAAAAATTTAAGGAAAGTTTTTGAATAAAATAGAAAATAATACTGAAATACATCAGCAAATCAGTTTCTTTTGAATAAAATAGAAATTAATACAGAAATACATCAGCAATTCAGTTGCTTCAGTGGATGTAAGATTTTCCTTTCCCAACATGTAACATACTTGAAGAACTCTGAATGAGTAGACAGAAGCTGCTTGCTTTTTAAGCTATTTCCTTGTTTAACTTAACAAGCCTCTGTATAAAAGAGGACACCCACGCCTTCTTTTTTTCCATTCCTTCTCATTAATCACCTGCTTTTCTCATTAGTAAGTAAATCAACATGAAGTTGTATCATTCCATTACACTATCCTTGCTTATCTTTCTTCTAGTTAGCAAATTTGCAAGCTCTACTGTTCTTGCAAATTCATCCACATCCAATAATGGTCTCCCTGCCATGTTCATCTTTGGAGATTCTCTTCTAGATAATGGCAACAATAATCATATTATAAGCCTGATTAAGGCCAACTTCTTGCCTTATGGTATTGACTTCAACTCCACTCCCACAGGGCGTTTCTCCAATGGCAGAAATATTGGTGACATTGTTGGTAATGCTCAATTGTATCTCTGTTCATTTTTTTTATTAGGGTCTATGTTTTCTTTATTTTCATATTTTGTAAAGTTTTTATGGAAGCGGCTAAGCTCCATCCAAAATATACTACTGATCAAAATTGAAAAATCCGAAAACACAATAGATTTTTGCGAAGTTTTCAGTATCTGTTCTTCATGATCTGCATATTTTGAATATTTTATTAGGGTCTATATTTTCTTGATTTTCACATTTTTGTATTTCTTGATTTCGTTTACATTAGATCGAATGAATATTAATTTTTGAATCAACGTTTCAAATTATCCTACATATATTTTCTTTGAAATTGGATTCCCAAAATGAATGTTTTAACTTTGTGTTTTGTTGACAGCTGAAGAAATGGGGCTGACACAACTTCCACCACCCTACCTTGCACCCAATTCTACTGGCAATGCCATTCTGCAAGGAGTTAACTATGCTTCTGCTTTATCTGGTATTTTAGAGGAAACGGGCAACTTCTTATATGGCTTCCTTGCCAATAATATCACTAATGCCTTGCTGAGCAATATTCTATTGACCAACATATCCATGGTATGTATCCCACATCATGAAACTCACAGCAATGCTTCACAAAGCTTGAAATATTACAGCAACTCTAGATATTATAAATATCACAGGAATTCAAGAATGATTCATAGTTAGTAAGATAGTACAAATATGACAGGATTTTAAGAATGATTTATAGGTGGAATGGTTAGTTAGAGTTTGGCATACCACCACAGTCTTGTTTGTCTATCTATTCGTGTATTTCAGACAATTTATATAATCAAATTAAAGTTTAGAATGTGTTATTTAAGTCAAATTCAATTGTAGATCATATCGTTCATTAAATAAATAAATAAATATGTTAGAAACTAAAAAATTTAATCAGGAGGTTTGATTTATTTAAGTAACTTATCTAAAATTACACTAATTTTTCTATCAAGACCTATCTATTACTGTGATTTTATATAATTTGCATTAACAAATCAAAACTGAGAATGTGTTGTTTAAGCTAAACTCAATTGTACGAATCATATCAACACAAAGCGCCCATAAACTCTTTTAAGATTTTATAGTATCAACATAACAATTAGACTTTCTTGGTTGTGGATGCAGATAGGAAGGGTGACCCTGCAACAACAAATCCTCTTCTTTGGTGAGACTAAATCTCAATTGATCAACATGTTGGGAGAGAACAAAACCAATGACTTGATTTCCAAGTCCTTATTCATTATATCTGCTGGTTCCAATGACTACCTCAACAACTATTTTTTCCCACTTAGCTTTGATCATTTCTATTATCAATCCAAGGCAAAGAGTTTCAGGGATCGTTTGGTCCAAACCTTGAGCCATCATATAACGGTAAATTTTGCCTATTTTAAAATTTTGGGAGGTGATCTTATATCCATTAATTCTTTTTGGAATATATGAATTTTTATTAAAAACAATAGAATCTGATACACTTAGTCATAAAAATAAACTTTACTTACTTAATTAATGTTATAAAATGGACTCAAACAAATAGAAATGTGTTTTTTTGCTAGAAACTTTATGAGATGGGGGCAAGAAAGATAGCTGTGGCTGGGATTGGACCCCTTGGATGCACTCCATTCCTACGTTCAATACTTGTAGAGTCTGGTAATGGATGTGCATTGGGTCCCAACCTCCTTGTGAAGGATTTCAATGATAGAACAAGGGAGATGATCACCCAACTCAACCAGAATTTGTCTGATTTGTTCATAATCCATGCTGATACCTTCACTATCCTATATGACATTGTTGCCCATCCTCATAAATATGGTAAGTTAACTTAACATTTCATACATTTATCTAAAAAAAATCATGAAATATTAAATACATTATATTGTATGTGATGAATTGATTGGTTGTGGTTATGAAGGTTTTACAAATTCTGAAGATGCATGCTGTGGTCTTGGAGGACGTTTTGGTGGCATTCTATCTTGCCTTCCTTTGATGGAGTATTGTGAAGATAGAAGGAAAAGTGTGTTTTGGGATGCTTTTCATCCAACAGAAGCTGCCAATACTGTTATTGCTAACGAAATATTGAGTGGTGATCTTCAGCGAGTTTACCCCATGAATATTGTTCAGTTGGCTAGCCTATAGCTCTTCAAGATTTCTATCAATTCATGTCAACTTTTAATGTTCTTTACAATGTAATGTAATTATCTATATACAAAATGTTTTCCTATGAGATGTGATGTTTTTCATCTCTTCCAGCGTTATTTGGTCTTAACTTTCTTTGGTAACTTCAAATAAAAAAATTGTGATCAGAAATTCCAACTTAAATCAACACAAACTAAAATAAACAACAACCGTACTTCAAATCTACTTAATTTTAGCTTAAAAAAACAATCTAAAAGCTTCTTGTAAAGCAAATAATTAATAATAATATTCCTTAAATTCTCATATCTTTTTCCCTTGGATTAAGATCTGAAATCAATGTTTAACATTTACATCTAAAAAGTTTAATGTTAATATTATTATAGTGAGAATAATGCATAGTTTATAACCAGCTAAATATAAAGCTTAATCTTAATATTATTAGTAGTCTCAAGCTAAATATGAATATTAATATCATTGAAGGTCTTATCGTTAGTGTCCTAATATCATAATTTAAACTAATCAATAGGCTTCCTTGGAGTTGTCTTTCCATATTTTGTCATTACGCGTATGAGAGGCTTTTCTAGTAGGATACAGATGGATTTGATGATTTGAATTATCTATCCTAATAATTCAAAGTTTCTAAACAACAATTCCAAACTCATTTCTTTGATTAGAAAATAACAAAATTTGTTGTATGTTGTTGCAGAAAAGACTTCTAGTTCTATGCAATATGGTTGTTGGAGTAGAGTAGGATGATTCAATTGTGCATATATATCACATAAACATAAATATCTTTTCCAAAAACTTGAATCTTCAAGAGGATAAGTTTTTTTTCTCATGGGCAAGGGTTTTTCCATGTCACGCCTTTCTTTCATCATGGGTCATGGCCCCCTTTGTGCGGGAAGTTGGTTTTTAGAATTCAGAAGAAGAAAATCAAGTTTTGGTCTCAAATTCTTAAGAGAGGTTGGTAGGGTTTCTAAGGAGGACATTGTGAATTGATCATTGACTCTCTCTATGGAAGACACAAATTTGAAGATGGTTGCTTTGAGGCTTGGATGGTTTGGTTAATAGAAATTACTTTCTATGATATATGTAATGGTGTCTAGATCGATAAGTTGTTGCAAAAGAATGAACTATATAATTGTGTTCATACATGTATATTCTACAAGGATTTTGATATTTTGACCTTCATTTGAAGCATCCTTCCTTCAATTCTTTCTCATTATGAATTTATAGGATGGTCCCCAGCCAAATTCTCTTACAAAAATTATTCCCTACATACTTTTCTTTACGAATAGATTAAGGTTTCAAATATTTTCCTAAAGATGTATCATTAATAACTATCATCAATCAGTTAATGACTTGGTTATACAATGCTTAAATTAAGTAGGGCGTTCAAGGTAAATCCTCTCATAATAGAGTGGTTCATTAATTGTTAAGTTAGGATGTTTGTATATAAGCATATTGGTATATAAATATACCTTGTTAGAAATACGAGGTTATGAGTCATATAACATGTTATAGAATACTTAATTGGTTAAATAAAATAGTTTTAGATAAAAATACAATTGTTAATTCCCCATCAAATTCAATTTGCAAATGCACAAAAAATTCTAATTAATAACATAAACAATTTCCTAGTGAATGTGAATTTGAAAAATACCATCATAACTAAAACACATAAAGTTAGTAACTTTAACTATGTAATTCAAACAAGACAACAAAAGAAGGAATTTAGACAACTTTTGAACTAATAACCAAATATATCAAAGTGAATGTTTACAAAATTAAGTAATGCTAGCTTTTATAACTAAAATAGTCGAAAACAATTCTTAGATAACCTTATTAGATTTGCATAGTTCATGAATGATATGAAATGTTTCTAAATTCAACAATATGTAAATTTTTGCATCAAATGAAAGTGAACGATTGCCAAAATTTACATTAAATCTAAAAACATTTCATATAAATCTCAAGATAATTAATTCAATTATTCAAACAATACAAACTCCCAATTTACTCAAACTGAAATAACATCATTATCTTGCAAGAGGCACATCCTTCAGGTATAAAGCACAATCAAATAACTGTGTACTTATAAACCTAGAAACTTTCGTTGCCATTTTACACTAGACCTAAATCCCACCTCCAAATTTGCATCTTTATTTTAATTTTTTTTTAAATAAAAATTATCTCCTCTAATTTGTTTTCAAATACAAAGTATTAGATAAATAAATTATTTTCAATAATATTGTCCACCAATTAAATTTAAACTATAAAACTCAACCGAACATCGTATGTGGTTCTATGGTGTAGTGGTTAGCACTCTGGACTTTGAATCCAGCGACCTGGGTTCGAATCCCGGTAGGACCTTTTATTTCTTTTCTAGTTCTGAGCGTCACGCAGAAGCAAAAATAAATCCGGCATTCCAATCGTCTCTCTGGTTGTGTATGAAATTTGCCCCAGCTTTGCTGTGACTGATTTGCTAAAAAAAAACTAAAAAAATAATAATGAGTTTTGTCCTTAAAGCACACCTTTCATTTTTATATTGGTTTCTTTTTCATTTAAAATATAAATTTATATATAGTTAAGGTTTATTTTTTACGCTAGTAAACAAGAATATGTTCTATATTGAATGCTTTATAAGGCATAACATTTGGGGAATGTTTTGCAAACAAGATTACAAGCTAAGTGGGCTTAACCTTCGAGGTACTTAGATACGTGTCCTTTGAGGAAAACTTGATGCTTCACCTATGTAAGCATCACCTAAATGCAATGAGTGTTTTAGTGTTACATCCATTCTCACGAGAGATGGGTTCTTGTGAACCACTACCCATGAAACATGGGCCAATGAGTTTAACTCAAAAACTATACACAGTTGAATATCTTCTACTTATCAAGAATATTCTATATAAAGTTCTCACATAAACAATTGAGAGAGTAGGCATAATAGAGTAGAACAGATTATATTTATCATATAATAAAACTAGTCAATATCACAAAATAAATTTTGGAACAACTATTGTGGAAAAGATATAGACAACTATGATTATGAAAGGAAGCTAAATAGAAAATAACACTTCCATAATAATCTTAGGAGGAGAGACATGCAATAGAAGCAATAAATCTACAATTTTGAAAAGCTAAAACAAACATGCAATATCATTAATCATGTAGAATAGTGGTAAACATAATGATTAACCTTGTGAAAATGGGAAAAAACTCAACAAAAGAAACCTCAATGTATTATTTAATTACAAACAATAAAAATATAGACATCTAAAAATTAACTTTATTAATTAAATTAAATTTTATTAATTTAATTAATAATTCCTATAATCAATTAACTATATTCATCTAACTATTTAATTTAATCAATAAAATAGTTTCATTTCTCTTTTTGTATTTAAATGTAATTTAAATACTATCCTAATGTATTAAATCAATTTAATGTATTTGCCTCACAAAACCTTCCTTTAATATATTTATTAAATCCCCTCATATTCCTAATTCTTCTAAACTATGATTAACCCAACCTAGAAACCTACCCTATCTCCTACCATCCCACTTGCCAAACCTACTCTCCCAACTAATTATCCACTAATCCCACTTAAAAAATGGATTCCTAACCCATTAGTGCTAATGAGAGCAATCCATTTGTCATAACTCAATCTAGTAACTCCTGATATTTAGGAATTTTTGGCGACTTTATATTGATTTGTGTTGACTTGGTCGAATGTTTATCGACCCTTAGTCGTATAGAATAATTGATGTTAACATGGTTATTATCATTTTTCCTTTAATTATCTTGTGATTTAATTGATGCGATGGATATTGATGTTATGAAATGCATTATGAAATATTGTTTATCTATGATTATTGATCAAATTGAAAATGTTATAGACTTTATGTAAGTGAGATATGCATTTCTATTCGATTATAGATTTATTTGGGACTAACGTACTGATGATCGTTTGAGTGTAAGCATGAATGGCAGGGGATGAGATTGAGGTAGAGGAATCTATCTCCTTGGCAGGGGTGAGATCAGAAAGATTTGGTTGTTTTGCACACACCACGTAGGATATTTAAGTGTGATTGATATATATATATATATATATATATATATATATATATATATATATATATATATATATATATATATATATATATATCTGGTTACAAGTGTTTGGTACTATATTTTTATGGCCTTTTGTGATAGTTTTTTAACATGTTAATTTTTTTCTAAAGTAAATATTTTCAAGATTATGTGGATAAGATTGAGCAAAAGAGGAATCCCGAGTAAATAGTTTATCTTGTGGAGTTAACTGAAACGGTACCTATAAAAACTATAGTAAACTCTCCTTGCATGCAAAAGTTAAGGGAAAAACTTTCAACGTGAGATAAAACTCATTGAAAAGGATATTTAAATGGAGGAAATTGATACACGCGGAACCAAGGAAATCATGAAAACAAATTGTTAACCCCGCTGCATGCTTAAAAGAGCCGCCACATTTTGAATGTTGACTAGGACTGGTCTAGGGAATGCGATTTCATTTTCTCTATGCTTGGCTGACTTGGAGGGGTCAGAAAGGGGGAATTGAAAGCAAGTCTGATTGTTATTAATGTACTTCGACCCCTAACAAAGGCTTGATTACTGCATTTTGAAGGAGACTGAGGGAAAAATCAATATACATACGTTAGGTGAGGAATTTGTAAGGGGAACGCATAAAATGAAAGGAGAACACACAAGTGTGACAGAACAAAAAAATTAAGAGAATGAAAGGAATTGGGAAAAATACCAAGCAAAATAATCTATATAAGGAGGGACCAAAATAAATAGGGAACAGGGGGGTTGAACAAAGATTTTGGAAGAAAAGAATTCACACAAGTTGGGAGGAGGAATTTTGTCTGCCAGGAGGAAGAGACAAGGCTAATTCATAATAAATCTTCAAGCTACCAGGTTCCAAATTTTCTTTTATTTATAGTACAAATTATTTATATTTAAGATGATTATTGTGTTTCAATTCTCTGTTTGTGTAACGTATGTAAGGATTGTTTTTTTTTTGTTATTCTACAAACATTATTATAGTTCAACATTAGCAACAAATTAAAGTTGATGAACTACAACTGATTTGAATACATTGAAGATTTGTGATTTGAGATCACTGAGTTGATGATTAGATATGTAAGATGATTAAATCAGTAATATGTTGTCATTGATGTAAACTAGTCTTGGCAGTACTTATCTTGTAAATTACTATACCTAAACATCTGTAGAAAGGAAGAAAAGAGATGGAAGAACTGATATATCTACATGGAGAAAGATGGACATGTTAGATGAGGATAAGGAATACATTGGGTAACTTATGAATGAGTCTATGACCATATTTTATTGACTTGATTATGTCGCATTCATCTATGATGAAGAAAAAGAGAAAAATGCACAAAGCAGTGTGGTCGGTTAAAGAAGCATTTTAGTACACACTGACGGGATGTAGTGTATACCGACAATAGTATTAACCGATCTTGTGTTCATCGACGCATTTCTTTGTTAACCGAGTAGAAGAAAAGAACTAAATGATTAGTTTAGCCAAAAAGGATTGATGAGCTGTAAAGTACCTCGAAATTAGAGTAATGGATAATGTTTGTTATGAAGATCGAACGATTAGCATAATTCAAGAAGAATCTAAAGGACGAAACTAAAATGTGTTATTGACACATCAGCCGAGGAAGGTTAAAGCGGTAAAATCAACAAAGGAGATTAAGCGGCAAAATCTGATGGATGGAATTAAAACGGTTTACATGTCTATTTAAGAGACCAAAGTTTCACAATGAAAAAAATGTCGGAAGAAGGAAACTGTAGAGATTTTGCGTGAATAAGTTTCATGCAAGTCTAATCAAACTGGTTAAGGAGAACCGAGCTGCAGAGATAACTGAGCATCAGGAAGCTATAACCGAGCAACAGTAAGTTAATAGAAATTGATTGAAATAGAATAGATACATTGATTAGAGGATTTTAATGAGCTTAAGAATGGATTTGATAATTTGCAATTGAAGTTGTGTTGTATTCAGATCAAATTGTTGTTACAGTTTAACCATTGTAATCAGACAAATCTCTTAACAGAGTGGACTTGGAAAGTCTTGTAATGTCATTCATAGAGTGTACATTTATTATCCTGTCAACCCCATAGTGAATGTTGGTTGGATGATAATGATTGGTCTTAAATCCTCTAACAAGGTCACACCTAACAGTGTGTTTGTAACCTTTAATAGGGTTGGGTCTTCATCGACCTCACTTCAGAAGAGTGAATATTTTGGGTTGTCGGTCCCAGGTGGTTTTTCCCTTAACAGGGTTTCCACATTAAATCTCTTGTGTTATGTGTTGATTGTGATGATTGTTTGTTGTCATACTTTACATATTGCATATCTGATTTGATCAGTAATCATTAGATATTTTAACTGGCAATCGGTAAATACACAAACAAAGTATTACCTTATGTTATCAAACTGCAAAAGTTTCAGTAATTTGTTTTCGGTTATACATTTCAGAATTGGGACTATGGATAACTGATTCACCCCCCTCTCAGTTATTCTAACAATTGGTATCAGAGCATTGGTTTCTTAGAATAGATTTTTAAGGACTTCAGCACAAAGATCTCAAAATTTATAAGAGGGAAGTGCCAAAGCTTAACAAAGATAACTTTACAATATGGCAGAGTCAAATGAAGCTGCATATATCCAGAATTGGGAATTCTGCCCTAGATCTAATGGAGAATGGCTACCTTGCACTGCCTACTGGTCCCTTGACTCTTGATCAACTGAGAGGCAAGCATGAACATAATGTTACTATGATGGATATTGATGCTGCCTGTTCAAATGCTAAATTTGAAGATATCAAGACCTGTACTACTACTAAATAGATGTGGGATAAACTTGCTCAAGTTTATAGTGGTGATGTGAATGTCAAAAGAGCCAGAGTTGAAAGCTTGAGGGGAAGATTTGATGACATGAAGATGAAGGAAGGTGAGAACATTGTGCAGTATACAAACATAATAAAAGAAGTAGTTCACGCTATAAGAGGATCTAATGGTGTAATTGATGAAGAGATAGTGGTAAGCAAAGTTTTAAGAACCTTATTGTCAGTCTATGCAATAATAATATCTGCAATACATGAGACAAGGTCTACAACTGGTAATACACTTACTCTTGATAATATGATCGGTAAGCTTACAACCTTTGAACTGAATAATTTTGATAATAGTGTTGTACCATCTATTGAGTCTGCTTTCATGTCTTCTCTAAAGATTGGTAAGTCTAGTAGTGGAAATAAGAATGATGATAGTGATAGCAATACTGATGATGAGCTTGATGAACTTGAAGCTCTTATGGCCAGGAGGTTACCTAAAGGTAAATGAAGATATGGAGGTAAATTACCTTTAGCATGTTTTAACTGTAAAGAGGTTGGTCATATTGCTACTAGATGTCCACACAAGAAAGATGATGACAGGAATAAAGACCGATCTAGTGAAGGAAGCTATGGGAAAAGAGGCAACAGAGGTTACCGACACTACAACAGAGACAAGCGAGACAAAAGTGATAAAGACAAGAAGGTGTGCTACATTGTTGGGGAAGAAGATATCACCGATACCGACACTGATGATGATGTGGAGGTAGTATTTGTGGCAATGAAGGATGATTCTGAAGAAGATGAAAGGTATGTAGAGACAACCCTCATCTCTAAGGTTAATAGAAATGCCACATTGATCATAGATAGTGGTTGCACACATCACATGACTGGTGATGAAGAAAAATTTGATTACCTTCAAGAATACAATGGAGGATCTGTAAGAATGGGTAATGATGCACCCTGTATGGTTAAAGGAAAAGGAACCCTGATGATAAATGATAAAATTAAATGTGACAATGCTCATTGGGTAAAAGGATTGAACTATAATTTGCTAAGTGTGGCACAACTGAACAATTTAGGCCACCGAGTTGCTTTTGAGAGCAAGAAAGTGAAGATATTTGATGATGGAGGAAGACTTGTTGGAACTCGTACACAATCCAAAGGTAATCTATTTTATCTTGATAATGATCAGTCTTCTTGTTTGATAATGAAAGATGAAGATGCATGGTTGTGGCATAAAAGGTTATGTCATGTGAATTTTGATAACATGATTAAGATCAGTAAAAAGAAAAAGGTTAGAGGTCTGCCTAACTTATCTAAGCCTGATCATGTTATGTGTCATGAATGTCAGAAAGGTAAAATGACTAAATCTAGTTTCAAAAGCAAAGATTATTCAACAAAGAAAATACTTGAGTTAGTGCATACCGACCTATGTGGTCCTATGAGAACTCAAAGTTATTATGGAGATAGATACTTTATTCTTTTTGTTGACGATTACACTAGATTAATGATAGTCATGTTCTTGAAAGAAAAGTCAGAGGCATTTAAGATGTTCAAGTGGTATAAAGCAAAATTTGAGAAAGAAACTGGTAAAGAATTGAAATGCTTGAGATCTGATAGAGGTGGTGAATTTATCTCTGATGAATTTACTAACTATTGTAATGAGAATGGTATTAGAAGATAGGTCTCAGCACCGAGGATACCTCAACAAAATGAAATAGCTGAAAGGAGGAATAGGTCAATAGTTGATTGTGCAAGAACACTGATGATACAAAATAATGTTACTCAGACATACTGGAGAGAAGCTATTAGCACTGTTGTTTATGTGCTAAACCAAGTACAACTGAAGAAGGACACTAATAAGACACCCTATGAGTTATGTTTTGGACACAAACCCACTGTAAGTTTTTTCAGAGTTTTTGGAAGTAAATGCTTTATTCTGAAAGATGAAAGAAATGGGAAATTTGACTCAATAGGTGATGAAGGGATATTTCTGGGATATTCCACCAAAAGGAAAGCATACAAGTGTCTTAATAAAGTAACTAATAAAATTATTGAGAGTACTAATGTTCGAGTTGATGAGTTTGATGATAAGAATGCAGAGGAAAGCATAAAGGAACCAAAAGACTACGGTAGATTCACTTACATTGAACAACCAGAGTACCTACTGACACATAAGACAACTAAAACTGGTCAACAGGGAAATAATACCGATGGATGGGAAGGAAATACCGACAAGCACGAAGGACCTACCCAGCAAGCAAATGAACCTGCACAGGATGAACAAGGAAGAAGAGATCGGATACTGGCAAGATTTGTCAAAAGACATCATTCTGAGACACAAATCATTCGAGATAGACAAGCTGACATGTAGACAAGGAGTAAAGCAAGACAAGGTACATGTCTAGTTTGTGATTATGAACCAAAGAATGTGAAATTTGCATTAGAAAATGATGAATGGGTTAATGCAATGAAAGAGGAAATAGAACAGATAGAGAAGAACAAAACTTGGATTTTAGTACCCTGACCTAAGGACAAGAATGTTATTGGTACTAAATGGATATTCAGAAACAACCTAAATGAGAATGGAGCTCGGTAACAAGGAACAAAGCCAAATTAGTATGCAAGGGATATGTACAGGAGGAAGGAATAGATTATGTTGAAACCTTTGCACCTGTTGCTAAACTTGTGGGAACACCGATGGCTATTGGACTTAAACTGACTAAAGATGATGGACTATGGTATCCAAAGGAAGGAAAATTTGAATGGAAGGTAAACACCAATGCTGACTGGGCTGAAAATGTGGATGATAGAAAGAGTACCACTAGAGAAGCATTTTTCTTTGGTGAAAAACTTGTTACATGGACAAGTAAGAAACAGTCTTGTATTTCTTAGTCTACAGTTGAAGCAGAGTATGTGGCTGCTGCTACTAACTGTTCAAATATTGCTTATATCAAGCAAGTGTTGGAAGGAATGAATAAGATAATCACTGAACCGGTGATAATATATTGTGATAACACTAGTGCCATTAATATTTCAAAGAATCCAGTGATGCACTCTAAAACAAAGCATCTATCTATCAAGTATCACTATTTAAGGGATCAAGTATAGGAGAAGCAAGTAAAGCTAGAATTTGTTACATCAAAAGAGCAACTTGCTGACATATTTACAAAGCCTCTACCGAAGGATACATATGAATACTTGAGGACTAGACTAGGGGTCCGTCCCCTATCTATCGGTCACTAAGGTGATCTGGAGGTTGCATCAACCTAATTTTATCAGAAGATCATACATGTTGATGCAAGCAGAGTTCACACTTTGGATTTCTGTCTAGAGTTGTGAAAGATTGAAAAAAACTAAACAGAGTTGCACATCAGTATACAGAGATACAGAAAATGAACCAGATAACAAAGTTACATGGCTATTACAGAATTGTATGTTTTATTGTTCTTTGGCATTGTTGTCAAAGGGAGAAAGATTTCCATATGAAATACACATTTGAAGCCAGAGACAAAGGGAGAGAGATACAGAAAAGGGAGAGTATTGAAGATCAGTTACTGAAGAACAAAAGATGAATCTGAAAGAGCATTGAAAAGATCTAATCTATAGAAGAAAGTTTGCACTGATAATGCTGATGAGTAACGTAGTGATTAAACATATTAAGCTAAGGGAGAGCTTGTACCAAGCTACAGTATTTGTTCATATAGTTGTAGAATACATGTTTGGTATATGGCATATTTCATATTGCTTATGTTTCCATCAATGCCAAAGGGAGAGATTGATGAGCTACAACTAGTTTGAATACATTGAAGATTTGTGATTTGAGATCACTGAGTTGATGATTAGATATGTAAGATGATTAAATCAATAATATGTTGTCATTGATTTCAACTAGTCTTGACAATACTTATCTTGTAAGTTACTATACCTAAACATCTGTAGAAAGGAAGAAAAGAGATGGAAGAACTGATATATCTACATGGAGAAAGATGGACATGTCAAATGAGGATAAGGAATACATTGGGTAACTTATGAATGAGTCTATGACCATATGTTATTAACTTGATTATGTTGCATTCATCTATGATAAAGAAAAAGAGAAAAATGCATAAAGAAGTGTGGTCGGTTAAAGAAGCATTTTAGTATACACTGACATGATGTAGTGTATACCGACAATAGTATTAACCAATCTTTTGTTCACCGACGCATTTCTTTGTTAACCAAGCAGAAGAAAAGAACTAAATGATTAGTTTAGCCGACAAGGATTGATGAGCTGTAAAGTACCTTGAAATTAGAGTAATGGATAATGTTTGTTATGAAGATTGAACGGCTAGCATAATTCAAGGAGAATCTAAAGGATGAAACTAAAATGTGTTATTGACACATCAACCAAGGAAGGTTAAAGCGGTAAAATCAACAAAGGAGATTAAGCGGCAAAATCTAATGGATGGAATTAAAATGGTTTACATGTCTATTTAAGAGACCAGAATTTCACAATGAAAAAAATGTCGAAAGAAGGAAACTACAGAGATTTTGGGTGAATAAGTTTCATGCAAGCCTGGTCAAACTAGTTAAGGAGAACCAAACTGCAGAGATAATCAAGCATTAGGAAGCTATAACTGAGCAACAGTAAGTTAATAGAAATTAATTGAAACATAATAGATACATTGATCAGAGGATTTTAATGAGCTTAAGAATGGATCTGATAATTTGCAATTGAAGTTGTGTTGTATTCAAATCAAATTGTTGTTATAGTTTAACCATTGTAATCAGACAAATCTCTTAACATAGTGGACTTGGAAAGTCTTGTAATGTCATTCATAGAGTGTATATTTGTTATCTTGTCAACCCCATAGTGAGTGTTGGTTGGACAATAACGGTTGGTCTTAAATCCTCTAACAAGGTCACACCTAACAGTGTGTTTGTAACCTTTAACAGGGTTGGGTCTTCATCGACCTCACTTTAGAAGAGTGAATATTTTGGGTTGCCGGTCCCAGGTGGTTTTTCCCTTAACAGGGTTTCCACGTTAAATCTCTTATGTTATGTGTTGATTGTGATGATTGTTTGTTGTCATACTTTACATATTGCATATCTGATTTGATCGGTAATCATTAGATGTTTTAACTGGCAATCGATAAATACACAGACAGAGTATTACCTTATGTTACCGAATTGCAAAACTTTTAGTAATTTGTTTTTGGTTATACATTTCAGAATTGGGACTATGGATAACTGATTCACCCCCCTCTCAGTTATTCTAACAAAAGTATGGCCAACACCTGCTCTTGTTCTTTTGATAAAAACTTGTCTCTACAAATATTTATTATTTCCTAGATGTATCTATGTGATGTTTCTCTTCTTTTATAATCTTTATGCCATATGTCCAAAGTATTAATAAGAGCCAAATATGAATATGGGATTTCTACCAAATTTCAAAACATAAAACTGTTAATGTGTAAACTCTGAGACCGATACAAATTGTAAACCTTTAACTCACTGTAGGAAATAAATTAGGCAATCTGGGTGTTGATATATAGTTACAATTCTTGTTTGTCAATTATAGATGCCTTTGTGAATACATCTGTGAGCTCCAACTTGGAATTGAATCTATTACTAAATCCACCATGGGAATTGTAAAGGAGTGGTTTTCTTTTGTCGTTGTTTAGTTTATGTTTTCTTAAGTCTCGATGTAATGATCCTAGTAAAATTTGTTACCTGTAGAATGGGCTAGAGGAAGGTCACTGACATGTTTTGCCTAGGATTCAATTTCTTAAAATTTGGATTTGACGCCATTTTTTTAACTTATAATCAAACGCTACCTAGACATTAAATATGGGAGGTAGTTTTCTTTAAATTTATTAGAATTAAATTGGATTAGTTTAACCATCATAGTGGAATTTTTCTTTATACTATTTGACCATGTTTTTCCTGGGAACTAGAGTTAGAATTTTTGGGAAAATAAGATTTTTATGGCTTGTAGTGATCTAAAACATTTCTAGGGCTTTGTTTTGTGAACACCTTAGTGTAAAACGTTAATGCTATTTTTTTATCAAAACAACATCTTTCTTAATCTTAGAGGTTTATTTATGTAAATTTACCATTGAAAAGGGTAATTTAGTAAACAGAGGTGGTTTTGGTAACATAAATACATGTTTTCTTTCATATCTTTTCTTTCAAGAAATGTATCATGGGAAAGGGTGTTGAATATGGGTAAATAGAGAAGGGTAAATATATTTTTTCTTTTACCTACCCTTAGAAGTCTGGTAATTTTATGCTAAGGCCTAAGCTATGGAAACACATATTGCTTAATGTGTTGGTTATTTTATTCATTCTCTCTACCATATATGTATTAGTTCAACTTTGATGTATGAGAAAAGTAGCTAGTTCACATCTTGCACCAGATTCCTTTTGATCCTTCAATGCCAAGTTTCTAGGTTCCTTGTGTAGGGTTGGTGTGCTCTTCATTTCAGGATGAGCCCCAAGGGATCTAACCACTCTATGGTTGAGCAGAAATAGCGTCTGGATCACATTTTTGTCTCGATATTTGTAGATGGACAAATGTTTGATGGCATAGGAGACAAGAGCATGCAAATGGACGGTGGATAGTCTGATGGCATATATTTTATACCATTTCGACCTTTTGGTCATGTACCTTTTGTATTTGTATCTATGATGTATGATGTATGACAGGATGGTTGACATCTTAGATGTATTTATTTCCTCATGTTTTTTATTTGGATTATCATGTACTCTCAACATTGTGGTCGATTTCTAATTATTGTACTTAGATGTATTCAACGAAAAAATCATAATAAATTGTAATTTCTTATTTTGGAAATGGAATAGATTATGTGGAATAGTCTTAATGTTTGGTAGACTTTGATTATGATTGAGAATTTTCTAACTTTTCTGTAATTGTACTTATGTGTCCCTTGTGAGATAGAAGATGACCTTTACATGTGGTAGCAAAGTTGTGTTTAAACACTAGGACCTTGGTCTACTGTTTCTAAGTTGCATACTTATGCTTAGTGTAGGAATTGATTTATCACCATGCAAACTCAAAACAATAATAGGTCTGGAACTAGTAATGATTGGATTAATGATGAACCAAATCCTAGGCTAGATGAGATCTTAACCCTCTTGACTGAACAAAGAAACCTATTACAACAACAAGGTGGGCGTATGGATCATCTTGAGAAAGACGTAAGAGGTAGACAAAATGAAGAGGAAAGAAGGGAGAGGGAAGAGGATCAGAGGTTTGAAGCTCAGCGAAAACTAGAGGAAGATCTGAGGATGGAGGCTTAGAGGAAACTAGAAGAGAACCGATGAATTGAAACACGAAGGAAGGAAGAAGAGGATAGGAGGAATGAAGAGAAACAAAAATAGAATGCAGATCATGGGGCAGCAAAAGTACCTAATAACAAAGGAAGAATAGTTGAGGAACTGAGTAAGGACCTAAAGAAGGTCGTACCTCCTACTTTTTTTATGGTAAGACCATAGGTGATAATGTCGAGGCATGGATAGTATCCATGGAAAAATACTTCCACGTTCACAATCTTTCTGGAAAATCTAGAGCTAAGTGAGGTTCTTTCCAGTTGATTGGTGAAGCTGGTACTTGGTGGAACAATGAGATGGCAGAGAAGAGGATGGAGCCTAGTGAGATTTATTGGGAGGATCTTCTGGTACTTTTCCATAAGAGATGGTTACAAGAAAGTTTCTAAATTTTAGAACCTGATACAAGGAGTATTTAGTGTTACCTAGTACTATGAGAGATTCTACCACCTAGTTCAGTATGTACCTCAATATTAGTAGGATGAGTGGTTTAGGCCCCAAAAATGTATTCTTGGATTACATCCAGAGATAGGGTCTAAAGTTGACATGCATGACCCTTAGACTATGGACTTTTCTTTCAAGAAGGTCATGAGGCAAGAGCAAAAATTACAACAAGTGACTACAATAAGAGTGAATCAAAAGAAAAATGCATCTGATGGATTTAAGAGGAATTTTAAAGATAAAAAACCAAAGGACATTGGATGGAAATAGGTACATAATATGAGAGGTAATGCAGGAAGGAACAACAAAAATGGTGCTCAGAATCAAAACAAAGGTAATAATAGGAATGATAACAGGAGGAACATGCTAGATGGTAAATAGGGATCATGAGATGGTTTCTTTACTTATGGAGGTGATCACTATGCTAGTTCTTGTCCTCAGCATTCAACCCATAGAGATGGGAAGGGACCATGGACTTAGCATTAAATACATGCATCTGTTGATCATCGATAGACTGATTTCCAGGTGACACCTATTTAGTTAGTCGGTAAGCTCTTTGGTTATGATATTTCTATTTTTATTGATACAAGAGTGTAAGAATTTGCCTAAGGCAAAGAATGAACGCCAAGATCTAGAAGCTCAAGAGATAGCACAAGAGAGACAAAATATGATATGATCAAATGATCAAATAATGAATAATAGATTGATTGATTTACAATGTAGGAATGCCTCAATATATAGGCAATACATGATAACTAGAAGTTATGCAAGTGACAAGATATCAACTAGACATGGTGGAATCACATGTCCACCAAAGGTGGATCATCCTCCATTGTACATGAAAGTATGAGAAACATGTGTAACAATGAGAGGATGATAATGTGATAAGAGCACTAAAGGTGGATCTCACACACAAAGAGGTATGAGAAGATAACTATGACCACCAAAAGTGGAAATTCTCCTAACCATGTGCTAAAATGAAATGCAAACTCCTAGGTGTCTCAAAGACAACTAATATGAAAATGCATTATCCTAAGTAAACTTAAGTAAAGTGTAACTAGTAAATACTTAATTACACCAACACCCCCCCTTAAGTACAACTTAGTGGAATGAACTTAAGCTCACAATGCAAGATGGGTCCCAGCTACTAGGCCATGTTAGGTACCCATGTACAATATGAAAGAGCAAAAGATAATGCAATCTCTCATAAAGTGGAGAAAGAGGGAAAACCTCATGGGAAAAACCCTCCCCCAAAAGGAGAGATGAATACAAGATGCATGCATGGATAAAATAATCAAGACCCCCCTATTATGACATACATCATGCATATACAATAAAGAATCCCCCCAAAGGAAGGAAATAGGGAAGAGAGACAAAGTAGCCCCCCCTCAATGTTGAATCTCCTACAAAGATGGTCCAAGATGTTGACCAATACTCCTCCATAGGAAGAAAATAGAGCCAATGCTGCACCAAGAATGTCAAAGTCTGAAAAAATCAGGTACCAATGTCTATGTAGAATGACCAATGGAATGCCCATTAAGATATGATAGAGATGAGGCATGGAGACACCTACAGGCACCAACTAGGTACTCTCAACTGACAGGTTGGTATACTTGAACTTGTGTCGTGCATCCATTGATTGGTCGGAGCATAACCTTCAAGAACCAAGTCCCATGATATTCCTAATCTACTATCATAGGGATTACATCAAATGTGTCATTAATGACAAGGTACAAATAAAAATGTGGTACTTTATGATAGTGCATGTACAACATGGCTCATACAAGAGCATACAAAATCACATGCAGAGTTTGAAACATGTAGAAGATGAAGCCACCAAGGATGCATTGTCAAATGCTGCAAAAAAAATGTCCTCCTATTGGCCTTGTGCTAGGAAGTCTTTGGGACGAATTTGGCCTCCCCCCCTGGCTGCCCGTTGGATGACGTTGCAAAACAGGTATACAAATGGCAAAGAAAAAAAATTGTGTTCTCAATTTTGCTTAATTATTTAGATTTTATTTTTCAAAAACTCATCGAATTTAAGAAAAACATTTATTAAAGAGCCCCAAACAAAAACTTTATTAAAAATAAAGAAAAATCACAATTTGGTTTTTTAATTTTTAGATTTAAAAAACTTTATTAAATACTTAATAAAGAAAAACATTAAAAAATGTTTTATTAAAAGAAAATAAAATTTTTATTAAAAAAAAACTTAGTAAAAAAAACATATTAGAAAAATCATATTAATATATAAAGTTTTTTAATTAATTAAAAAAACTTTTAAAAAAACATTTGAAATTTTTTTTATTAAAAATCAAAGTTTTTATTTATTTAAAAAACTTTTTTAAAAAACTATTAAAAAATAAACCCCTTACAAGGGCTGCACTCCAGTGCGGGTATGCACACAGTGTGAATGACACTGGTAGTGTAGTACCGCGCTGCAGTGCATATTGCACTGTCAATGCGGTAGTACCGCACTACAGTGCGACTGCACTGGCAGTGCAGTGCATACTGCAAAGGCCTGCGGGCCAAAAAAAAAATCTAAAAACCACTTTTCAAAAATGAAAAGCACCCCCTCTATAATTATATATATTTTTTAATTTTTCAATTTTAAAAAATGAAATAATTAAAAAGTAAAAATAATAAAAATAAATAAATTGTACCTCTATTACACAATTTTGTATGACAGACCAAGGAGGAGAATAATTTTCTGAGACCAATTGTGTGCAATCTGAGCGAATGAACAGTCGATCTTGGGGTTTTTGGCCGCTCTGATCGCAATGGCAATGTCAGATTTGGCCTAAAGTGCTCCAATTTTGCAGATCATCCGTAGGGGTCCGATTTACAAAAAAAATTGCCTCAAATTTGACTTTTGCCCAATATAGGCAAATTTATAGTCAAAATTTATGGAAATAGCCACCCAGTTGCAATGGTGAGGTTTGATCTTTCTCAAAATGCTCCCACAAAATGCTTATCCCGGATTTGATTCGTGGCCCTCCAAAAATTGAAGAAATCAATGGCTCTCCAACGACTATGCAATGAAGACTCCTTTGGCTCTAATACCATGTAAGAATTTGCCTAAGGCAAAGAATGAACACCAAGATCTAGAAGCTCAAGAGATAGCACAAGAGAGACAAAATATGATATGATCAAATGATCAAATAATGAATAATAGATTGATTGATTTACAATGTAGGAATGCCTCAATATATAGGCAATACATGATAACTAGAAGTTATGCAAGTGACAAGATATCAACTAGACATGGTGGAATCACATGTCCACCAAAGGTGGATCATCCTCCATTGTACATGAAAGTATGAGAAACATGTGTAACAATGAGAGGATGATAATGTGATAAGAGCACTAAAGGTGGATCTCACACACAAAGAGGTATGAGAAGATAACTATGACCACCAAAAGTGGAAATTCTCCTAACCATGTGCTAAAATGAAATGCAAACTCCTAGGTGTCTCAAAGACAACTAATATGAAAATGCATTATCCTAAGTAAACTTAAGTAAAGTGTAATTAGTAAATACTTAATTACACCAACAAAGAGAAACATAATGCTTTATAGATCCTAGAGCTATTTCTAGATTACCGATTAGAGAAGGTTTTATGTTAGAACCTTCGATGCCAGAATATGGAAATAGGACACAGAAAAAGGTTGAGCAATGTTTATCTTGTAGCGAGATTGAACTTCCTAATTTTAAAACTCAAGTAAACCTATATGTTGCACCTTTAGGTTCCTATGATGTCATTTTGGGCATCAACTGGCTAACAAAACATAAGGATATAGTGAACTGGAAGGACAAATCAGTTGAATGCTTAGATGATGCAGGTAATCTTGTAATACTTTTGGGTGTGAAAAGATCTTGTGATCTTAAATATATTTATGCCATGTAATTGAAAAAGACAAAGAGGAAGGGGTGCATGATGTATGTGGCTTATGGTAAAGATCTTGACAGCCCTAGTATAGAATATTTCCCTATTTTGTAGGAGTTCAAGGATGTTTCTCTAGAGGAATTACCTGAGTTACCTCCAAAGAGAGAATTTGATTTCTCTATTGATGTGATGCCTAGAATTGAGCCTCAATCCAAGGCTCCATATTGTATGACCACCACTAAAATGTATGAGTTAAAGATGTAGTTGCAAGAACTCTTGGATAAAGGGTTCATTTTCCCTATTGTATCACCATAGGGAGCTCCAATGATCTTCATGAAGAAGAAGGGCATTACTTTACGATTGTGCATGGACTACATAATGCTCAATAAGGTAACCATTAAGAACATATATCCTCTCCCATGGATAGATGAGCTATTTGATCAAATGAAGGGAGCAATTGTGTTCTCTAAGATTGATTTGAGATCTGGATATCATCAACTCTGGATCAAGGAGGAGGACATATCTAAAATAGCTTTTAGGATGAGGTATGGACATTATGAATTTTTTGTCTTACCTTTTGGACTAACTAAATCTCCTGCAACATTTATAAACTTGATGAATAGTGTGTTCATGGATTGTCTAGATAATTTTGAAGAGATATTCATAGATGATATTTTGATCTATTCCAATAACATGGAGGAACATGAGGAAAATTTGTGAATAGTTTTACAGTGTCTAAGAGACAAGAAGCTTTATGGTAAACTATCAAAGTGTTCTTTTTATAAGAAATAGATTCACTATTTGGGTCATATCATTTGTACGGATGGAATTACAGTAGATCCTGTAAGGATTAAAACCATTCTTGAGTGGCCAACTCCTCAAAATGTGAGCGAAGTCAGAAGCTTCACAAGGCTTACAGGTTATTACAGGAAAATTGTGGAGGGATTCTCCAAGATTGCAGAAACTATTACATCCCTTTAGAGGAAAGGGAAAATATACGAGTGAAATAATTTATGTAAGAGAGCATTCCAGTTGTTGAAGCAAAATCTCAAATCCTCTCCTATATTGATCATACTAGATCCCAATTGACACTTTACAATTATCATTGATGCTTCAGGTGAAGGTATTGGTGGTGTGCTTATGCAATATGGTAAGGTAGTGGCTTACGAGTCACGAAAACTAAAACAATATGAGGTTAACTATGTACCTCATGATTTAGAATTGGTTGCAATTGTGCATGCATTAGTGATGTAGATACATTACCTTTTGGGTAAGTCATTTGAATTGAAGACAGATCACATGGGACTTAGGTATATCTTCACACAACCTAATCTCAATGCTAGACAGAGATGTTGGTTAGAGTTTCAGAGTGAGTATGACTTTGATATTGAGTACATTAAAGGGAAATAGAATATAGTGGTTGATTCTCTAAAAAGAAGAAGGCACATTTCTTCTATTTCTACTTCTAGGACACGTTTGAGAGAGCATGTGATACATAATATTTAAGGTGATGACCATTATGAGATGGCCAAATCAACTTTACTTTCAAATCCATTAGATCACTTCTTTGATAGATATATTGTTGAAGATGATGGGATCATGAGATACCAAGACAAGATGTATATTCTTGAATGAGAAGGGTTGAGGAAGTTGGTTTTAGAGGATATGCATTGCACTCCATTTGCAGGACATCCAGGGGTAAACAAGATGATTACAAATATGAGGTCATTATATTTTTTTCCAGGGCTAAAGCGAGATGTGATAAATTTTTTAGCCCAGTGTTTAGAATGTTAGTGAGTCAAATTTGAACATGTCCACCCAGCTAGACTTTTGTACCCACATGATATACCAAACTATAAATAGAAAGTCATCAGTATGGATTTTATCCAAGGTTTACCCACGAAATGATGCAAACATGATGCAATCTTGATTGTAGTTGATAGACTAACCAATGTATCTCACTTTATTCTAGGGATCTTGAGAGATGGATCTTTGGCTTTGGCCAAGAACTTTATTTAGGATATTTATAGATTTCACAGTGTACCCAAGACCATAATATCTAATAGAGACAATAGGATGACATTGAGGTTTTGGAAAACCTTGAATGATTTTTTGGGTACTCGGATGAAATTTAGTACCACTTATCATCCACAAATATATGGACAAAATGATAGAGTAAATAAATTCATTAAGGATTTACTTTGTATGTATTGCATGGATCAACAATACAAGTGGGAAGAGTATCTTCCATTGATAGAGTTTTCCTACAACAACTCTTACCATGCTTCATTGGGAATGACACCATTCGAGGTACTTTATGGATGGAAGTGTCACACTCCTGTTAGTTGGGATAGTGTAGAGGACAAGATCATTATTGGTCTTGATATGTTGAGAGAGATGGAAGAGCGGGTGACTCTGATTCAATCTTGATAGATAGAAGTTGTTGATAGGAACCACACTTTCAAACAATTTCAAGAAGGTGACAAGGTGTTTTTGTGTGTGAGACCATAAAAAAGCTCAACTTATTTTGGAAAATCTTCAAAGCTTGCACCGAGATATGTGGGTCCTTTTGATTTTTTGGAGGTTATCAACCCTGTTGCCTATAGACTTTCTTTACCACATACTCTTGCCAAAATCCATAATGTTTTTCATGTTTCTTTGTTGAAACCCTACCATCTAGATGCATCTAATATCCTAGATTGGCATGCATTGCAGGTTCAAGATCCTGGGGTGGTGTTGGTGCATCATACCTACCTTGTTGATTAGTGTACCATCAGGGTGCATGAAAGAGATGTAGTATAGTATAAGGTCTAGTGGGACCAGTTCTCTATCAACAATGCGACTTTGGAGGATGCATAACACATGCATAGATCATTTCTACAGTTGTTTGCTTTGACTTTATTTTTGTTATGTTTATGTTTTAAGCTTTGTGTGGACTTATTTATATGCTTTCATAACACATCTGGTCGATGTCTCCTCTTAGAGGGGAGGGATGTCACAACCTGATCTAGTAACTCTTGATATTTAGGACTTTTTAGCGACTTTATATTGACTAGTGTTGACTTGGTCAAATGTTTATCAACTTAAGTCATATAGAATAATTGATTTAGACATGGTTATTAATTTTCCTTTAATTATCTTGTGATTTAATTGATGTGATGGATATTGATGTTATGAAATGCATCATGAAATATCATTTATCTATGATTATTGATGAAATTGAAAATGTTATATAGTTTATGTAAGTGCGTTATGCATTTTAATTTGGTTATGGATTTATTTGGGACTAACCTACTTATGATCTTTTGAGTGTAAGCATGAATGACAAGAGATGAAGATGGAAATGTGATTGAGGTAGAGGAATCTATCTCCTCAATAGGGGTGGAGATTAGAAAGATCTGGTTGTTTTCACACACCACGTAAGATGTTTAAGTGTGATTTAATTGATATATATGTATGTATATATATATATATAGATATATGTATATATATACACATATATGTATATATCTACACATATATATATGTATGTATGTGTATATATATATATATATATATATATATATATATATATATATATATATATATATATATATATATATATATATATATATATATATATATATATATATATATATATATATATATATATATATATATATATATATCTGTGTGTGTGTGTACATATATGTGTATATATACATATATATACATACATATATATGTATGTATATATATATATGTGTGTGTGTGTGTGTGTGTGTGTGTGTGTGTGTGTGTGTGTATATATATATATATATATATATATATATATGTATGTATGTATGTATGTATGTATGTATGTATCTTTTATGGTAGGTAAATGTGTTGCTTCACATAGTGAGGTTCAATTTTGTGTATCTAAGAAAAGATTTTGTCACGTAGTAATTTTCATAGTATAATTGATGAAAAAAAAAATTAAATCAAAAGAAAGTTATAGATCCTATCTATTGATATCTTGATTGTTAAAAGTGTTTGGTACTATATTTTTATGGCCTTTTGTGATAGTTTTTGAACATGTTAATTATTATTTTTTTAAAGTAAATATTTTCAAGATTATGTGGATAAGATTTAGCAAAAGAGGAATCCCAAGTAAACAGTTTATCTTGTCGAGTTAACTACTAGTGGATCATTAAACGGTAGGTATAAAATATAGTAAACTCTCCTTGCATGTGGAAGTTAAGTCGAAAATACTCAACTTTCAATGCGAGATAGAACTCGGTGAAAAGGATATTTAAATGAAGGATGTTGATACACATGGAACCAAGGAAATCAGGAAAACAAATTGTTAACCCCGTTGCATTCTTAAAAGAGCCGCCACATTTTGAATGTTGACTATGACTAGTCTAAGGAATGTGATGTCATTTTTTTGTGCTCGGCCGACTTGGAGGGAGCAGAAAGGGGGAATTGACAGCAAGTTTGATTGTTATTAATGTACTTTGACCCCTAACAAAGGCTTGATTACCGTATTTTGAAGGGGACTAAGGGAAAAATTGATATAAATACATCAGGTGAGGAATTTGTAAGGGGCACACAGAGAATGAAAGGAGAATACACAAGTGTGACAGAACAAAGAAATTAAGAGAACGAAAGGAATTGGGAAAACTCTCCAAGAAGAAGAATCTATATAAGAAGGAGTGATCAAAATATATAGGGAACATGGGGGTTGAATGAAGGTTTTGGATGAAAATAATTCACACAAGTTGGGAGGAGGAATTTCATCTCCTAGGAGGAAGCAACAAGGCTAATTCAAAATAAATCTTCAAGCTGCCAGGTTCCAAATTTTCTTTTATTTATAGTATGAATTGTTTAGATTTAAGATGGTTATTGTGTTTCAATTCTCTGTTTGCGTAACATATATAAGGATTTTTTTTAATGTTATTCTACGAGTGTTATTATACTTCAACATTAGCAGAAAATTAAAGTATGGCCAACACCTGCTCTTGTTCTTTTGATAAAAACTTGTCTCTGCAAATCTTTGTTATTTCCTTTGTTGATATGATATTTCTCTTCCTTATAATCTTTATGCCATATGTCCAAAGTATTAATAAGAACTGAATATGAATATGGGATTTCTTCCAAATTTTAAAACATAAAACCGTTAATGTGTAAACTCTGAGACCAATACAAATTGTAAACCTTTAACTCATTGTATGAAATAAATTGGGCAATCTTAGTGTTGATATATAGTTGCGATTCTTGTTTGTCAATTATAGATGTCTTTGTGAATACATCCATGAGCTCCAAATTAGAATTGAATCCATTACTAAATCCACAATCAGAATTGTAAAGGAGTGGTTTTCTTTTGTCACTATTTAGTTTATGTTTTTCTTAAGTCTTTATCTCTCAGGACATTTCATCGCTTCATATTGTAATACCCCAAAAATGGGTTATAGGAACTCATTAACCTCTTACATCTTCAATTTGAATGAAATCAACATCAAAGTCCTAACCTAAGGCACATCCACACATTATCGAATCCTAATTGATTATCTTAATTCTGCATCAGGGAATATTCCTAGAAATATTCCTATTTATCCTAATTATCTTTAATTTAATGATTATTTGGTGATAAATCTTATTTATCCTAAAGTTGATTAATTGAATATTCTAAATATTTAATTAAATAGATTAATATTTCCACTTAATTATTTAATTAAATTTAATTCTATTTATTTCTAATTATACTATTTAATTTTGACAATAAATCAAATCTCCTATGAATAATTGATTAAATATTTATTTAATTGATTAAATCTAAGTTGTCAATATTTAATAATATAGTTTTGAATAAAAGTCTGATTTAATAATTGATTAACCCATAAATCAATTGTTTTAATTCAAAAATCAATTAAATTGAGAATAAATCACTTTATTTATTAAATTAATTTGTAATTAAATCATGCGCAATCACAAAAGCAGTCAACTAGAAATCAACTGTTAATCTTGAATTTGAACTCAACATCTGATTATGAGTTAAAAATTGATCTAAACTCTATTTTGAGTTAAAAAGTTGTTTTTGCATGATTTCATGAATTAATTTATTGATAACTCAAAAATCAACCTGAGTTGATCAAGAGTGATTTATGGCTTTTCTCATGCACCCTCAAAGCCCTGGATTTCTATAAAACAAGGCTTAGCTCTATATAATTTATCTCATATCTCTTGAATGTGCACAATTACTCTAGTGAAATTTCATACGAAGAATCAAGCTTTTGCGATAGATGAATTTGTGAGATCAATTCATAGTTTTTCATAATTTGCATAGATTTTCATATCAATTCATATCATTTTAGATTAAATCTGTATATCATATCAATTTCAATTTTGTCATTCTAGATCAAATTCATACAATTTTTTTCTATTGCATCAAAATACAAAAAAATAGATTAATTTGCATTTCATACAGTTTTCATCCTTTGCATTAAAATCCTTCATTTAGGTGTTGCATTGTCACTGATCTCAGGCTAATCTGAGAAAACCATAGTCACACCTACTAGAAGGTAGTAAATTGCTTGGTTAGTTTAGTTTCCATTTCATTGCATATTTTAGCTTTTGCTAACCTCTAATGTTTTACTGAAGTGTTGTGTTCGTAGCTAGGTACAAAATTCACACACACATTTTTGGCGCCCACCGTGGGGCCCTGAAATGGGTTTCCATTACATTTCTATCAATTTCTTGTCATTTTCTAGTTAAAACTATGATCTTTTATTTTTTGTACAACTTTCTGACAAAAGTCGTACCAGGAAGACCCCACTGCCATACAACAGTTGATTCTATTGAGGCTCATATCGAAAACTATACATTGTCATTTGGGAGCTCGATTGTCATATAAGAAAACACCCACTATTGTACGAGTTTCTAGACTGTCGTTTGGGAGGTAACCCACTATCATATGAGTTTCAGTACCAGGATTCAATTGTCATTTCAAAAATTTTGGCAGTTTTTCCAGATTTGATTTTCAGATTTGGACTGACTGCTAACTCTAACAATTGAGATCTTCTATTTTTGACTGATATTTGCTGAGCCTGATTGGGAAAGTGCAAGAAAATTGCTAAAATAGGTAAAAATCTACTAAGCACATTGTGAGGAATTCAGGTACTCTTCTCAATCTGGTAACATTTTGATTTGGATTAAAATGAACCCTCATGTGTCAAGCTTGTGTGAATTTTATTGCTTTCATATCACAGACTTCATTTTGGGCTATAAAACGAACATAGATTTGCTTTCTGCATATCTGTTACACATAGTAATTAGGCCCTATGAACACTATTTGTGGATGATCTTGAGAGAGTGGGCTTCTTTCACTTGTTTACTCATGCAAAGCTCTTCTTGATGAAGGATCCCCTTGTAGGTAGGGGGGATACTGAGATCATCTTGCGTTCTACTAGGTTTGTAGTCCTTGACTTTTGATTGATACATTCTCTCTTTGGAGAGGTTGATAGATCATGAGTTGTTGACATCATGAATCTTGGTGAGATAGTTTCAGTCTTAGCATGTTTGATTAATCTATCTTCTTTGTCTTTGTGAGGTGAAGAGGCTAGGGGATTATGTTCTACTTCCTTTTTGGATAGTACCAGAAACCCAGATCCTTGAATCTGATCTAGTCCCCCTTGTGGTATCTTTTGTGAGTCACCTTTAGAGAGGGTTAACCATAGTGGACATTCCCTTAATTGGATCAACCACATGGACATAACCTCAAGTGGTAATGGCCATTTTCATCATGGTAGCAACAACCACTATATAAATATCCTTATGGAGGAAATCTTCACAGGTGTGATCTCTTGTTGGGCTGTCAGATCTCCCTAGCAGCTCCTAATGTATTAAATTCTCGGACTGTGTCAAAACCCCGATGCACCTGGATTGGAGTTTTCCCTCTTGAGATCACAAAATTTACAGAGTCAAACCATTACTACAAACCCTAGTGAGGCCAAATTTTTCATTTTTTAGGAATATGTGTGTTATTGAAATTTTTTTTGGAACATACACAGTTAGCACTCCTAGGGATTAGCACATTCAGTCACTTGATTGTTCATGCATAGGGTTGCTTTGTCCCCTATTCATTATTTTTAGACATTCTTGAAATCACTTGCCTGCTGTTCTGCATGCTTGTTTATCTATTTGGTTATTGGAAACGAATGATCCCAGAATAATCTTCAAACTTGGATAGACAAATTTACAAACAATCTGAAACTCAAAACCTAAAATTTGCAAAATCTAAAGTAAAATACCTTTATGGAGTCAAAATTCATCCCACGGAGTCAGAAAATCATACGAGTTTTGGCAATTGTCATTTGGGAACCCTTGTATTGTTGTATGCAACCTGGTATAGTGTTGTACAAGCTTTGTCATAAATTAGTCAAAATCTTCTATCAACTATCATGTGAGTCTTGCAATTGTCGTGTGAGTTTTGTCAACTGTTGTTTCAAAGCATACCCATTGTCGTATGAGCCTGCAAAAAGTCATTTGAGAATTTTTGAAAAATTGCCAGAAAGTTGTCAAAATTGTCAGAAACCAAGTTTTTGCAGCCTATTTCCAGAATCTGTCAAAAAAAAAAATCACTGTGTCAGGAACAAAGCAGAAAGCTAGAATGAATTCATTCATTTTCCTAAAGTGGTCTCTTGAGTCTGATTTAGCCCTTTGATTTATCGATTTGAGTATTTTTCATCTTGTGTCAAAACCTTGTCAAAATTTATCTTCAGTTCAATTTTCATCTTTACGGCTAAGTGTTGCGAACTCGTGCCCACCATCTAGTGGGCGTCTACCCATACTACTGTGGCACAATATCCTTAATTTACATCTGATCTATCTTCAATCAATCCAATCTTGACAAGGTTGCGTCATTCGATTTCCTTGAGTCAAGTCATTCTTTAGTTGTCTTCATCTTATTCTTTTGATTCACCCAAGGTTAATGGTGGAAACTCGAGCTTCCTCACACAAGAAACCTAGAGAAGCATCTAACACTATACCTTTATCTCCTCAAGTGGGTCCCACCTTTGAACAACTTTATAATTTAGGTCTTTACGAAGATGATGGTCTTGGCAATCTTCGATTGAAAACTAGTTACATTCCCCCTCCGCCATCAATTCATGCGGGTAAACCACCAACTCCTCCTATATCAATTCATGAGAGTTATCAAACTACTCCACATCAATCTACCCCAGGGAGTCCCAAAATTTTCAACATGTCTCAAGAAGGATCCCAAGGACATCACTCTCAACATGGCATGGATCAAGAACCCATGCCTTCTGAAATTGCTCAATACCAAAATGATGATGACTTTAAGAAAATGATGAGACATTTCTTGAAAGAAGATAGAGAAACATACTTCTTATAGTTAGCTCGTCAAGGAGCTAAACTTCCTCCTAACTTTAATGTTGAGGATATCATTACACATGAGGAAGAAACTCCACTCACGGCTATGATGAAACAAATGCACATCATGCAAGTCAAACTTAACAAAATTGAAAAAGAAAAGGAACCTAAAGAGTTCTCCACAGAAGCTCTATGCCCTTTTCCATTTGATAAAGACTTGTACTGATGCAGGAGCATCCTGGGTGTAAGAGCAATCTTGCATCACCCAAAAACATTTCTATTTTTATATTCAATAAGGGTTATTTTGTGCAGAGCTGCTATTTATGGAAAGTTACTATTTTTGGTAATTTTCGTATGTGCTCAGAATGATCTGATTTCTTTCTTGGAGGTTCATTTTGGTCATATAAGTCTGCCAGTAAAGTTTCATTGCCAGATCAAGTGTATATTGGAAGATATTGAAGATTTTCGGTATTGGCAGCAGGGTACAGAAACTTTGAACTCAGTTTTGAAGGCTTTAGAGGCCCCGGATGAGGTCAAAAATTTGGGGGACAGGCGCTTGTGCTAGTTAAGCCTGTAGAGCACTTCGTGGCATTTCTGAAATGGGGTTATAATAGCCGATCGGGTCAACTGGTGATGACTTATGGTCTTCGGAAGTTGGTCCACCTGAAATGGCAGAAAATAATTTTCTTCAAAATTTCTGTTCAGGTTTCAAAGGTTATCTTGAGCCGACTATGATGTAATAAAATGTAAAATAAAATAATTCTAAGTTTGGTCGGTCTTATTGGCTAAATTCTGGAACCTTCCCAGGTGGTGGAAAATTGCCTATATAAGGAAGGCTTTATTATTGTCTTAGGCAGTTCAGAATAATTCTGGGTAGTAGATCTGGGTAATAATTCGAGGCTTTGTCCTACAGAATATTGTGAGGGAATGTCCATGTGGCTTTGCATATTGTAATTCTGAAAGTTTGTAATTCCACATTTGTGGAGATAATAAGAAGCCAATTTTCTGTTCTTGCATATTATTCAAATTATTGTTGTTGTTTCTCTATTTCTGTTATGTGTTTGTGGTATTAAGGGGAGCACCCTTCATCATGTACATGCCACCATTTCCTAAAAGAGTGGAGATACCTAAGTATGAAAAGTATGATGGAAACTCTGACCCACAGGATCATGTCAGAGAATTTTGTACCCAATCTATGGAGTTCATGCATGAACCAACCTACTTAATGTGTCTTTTCCCCCAATCTCTGGGAGGGGCAGCCTTTCATTCATTTTCCAAAATGCCTCCTACCATCAAAACTTTTGAGGAGTTGATCAAATTTTTCTATCAACAATACTCCTATAACATTCAACATCCAATCACCATGATTGACATCTGTAATCTAAAACAATATCCAGGAGAACCATTCCTGACTTTTCTCGAGAGATAGAGGAAGAAATTTTCTCTATATGCTAGGCCTATTCTAGAAACTGAGAAGCTGGAAATCTTCATCAAAAATCTTGTTCCAGAAATCAACTACCATTTGCAAATGCAAAATCATACATCTTTTGATAAAATGGTAGAGAATGCTATCAAAATTGAGAAAGTACTTGTTCAAAAGGGAGACATATCTCTTCAAAAAGACAAGTATGAATTTGGATCTAGCTCTAAAGACAAAGGCAAAAACTGGAACAAGAATAAGAGCGTTGTCTCAGATGGCGTTGTTGATATTGTCTATGCCCCATCTAAGGCACCTGCTTTCAATCTTACTGTTGGTACTCAGGCCATCAAATCCTCAGAGATGAAAGCCAATGAATCAAACAAGAAGTCATCTGATTACAAACCTTGGACTACAAATCCTAATCGTAAATTCACTCCTCTTGGAGAATCCTTGGAATCTGCCATGAAAACTATGTTGGCTAACAATATCATTTACTTGCTTGAGATAAAAGTCTTTGATCCTAAACCTAACCTGAAATGGTGGAGAGGGAATGATTTCTGTGACTTCCATCACAATAAGGGCCATAAGACTAATAACTGTGTCCGCTTGAAACACATCATACAAGACACAATTGATAATGGAGAAATCACAATTGATAATCATAAGAGCAATAATGATCATACCGCATTCACGGAACCATTTCCAAAGCATGGTCAAGGAGATTCATCTTCTCAGGCTAATATGGGTGCTAAAGTCAATTATGCATACTCTAGAAACAATGTTGTTATCAATATGGTTGAACCATGTCTATCTGAGGATTGCAATGTCATCACTATTGTGCAAAGAGACAAAGATAATTAGTCAGTGAATGCAGTTACTTGATCACAAGCTCAGGCACATCTTCAAGGACAAAATTCTAATTCATCCAATGTCCCTAAGATGCCTTTTAATCTTTCATCTGCTTCTAAACAGAGGGCTGCCTCCAAGTCAAATCCTAAAGATACGAGGCCTACATCATACAACATAGTCCAACAACTCCAGCATACCAATGCTAAAATCTCCATGTTTGAGTTGCTTCAGATATCTCCAGCTCATAGAGCCATCCTAGAGAAAGCTTTGCTCGGATCCAATGTTCCTAACAACCTTGATTCAGATAGATTCCAAACTATGGTTGGTCATTTGATGTCTCCACAATATATCTCCTTTTTAGAGAAAGATGATAACTCCTTGAGTCATCCGCATAACCAGCCCTTGCATATTGAAGTCTTGATCCAAAACCATTGTGTCAAACATGTGTTGATAGATGGAGGCGCCGGTCTCAACATTTTTTCTTACAACTTGGTTACACAATTGGACTTATCTGAAGCTGTCATTGATCCAAAAAAGAAAATCACTATCAAGGCTTATGATGAAGAAGAAAGATCTTCTAGAGGAATGATTGTCTTGCCTATCAGAATAGGTCTGGTCATTAGAGATACTACATGTCAAGTTCTTGATATACCTTTGGCTTACAATATTCTTCTAGGGAGACCTTGGATACATGAAATGAGAGCTATTCCTTCCACATACTATCAATGTGTGAAATTTCCTTATGAAGGAGTAGAGGTGATGATTCCAGCTGACTTCTCTACAACTTGCAATGCATTGAAAGAAAGTGTTGATAAACTTGTTCCTAACAATAGAGAATCTTCCAATAAACAAGTTGACAAGCCTTCTACATCTAAGATAGAAGACATTGCTAAAAAGGTTAAAATCAAGGAAAGTGGTATGGGAGAATACACAATGGAGCCAGTCTTATCTCTCACGTCTCTCCCATTATCACCAAAGTCTTATGGACAACCTTCAGACAAAGTGAAGCCTAATGATAAATAATCTCAAGTCATATTCAATGGAAGCTTTGTCCCAGAGAAAATATATAAACAAGAGTTTGAAGAAGATGAAGTTGTATTGGCATGGTTATATAAAGATGAATCTCAATCCCAGTCAATCCAGAAATGTGACTCCAAAATTCTGAAAGCTCCTTCAAAGTCATATGGACTAGGGGATAAACTAATGGCTAAAATGGGATACATTGGAAAAGGACCTCCAGGACTACAAGGAAAAGGTCTCATCTCCCCTCTTGACCACAAGGGTCGAACCAAAAAAGATACAAGAGGTCTAGGTTATCGTAAGAATCCCTTTTATCTCAAAGGAAGTTATTCCCATGTGATAGAACAAATAGAACCAGAGCTAGCCAACAATGAAGAAGAAGATGTCCATTCTAGTGACAGTGATTCAGACACTACTGATGAGCTTATTCCTTATGAGCTCTTGCCTAAAGAAATCAAAGACCTTAAAATAGAAGTTGATCCAATCAAAAGAGTCAATGTAGTAGACACACAAGAACCTACTATAGCACAAGAGATAGTTGCACCACAAGAACCAGCTAATCTCAAAGGTAATTAGACAAACAAAGAGGAAAGTAAGCCTATTACTATAGCTAAGAACTTGGAGCATTCCAGTGATTCTGAGATAGACTCTCATGATTATGAATTCAAATCTGAATCTGAAGGAAATCTTGCTTGGGGTATTCGCCCTGACTTTACACATGTTCTCAAATTTCCTAGAGGTCTAGATGAAGAAACAGAAGATGAATCTAATGACTATGAATGGGGAGTCATTATAGAACCAGATGAACTTATTACAGAAAAACATGTTGATGTTATTCACCAATATGCATCTAAACCCAACATAAGTCTAGAATGAAATGTTGAACTTAACAAGTCTGATCCACCTATGGCTGAAATGGGATCCTACGATGACATTGAGCCTATTCACGAATTGAATGTCTTGAGTTGTAGTATCACCTTCGATCTCAAGAGTCGGGTTAGGACCAATGATGACATATCCATATCCATAAACACCATTTCCCAATCCCTCCCAACTTTGACTGTCCAACATCCTAAACTTCTTGACCAAACTTCCACAAATCCAAACCAAGATATCTATAATTTTCCCAATGACTATGCCCTTGCTTGCTACCTAAATGCAGTTGAGCCTATGATGACTTCCATCAGTGAACTGAGTGTTAGCATGATGGAGTCGAATATCAAATATCTCAGTCAAAAGAATAAGAACAAAAATAAAAAGAAAAGGAGTTCTGAGGATGAAAACCACTTTGTGGCAGTCTCAGAACCTAAAATAGTAAAGAAAAAAGATGTATCCAAAGGTGAAAACCTCTCTAAGGTGCCTAAGGATGAGATATTTGATGTCCTTCTGAGTCATTTATAGGACAGATCTCTAGTTCTAATTGAGCCCACTCAATCTATCAACTTGGGTACAACAGAGGAACCACAGTTGATTCATGTTGCACAATCCTTATCAGAAGAAGAGAAGAAAACATTCACAAAATTCTTGACAGAAAAGAAGATCAACTTTGCATAGAAGTACTCAGATATGCTTGGACTTGATCCTAATCTCATAATGCACCATTTATCTATTTCTCCTGGAGTAAAACCTATTAAACAAAAGTTGAGAAAGATGCATCCTCATGTTGCACTCTTGGTAAAAGCTGAATTAGAGAAGCTCCTAAAAGCCAGAGTTATCCAAGTTATTGATTATGTAGAATGGATCTCTAATATTGTACCTATTTCAAAACTAGACAAATCAATAAGAGTGTGCACAGATTTTCAAGATGTGAACAAGGCATGCCCTAAGGATGATTTTCCACTACCTAACATTGATATGATAGTGGACACGACTGTGGGCTTTGAGATGTATTCTTTAATGGATGGTTTTTCTAGCTACAATCAAATAAAAATTATTCCAGAAGATCAAGAGAAACCCACTTTTACATGTGCATGGGCTACCTTCTGTTGGAATGTCATGCCATTTGGGCTTAAAAATGTTGGTGCTACATATCAGAGAGCTATGACTTCTATTTTTCATGACATGATGCATAGGACTATGGAGGATTATGTTGATGATACCTTAGCAAAATCTATGACAAGATCTAAACATCTAAATGACTTAAGCAAAATTTTGGATAGAATGGAAAAGTTTAGTCTAAGGCTCAACCCTAAAAAGTGTGCTTTTGGTGTCACTTCTGGGAATCTCTTAGGCTACATTGTCTCAAAGAAAGGAATTGAAGTTGATCCCGCTAAGGTTAAAGCTATCATGGAGATGCAACCTCCCAAGAATATTAGTCAAATGAGGACTTTACAAGGAAGAGTGCAGTCTATTAGGTGCTTCATATCTCAATTGGCAGACATATCACAACCTTTTACAAAAACACTACATAAAGGTGTGACTTTTGCATGGAATGAGGAGTGTGAGAAGAAATTTAATCATATCAAGAAATATCTATCAAATTCTCCTATCTTGATGCCTCCTATTCAAGGGAAGCCATTGATCTTATATGTCTCCACCATAGATACATCACTGGGGGCATTGCTCGCACAACATGATGAGAACAACAAGGAAAGAGCCATTTATTACATAAGTAGAACATTGGTTGCATATGAGAAGAACTATTCTATGATTGAGAAAGCTTTTCTAGCTGTGACCTTTGCATCATAGAAACTAAGACATTATATGTTAGCTCATACCACACATTTGGTAGCTAAAATTGATCCACTAAAGTACCTACTAAGAAAAGCTGCCCTCACGGGTAGATTAGCTAAATGGGTCATGCTTTTAAGTGAATTTGATATTGAATATGTTGAAAGAAAATATATCAAAGGACAAGTAATTTTTGATCAGTTGGCTAATGCACCATTGTTTGATGATACACCAATGCAAATGGAATTTCCAGATTCCTCTATTATGAACTTGTCTTCTAGATCATGGAAGTTATTATTTGATGGCTCCTATACATAGAATGGATCTAGAGTAGGCATATTTTTTATCACACCTCAAGGATACTCAATCCCTAAAGCATTCAGAATAAAGTTTCCTTGCACCAATAATATTACTGAATATGAAGCCCTTATCAATGGAATGAAGATAGCAATTGAATGGAGAATTACAGAATTACACATTCATGGAAACTCACAACTTGTAATACACCAAGTCAATGATGTGTATCAACCTAAACATGGAAATTTGATCCCATACAAGAGAATGGTAGATGATCTAAAAAAATATTTCATATTTATCACATTTGAGAAAATTCCTAGAATAGAGAACAAGGTTGCTGATGCTATGGCATCTTTATCATCTTTACTACAACAACATGAACATGAGCTACGCTATGAGTTCCTGGTGGAAGCACTATCTTATCATGCATATGATTCCCCTGAAACCCACATGATCTACACTTTTGTTGGTCATGATTCATCCCAATACAAAAACCTTTTCTCCTATCTCCAAGACCAAATCATTCCCGATTCCTTCAACCACCATAAGAAATGTTAGCTTATTTGTAGTGCATCCTAGTATGTCATCATTGGTAGTGATCTATATAAATGAGGTCTAGATGGTACACTTCTTAGGTGTTTAGAGCGGGAAGAGTCTCAACGTGCATTAGAGGAAGTCCACGATGGTATATGTGGATCACATTCTAACGGTTTAACACTATCTCAAAAACTTATTAGGGCTGGGTACTATTGGCCTAAGATGGAAAAAGAGGCAATCAAGTTTGCTAAGAATTGTCAAAAGTGTCAAATACATGGTAACTTGATTCATGCTCCAGGGAGAGATCTAATTCCTTTTACTACACAATGGCCTTTTCACCAATGGGCATTTGATCTTATAGGATCCATACATCCTCATTCTTCTAATGGACATACCCATATAATCACAGCTACAGATTATTTTACAAAATGGTTAGAAGCAGTTCCCTTGACTCAAGCAACCGGTAAAAAAAATTCTATGTTCATTTTGAACTACATCATTTGCAGATATGGTATTCCACACTCTATAGTCACAACTAATGGTGGACAATTCAAAAACAAAGACTTGGATGATTTATGTGCCAAATTCAAGATTACACAACATTGGTCATCTATTTACTATCCCCAAGGGAATGGACAAGCAGAGGCTTCCAACAAGAATCTATTGAAAATCTTGCACCGTACAGTTAATAAAACAGGCGGAGACTGGCATCTCATGATCAATCCAGCTCTCTAGGCCTACAGAACAAGTATCAGAATTCCTACTGGGGCTACACCTTTCGCTTTAGTTTATGGGTCTGAAGTGGTACTACCTATTGAGGTTGAAATCCCATCACTAAGAATCAGAATGCATGGTTTAGTAACTGATGATGACTACAGAGTGTCTAGGTTGCAAGAACTTGAATTACTAGATGAGCGCAGACAAGCAGCATATGATCATCTCAGAGTATATCAAAAAAGAATGTCTAAAGGGTACAACAAGAAAGTCAGACACAAAGAATTTCAAGTTGGTGATCTAGTCTTGAGAGAGAATCTTAAAAATCAATCACATAGAGAACGCAAGGGGAAGTTTGAACCCAACTGGTTGGGTCCTTTTGTAATTACTACTACTTTTGGCTCTGGTGCCTATCAACTCTCAACGACTGAAGGAGAACAACTCTAAGAACCAATCAACGTTCTCCATCTGAAGAAATTCTATGCCTAAGGCATTTAGTCTATGGTAAAATATCTTGAAAAAATTATAAAATCTGAAAAAGTCCTGAAAAAATGAACGTCTTGGTGAAAACCTAGAAATAGGTGCCTTGATGATTCACAAAAAAAATAAAAAATGGAAAAATACAAAAAAAATTGAAAAAAAGAAGAAAAAGAAAAAGTGCCTTGGTGAAAACCTGGAAACAGGCGCCTTGGTAGCAAAAATAGAATCTCTACCAAGATGGTGAAAACCTGGAAAACAGGTGCCACTTGTTCAAAATGCTCTATCTATCAGCACAATCTTGGTCTTTCCCAGCTTTTAGTCTTGCTTTAGTTTGTACATATCTCTTGGTTTGTTCTTGCATTCCTATTTTCAATAAATCAGTTTGTACACCAATCAACTCAAACGTTTGTATCCTATCAATGCCTAACACTTGGGGGTAATCAATGTCATATCCTATGGTCTCCAGTATACCTCAAATGAGTCATGTCCAGTTAGAGTCCTTTGAAGCTTCATCTGAGTCAGTCAGTCAGTCTCTTCTCTAGAAAGGATTTTGCATCTACAACAACGCAATCAAACATCAACGCAAAATGAAAATAATATGTGCTTCATGATTTTGTCTCCTTGTATGCTTACTGATTCACATTGGGATTTTTGCATATTTTGTTCCCACGAGCTCTTCAATGATGTCATTTAACGGATTTAGAGAAGTGATGACTGGGGGAAAAATATTTTCTTTGTTTTCTGCTTGTATGTGAAAATCTAACAACTTTGGAAATTCTGGATTGAAATGGTGTCTGTCTGTAAGAGCCTCTATCTCGAATTGGATGGCCATGAGTACCTCGACCATTGATACCCAAAAAATTAAAGGAATTTTGATCTAGCTATTGTATTTTTAAGTGAATTCTTTCTCTTATTGTGAAACACGATCTTACCTAAGGATGTGAACGATAAAGGGTCACTATGGGTAATTCACACTGGACTTAGAATGATCTCTTGACTATTTGATGTGTTTGTCATGCAAGGTGTATTCTGGTCATCATGACGTTTATGTTTTGATGCTTATACAAATTGCAATATCAAAATGGACATGATATTCAGGTCATCCTGGCATTTATGCCTTGGTGCTTATATCTACTCCGACATTCTGAAAAACAAAATCAATATTCATATGTCCATGGTTTTCTAGCCAGTGGGTGTTGTATTGATTCTTGAGCATACAAATTGATATTCATATGTCTATAGTTTCACAACTAGTGGGCATTGTATCAATTTATCCAGTTACCTAAAAATTTCAATGATGAGAATGCTTGACACATGATTAGTGACTAGGTCCTAGCTCTTAGGTTTGCATTTCATTTTACATATCACTTTGCACTTTGCATGTTTCCTTGAGCTCACAAATTGCTAGATTGTAGTTAAACACTTAAAAAATTCTTCAACAAACCTAAAGCTTAAACTTGAAATGAAGAGTTGAATCTTACACAAAGGTTTCTTCACAGAACTGCAAGCAGTCACCATCCTGGGTTACACATCCTTTTTGACATAAGACTGAGTACTTGCCTTCATCCATACCTGCACAACATATCATGTGTATCATTGCATTTTCATATCATAATCATTCCATTTATTGCATTACATTACATCCATGTGCATAATCAAAATCATACATACATCTTTCCATAATCAATTACATTTTCATAACATCCATACATATGAAAGAAATCATTGCATTGCATAAATCCATACATACATTCTACACTACTCATAGCATATAAACATCACATGATATCATCATAAATCAAAACATGACAAGTACAAATGAAGTCATAACCAAAATCGTGATCTCATATATATATCATAAAACTCGAAACTAGTCAAGGGTGTACTACTGGCACAGTGTACAAAAGAATGAGCTCATGTGAGATATCAAAAGTCAGAACAATATACACAAAAAGAGCAAAAATATCGAAAGATCTAGATAGATCAGCTGTCTACTCAATCCTCTACATCTGGTGGAGGTGGGGGTGGTGCATCTGGTACTAACTCTTCTTGAGGTGCCCTGGCTCCCTTTGATGCTATCATATACTCAGAGTAAGTAAGAACTCTCTGAGCAACAAGAAAAACAACAAAATAAGCAGACACATAATACGCAGCTCGAGAGGTCTGATGAGTTACCTCTGTCTGTAATCTCCTTTTCTCCTCTCGGAGCTCAGAATGTTGTCTGTTAGCCTCTATAAATTGCTCCTCCCAGCGAGCACTCTGTACCTTCAGGTCCCTAACTTGTAATCTGAGTTGTCTAATGGTCTCCTATGGAGTAAGTGGTAAACTAGGATCTACATCCATTGCAGGCATCTCAATATCCACAGTTGGCTGCTCAATAGTCTCTACTCTCTGCACCTTACGACGTCTAACCTCAGCACCAAGATCAAAACTGGTATCACCCTATAAAGGATCTGGGCCGGCACCTACATCCTGCTCTGCACCTAGTACCTCATCTGCTGTGCCCACACTACCTAAAATGCCACTCTCTCCTCTAGTAGATCTCTTGTGCCTTGAAGAACTAGTGGGATGAGGAGGTGGTCTCATATGTCCTGATGATCTCGTATGGCTAGCTAGTCTCTATGGTGTCACCAATGCCCTAGGCCTAGGAGGTGTAGGCCAGAGCATTTGTACCTATGTATGCCTCTGTCCTCGACCTACTGGGGTACCTGTGATGTCCATGGCCTCCTCCATCGAGGGTATAAGCTCTGTGGGATCTGAAAATCTATATATGGGATGCTCTGCAAGCCATGTAATGAAACCATCTATAACACCTGCATCCGGAACATCTGCTTGATAATCCCAATCCCTACCGATGATACCACTATACTCTTGTGTATAGAGAGAAAATGATAGCCGAGGGCCCCATCCTAGTCCAAGCTCTCTCAAAATCCATGCATAGGTAGCATGCTCTTGTGGTGCATCCTGGATGATGTCTTACTACCTCCATACCCTGGTAATTAGGAAGCACTCAAGAACTACGGTGGACCGCCCAATCAATATCTGACTCTAACAAAAATAACTGAACTGCTCTCTAGCAGTAGGCCAAGCCTCTATAAGCAAATAAGGTCTCTATACTACAAATATCATATAATCAAGGTACCTCCTCTAGTACTTTGTGTGTCCCATACGGACCTGTGTAACATAACCAAAATAAGTATAAATCATTGGCTCCTGTGGCTAGCGCTGTGACTGACACACTAGTCTAACTACTGGGATGTGCTCCCAGGCCCATATCTGCAATACTAAAGCACCAGAGGCAAATGACTTGCTCTCCTGATACGTGATCTCATGCATCTCAGAGAACATATGTGCTAATAGGCACTGACCCCAAGCTAACTCAGAAGGAGTCACCATTAGTCGTGCCACCATCGGGGCCCAGACCATCAATAGACCATTCTGTTGATGGTCGGACATGATGATACCTCCTATCATGCCTGCTAATATGCACTCTAGTCTATGAGACTGCCCATAGCACTGTACTAAAGTCTCCCATGATATAGATCCTATAAGCTGAGTGTCATCTCTGAAAAATCTATAAAAAGCATGCAGACCTGAGTGCCCCGAACTCAAGTAATCAGGATGAGGGCCATGGAATGGAATAAGTAGAATCTTGTACACATCCTTAGGTGTGATAGTAATCTCTCCAGTCGGTAGATGGAATGTCTGGGTCTATGAATGAAACTGCTCTATTAGTGCAGTCAACAGTTCATGGTTTACCCTAATCTTGGGCAACCGAATCAGATGCTCAAACCCATAGGCAGCAAGATGTACCCTCATAGGGTCAAGCAGTGATACACAAAGTCTCTGGATCACAGGATGAGCGATGCATACATGAACATTGGGATATATGACCTACATAGCACAAAAATAAGGAACTCTATAAGTAATTGGGTTGAAAAACAAGCTACAAGTACAGAAATTGAAAATTTGACTATCTCAGAAGGTGCATTAAATACTCAGCAATCAGTCTAAGAAATTAGAAAATCATGAAATTTGACCTAAAAAGGTGTTTTTGGCTCGCTGTTTCCCATGTCAAAATTGTGATTTAAAATTTTCGGACCCAGGACGGCCGACTACTTGCACAATCAACCTTCAAACATCAAAGAAATCCAATATTCAACTTAACTGATTATCTTACATCAAACAATTAAAATTTCAACTTGGTCAACCATGGTCAACTCATGGTCAAACCTAGTCAAACTTGGTCTTCTGGACCTTTAAACGATGCATAATGCATTCCTGCAATTCTCAAATCAATTAACATGCTTCTAAACCATATAACGCTGACTTTTGTTGTTAGATTTTGATTTTCATCCTGAAGGGGGCATGGTGTTGCACATCATTCAAATTTGTAAATCAAATCTTTCCTCAGTAATCAAGACAACAACCACGTCTAGTTACTGATTCATCACAAGTCCTCTTCGCTTGGGGCAAATCTTTCATCACTTGGGGCATATCAGATTTCTTGAGATCCATATCAATTTGGTATCCTAATCTTTAATCTTGTAAATTGTATTAGTTTTTCATAACCATCGGTTCAGTTGTGTTATTTCCTTGGTTCTTCATAACTGAAGGATTCAGATGTGATACCAATATTGATTCTTGGTCAACCTAGACCTGGGTTAGGTGACTCACTTCTTCGTAATCATAAGGTTCAGAATCAGGAGTTTTGACACTTCTTCATAATCACCGGTTCATTGTTGATATAGCTAGCATCATCTCGATTCCTGGTCATCCTAGGCCTAGGTTGACATCTTTTTCCAATCTTTTAATCGGTTTCTGTCTCGGAATCAGTTCATCTTTCAAATCAATTTCAAACATCTTTATCATACACAGATTATTCTTTGAACCACTATGCTTTGCACAGTGATTCAAAGAGGGGCAAAATATAATACCCCAAAAATGGGTTATAGGTGATGCAGGGGCATCCCTGAGGCAAGTCAAAAACCATGGAAGTCACCATGCAAACCATGGAAGTCATCCAATCCTATCAGTTGGAACAAGCACTAGAGTTTCATAATGTCACCTTGTGATGGACAATGATTGATAGTCTAATGGTTTTAAAATGTTTTAAGGCATTTAAATTTGCATAAGGTTTAAGTTTTCTTGTTTGTAATAATGGTTAAAGGATTGATTTTAAGATCTCCTTGTAACCCATCCACTTGTATGACTATGACCCCTTGGTATTGTTATAAACCTTGGGTATCATTAGTCCTTGGATGCAATCTAATTAGTAGGTGTCTATTAAAGTGTTTGTTAGGTGTCCTTAGATGTTTTTAGGAGTTTTGGAAGGCAAAAGAGACTTTAATAAGGTTCCTAAAGTTTAATATTTCACTTTTGTCTTACCGGCAACAAATTACAAAAAATGTAATGCAACTTTAAAAGTTGCTAAGCACATTTTGTCTTTGGTTTTGTTAAACTACTTCAACCATATAATGGTTGAGCCAACCATCTTGGAGAGCCTATTTTAGGCTTCATTTGGTCGAAGAAACACAGAGAAGACATTTTGTAAGAAGTTTGCCCTTAAAATCTAATAAAATATCCCTGTTTTGGAGCAATTTCTGTGTATTTTCTTGCTACAGTACGGCTGTACGGATTGGGAGGAGTCAATAAAACCCTCTAAAATTTGGAGCAATTCCATTAGATGCCTTGAGAGTTGGTTTGGTAAATTTAAGTTGTTTTAAATCAAAGTTATAGCATTTTTTTCTAAAACTGCTCTGTGAAACCCTCATTTTCAGGGTATTGACTGTGTACATGGCCATAACTTGAGTTTTATCCATTGAAAATTCTTTGTTTTTGGTAGGATGAAGGTTAGACATGTATATTTGCATATTTCAAAAGCTTTGGAACAGGATATGAAGTCTGTGAACTTTGGGAGCAAGCCTAGATCAAAGACTTCTTTGTTTTTTACTAGGATTTAGATACATTGTGAAAAATCAGAGCATAGCGATGGATGTTGGAGCACAAAATCTATTTTTCTTGATGCCTAGAGTGAAGTGAATGTTATAAAACTCTAACCTTGGTTTCATGAACCCATTTTCAATGACTTTGTTAAGAAACCCACACCTAAGGCATGCATTAGGTCTGCAGGACTCTATGAAGAAATTGATATGCAGGAGTGAGATCAGGATCTGAGTTTTGGAGGTCATTTAGAACACCAAAAAGGGTGTCTAGAAAACATATAAGTTCATTTGGTCATTTGTTAAATTGCAAAGTTATTGGGGTAAAGCAGGTTTAAGAGACCTAGTTGAGTTCCTAGGTGCTTTAAGGATTTCCAAGTTCCAAGCTTTTGGGTGATAAAACCAATGGTTGAAATTGTTTATTTTAATGATGTTAAAGATGATCATGACTTCTGAATGGTCTGTCATTGCCTAAAATAGTGAGAGTCTTATTGGATGGAAAAACAGGGAACTTGTCCCTAAGAGCTCATTTTGAATCAAGTTTGATTAAGTGTCTAAGTTGTTGAGGGTACAATGAAACCTTCTAATCCATGTTATTGCAGAGTTTACACCTTTCCATATTGGGATCAAAACCTAAATGAGTGATTGAACCAATTTGGTGTCTTGAAATTGGGTTGGGCTAAAGACCAAGTTTCTTGCTGACCACTCTGCATCAATAGGTTCATTAACCTCTTACGTCTTCAATTCAAATGAAATCGACATCAAAGTCCTAACCTAAGGCACATCTATACATTATCAAATCCTAATTGATTATCTTAATTCTGCATCAGGGAATATTCCTAGAAATATTCCTATTTATCCTAATTATCTTTAATTTAATGATTATTTGGTGATAAATCTTATTTATCCTAAAGTTGATTAATTGAATATTCTGAATATTTAATTAATTAGAAAAATATTGTCACTTAATTATTTAATTAAATTTAATTCTATTTATTCCTAATTATACTATTTAATTTTGACAATAAATCAAATCTCCTATGAATAATTGATTAAATATTTTTTTAATTGATTAAATCTAAGTTGTCAATATTTAATAATATAGTTTTGAATAAAAGTCTGATTTAATAATTGATTAACCCATAAATCAATTGTTTTAATTCAAAAATTAGATAAATTGAGAATAAATCACTTTATTTATTAAATTAATTTGTAATTAAATCATGCACAATCACAAAAGCAGTCAACTAGAAATCAACTGTTAATCTTGAATTTGAACTCAACATCTGATTATGAGTTAAAAATTGATCTAAATGCTATTTTGAGTTAAAAAGTTGTTTGATATTTGATTTGAACTTTGTGGCTCGGTAGTACAGATGGAACAACGATAAATACCAACAAGTACTTAGGGTTCTAGAGGAAGAAGAATAAATTGGAGAATGCCTAAGAGGAGTGCTTGTAGTCCAAGAAGTAGTCATTGTGAATACAATCGCATGTACTCTTGTGATAGATTGCTTAGGAGATTTAAATTAGTAAGCTGGCAGAGAAGAGGTACACTAGTGGTGATAAAGACAAGGGATTGGTGGATGATGACTTTGAAGCATTAAAGAAGTTGAATTTTTCCCCCGCTCTTACTTCCAGAAGAAAGAGGAAGCTCAAATCCAGTAGTAGACCTTCTTCTCTACCTCAAACCTCATTCTCCTCACCTTTTTTCCAAGCTTTGACCATTCCTAGTATAGTACTACCTCTCTACATTAATATCCAGCCTTCAAACTTTGCATTACTAGCCATGGTCATGAACCAACCATGGGGACAAGTCGTAGGTCCTTTAAACCTTGGTGCTAATATCGACGCCTTTCTTAAAGGATCCCATGACCTTCTATTTAAGTTCAATGGAGATGGAAAAAAATATATCATTTGAGTGCCTTTCATTCCTCCCGTCGAGTCCTAAATGTCCCAAAACAAGATGTGGCGGTTAGATTTTTTGTACAAACTTTTACGGGTTCTGCAACGGACTAGTTCAATCACCTCCCACATGCATCAATAAATAGTTGGGATGACATGACAATAGCCTTTGAGGCTAGGTTCAAAGAGCTTGGTGATGAAAATACCCTTTTTCTCTAGTTGAGCCAACTAAAAAAGGAGATACATGAACCTATGAGGGAGTTTGTGGCTAATTTTAATAAAATATTGCAGAAGATTCCTATTGCTTCAAGGCCGAGTGATGAGAACAAGAAAGTTTTTTTCTTGAATTCTATGCCACCCGATGTGATCTTCCATCTCAGATGGGAAAGGGTAGAAGATCTCACTGCAACACAAAGGCTAGCAATTGAAATGGAAGATGACCTCATTATAACCGATAAGTGGAAAAGAGAAGTACAAACTTTGGGTGTTCAATCTTTTTCCGCCACTGATCCTATTATACAAAGAATGGTAAATGACATGGAAAACCTCAAGAGACAAAAACATAAGCCAAGCTTATCTTACCAGTCACCCTATCAAGACATCAACTGCAAACAGTTTAATCAACCTTATGGGAAAGCACCCCGACTTCCTCCTCCACAATCTAAATTGTTGATTGAAGAAAATCAAGGTAAAGAGGTCATGTATTATTTTTATTTAACCATAGATCACGATGGGGATACATGTTTGGATATGTTAATATATCTTCAAATAGAGGCTACAAAGGATACTCTTTGAGATATTACTGATGAAGAGATGATTTAAGGAGGACTTGGTGACTCTGGTTCCCACTATCTTGAGTACGAGTCAGACTCTGATAGAGGTGGAGATATTCTAGTTATCCTTGAAGATATTGCATGTATGGTTCTCACCTAGAACCAAGAAACTCCAAGTTGACACCTAGCAACACCTCATCAAGTGCGTCTTCCAAAGGCAAAGATCAAGTGATCAACACTACTCCCTCTAGTGCCAAGGTACCATACATTAAAATTCTACAAAGAAATAATGTAAGTTCTCCTTCTCCTTTATTTGATATAGTTGGATTTTTTAAATCATCCACCATATCAATTTCTCCACCAAGTATTTAAAATTGAACCCGAAAGAGTTAGATAAATTAATCAAGTACATCAGAGGAGAACCAAGTCAACAAACTCAAGCTAACCAGTTACTAGTAGGAGAAACATCAACCTCACAAGAATCTCATGTTTTTGTCTCTAATCGAACTTCAAACCAACTAGAAGACTCTGACCCTCCCCATGTCTTTGAATTGATGGAGAAGATAAGAAACCAAATCCCTTCTACATATCTCTACTCTTGAATGGCTGAAAGTTAAGCAACCACATTATAGACTCAGGTGTGTCAAATAATATCATGCCCACATCAGTTTCCAAAGCCTTAGGTTTAACTGTCACTAAGACATTTGGGAGATGTTATTCTATGGATGGGAAACATGTTCCACTGATGGGCCAAGTGAAAGATACTCAAGCAGTCCTGACCGCGTGCCTTGATAAAAGAGTAAAGTTAACCGTCCTAGTTGCATACATCCCAACCAGTTACGGTATGTTGCTTAGTTGAAATTTCTGCAAAGATATGTGTGGAGAAATAAGAATGGATTGGTTAGAGGCTATTATACCAATGGGAAAGAAGAAAGTAAAACTCTAACCAAAACCCAAAAACAAATATACATTTTTTTTTCCTTCAGATGACCCTAAGGCTCAGATACTCTATGAAGAATGTCAGTTTGGTAATTACGTTATCCTCCCTAGAGAAAAGATGAGGTCACTGTTGAAAGTTCAAAGAAAGGGGAAGAACTATAGAATATGGAGTTAAATGGGAGTTGTTCGAACTCAGGTTAAGGTGTTGGAGTGGTACTTATATCCCCTAAAGGAGATTGTATACCTTTTAAATTCAAGTTGGATTTTAAGAACATAAACAATACCGCTAAGTATGAAGCCTTGTTGTTGGGACTACAAGAAGCAAAGCACAAGGGAGTGAAGATGCTTGTTGTGAGAGGTGATGTAGAGCTAATCGTGAAGTGAGTAAGAAGTCTATTTACAGTAAAAAATGAAAGGCCCATACATTATAGGAACCTTATTTTGGATGAGATTGAATTCTTTGATGCTTTCTCTATCGAGTCCATTCCCCAGAGTAAGAACACTCAAGCGGATTCTTTGGCGGTATCTACTTCATTATTATTGCCTCACCCTGATTTCAAGACATATACTTATAGGGTAGAGATGATTTACATGCCACGTGTCCTGGATAATGTAGAATATTGGCACCTATATTGATAGTGATCCTCAAATTAAGGATTTATTGGCATTTGCTCAGATTTTTTCCACACTATACTTTGAAGGTTCAGAGAATGAATGCAAGGATATTTGTATAGATTATGAAGTTGGTGATGATGTGATATAGTGGAAGGGAAATAAAATTCCTAAAGGTGTAGTTTCATTAGAACATTTGTTCTTCAGAAAAGATGATAGCCCAACTAAAGGGAGAATCACACTTTGAGACTCTACGAGAATATAACAAAATTAATGTTGGAAGTGAAGCAAAGCCTAGATGGGCTTCAGTCGGCAGATCTTGTGCCCCAAAAGAAAGAGATAAGTTGAAGGAATTATTGTTGAATTATAAAGATGTGTTTGCTTGGGGTTATGATGACCTTTTTTTTTAAAGAAATGGTCAATTCATACATCATATTCCTTTGAAACCCAATGTCATACCTTTTAGACAGAAGCTCAGGAACTACAATCCCAAAGTGTCAGAAGCTATACTTAAGGAGGTCAACAAGATGCTAAAAGAAAGGATTATATATCCTATCCATCATTCCTCACGGATAGCGAATATTATATCAGTAAGGAAAAATAATGGAGAGTTAAGGATTTGCGTTGATTTTCAAAATTTGAATCAGGCTAGTCTAAAAGAAAATTATGCCTTTCCTATGATGGAAAATGTATGTCAGACGATGGTTAGGTCTAAGATGATTCCAATTATGTTCCTAGTAAACCCTCCCAAAATAAGAAATCCATCAAGGAATGAAAATCAGGATCCACACAAATAAACAATGGGGTTCAAAACCACATAATCTAATCATATGAGAGTAAGATACCATATTGAAATTAGTTTTATCAAATCATTAATACACAATAGGTCCAAAAGTGACCCCAATTGTGGATTTGAAATCCTTTAACTTAACCATGCCATAAAAAGAAATTACATGCTCAGATAAACAAAGATTAGATACAAAGAGAGACAAATATGATCTCATCAAAATGCTTAGATACATCAACTTGGCATGACTCCCAAAAAACCATAATCCACATGAAGTCAGAGTATAAAAATCACCATAAATCTTAAAAGTGAGCAGATCAATTACAAGTATCAATCCGAAAAGGAAATTGAACATCACCGTCAAGCATTAAATAATATTTTCCCGCCTCTAGTGGATAATGACTTTTCCCAAAATCAACATCGAGAAACTTTTCATAGGAGGAAGTGACAAAATCACAAAAGATTCTCTATTACATTAATTCCAAATAATAAATAAATTTCAAGTAGATTACAAGTAAATATTCTTAAAACAAATAAAGGCTAATCTAAGGCATCTATACATTTATTCCCTAACCAAACTATGACTATGTAATGGGTTTTAAAAGAGGATTCGATTCATACCTTAAAAAAACAAGAGCTATGTTACAGCATGAGTCCCACCAAATGAAAAAAAAAATGAAATTGAGAAGAATTAGCTATGGCATATGCAAATGATTACAGATTATTTCATAGCTATAAAAGCTCATAACACTTTTTAATTCTACTTACAATGTAAGAAACAAAATTAGCCGTAATTTTACTTTGTTTGTATTGTACAATAATTAAACTATGAATAATAATAATAATAATAATAACAACAACAACAACAACAACGTGTAAATAATTAAAATAATATTAATATATAAATTATGTACCATATTTTTAAAGATTAAAATATTTATGTATTTTCTACACATTATAAATTTCTATTGTAACTAAAAATGTTTTTTTTCTTTCTATTAAATATTTGTAAATTATTAAAATTATCAATTTTTTTAATTATTAATTATCAATTGCAGAGACGTGTATGGAATGTTAAATAAGAACTTCCAGGACGGCTAAAAAGAATAATTATAAAAAATGAAAGGAGGGCAACAACTATCCAACCATAACAATCAATATGGTTGGATGCCCATCCATGCTAATACACCTCGAACAACACAAACCCTTTTCTATCGTAGTGTCTAAGAATATATTAAATCAATATTCAATATACAATATTGTATCGGGGTTATTTTAAAGAATTTTTACATTTCAAACTTTTTTACACTTAACTTGTTTGCACTTAGCATGATTTTTTATGAACAAGAAGGTAATACTATATAATTTATTTTGTTATCTATTTGATTATATTAACAAAATAATAAATGTAATAAATTAAGAGTTAAATATATATTTAATTTTTTAATACTAATTTATATGTTTAAATTTTAAAATTTAATTTACTTTTTGTTTTTTGAAAAAATATAGTCAAGTTTGGTAATAATAAATTATATGTTTAATTATCACTAATATATTATATATTAAAAATTTCAATAATACATATATATTTATTTTTTAAAATTTTATTCTAACTTATTATATTATGTATAATTTATTTTAATAATTATTATATACATATATATTATTTATTATATGAATTTTTAATAATGTAATGTTATTAAAAAATTATATAATATATTTCAAAATCAAATAATATAAATTATTTATGCTATAATATAATATTTATTAAAATAAATAAGAATAATTTCTTGTTAAAAGAAAACATATAATATATAATCTAATATTAAATTATTACAAGAATATGTTTTTAAAAATGGTTATATTTACTATTACTAGAATTATTAAAAAATTTATTATGTAATAAATATCTTAAAATTACTAAATTATATAAAATCTTTAGACTAATGTTTTCAAGTATCATTTTTCTATTAGTTTGCTTCTCAAA